>JARFIY010000183.1:7800000-8305000 GCA_036346155.1 Sinelater perroti | reverse complement strand
AAATGATCGTAAATTTGGTATTTCGTCAGTTTTTATCCATATGATAACCGCCGAATTTAATGTGTCACTGTCACATTAATTTGCTCTTTGTTCACTATCACTGTAACTGGACACGGATGCACAATTTTGGTTTGCATATTTCAAATATTTCATCTTCTGTAAGATATTTTTCCCATAGAAACCGTGTCTTCCCATTATGCGTAAAATAATTTAAATCTGAATGCTTCTTAATGCAGAGCAAAGTAATAGAGAAAAATACAGGGCTGTTTATTCTTTTGTGTCACCCGTCTTGTATAGTTGTAATGTATAGGCCCAAAATCTGTCAGCTCGAGAGGCATATGGCTTTCTGTATAACTTCTTTCTATATTTTTCGTCTGGCCACTACTTTTTTTCAGTCTGTCACTTCTAAGGTTTTTAGTTCTCGTTTTACACACTGCTGCCAATAGTTTTTGTAAAAGATAATTAAAGAGAATAAACTTACTACTGCTTAAAAATGCATTGAGTGACTTGCGTTTGCAGGAGTTAGTGATTGGATTAAGTAGAAGATTTACGCTTCCAGTTCGAGCTCTACATCAAAATAAATAGTTAAGGTATATGGGTCTACTTTTTTGAAGTTCCCAGACATTCTAGTATATAAAACTTCAGAGTTAAGATTTGAAAGTCGGTTGAAAATTTAAGACGGCAAATTATATATGAGAAAGAGGTAAACACTAGAAAGTGGAATGTTAAGAGTTAAATAATAACTTTGCTGATACAGACAATGAATACCACTATATAGAAATATTGATAAACGATAAGAATGATAAAAGCAAGGACAATCAAACTATTTTATCATTTGAAAAAAAAGATTATGACAATGGGAACAACCATTAATATATAAATTGTGACTTAAAAATTGTTAATGGTTTCTCTAAATATAAGGCCATTTATATGTTTACCAGGAACACGGTATGACGCAAATTGCGTCCTATTGAAAGTCAAACAATTTATTAACTTTCGCTTGTCGCCATTTGCGCGCGCTTATCTCGCAATACCGTTTTCGGTCAAAAGATCACCCTTTTCTGCTATTTTTTTCCAGATCGCATTCAAAACTATAACTTGCACCCCGTCCCTTCAAGACGAATCTAAAAACCTCAACCATTACAATAGTTGCTTCGTCGATTCACATCGTGTGTTTTTCTTTGATGCTTTAATAATATAGATACGTGGCATCAAGAAACAAGACCAACTATTGAGTATTAAATTGTCAAATGGGGCTCTAAACACTATTTATTAAATTCAAAAAATAAAAGCCTAGTTCATTTCACGACAAAAGCCACTGCAATATCTTTTTTGACATAGTAAAGTATTGGGAAAAGTATTTTCTGCAAAGTTGCCAGTGTTCTGCTTGGTAAAATTTTGTAATAAACACATTACGGTTAGCCAATATAAAGTGCTACTTGATGGAAAGGCCAAATGTTTCGTCGGATAAAAAACGATGAAAAATATTTTGACCGTAATTTCCAATGATGAGTGTATTTTATGTCACTAGTAATTCCGTGGCCTGAAGAAGGAAAAACCAAAATATATTCGTGACAAACCAAACTTAAACGCGTTTCGAGTTTTCAGGAAAGAAAAAGTGTGTTCCTTCTTCAAGGAGGTGACTATTTATTATAGGTATCATATATCTAAACATGTTTGGTTTTCCAGTCTACATTCAGATAAAGATGATTAAAAGGGCGCATTTGCTTCTAGCAAGAAAGCAACACTTCAATACCTTCTAGAAGTGCCTAAATATTTGAAAGGCTGCTTTTTAAGCCAGTGCATTAACAGAGCGACGCTTATAGCATAGTTGATTTGTCTCTAACTATTGCAAAACTATTTTTTTATAAAGACTATTTGTGCCGCCCTTTTGTGCAAATGTAGTCACTAATAAATTGTAAGTATCTCATTTGTGGCCAAAATTTGTAGCACAAAATCCTGTGAACTAGACTTGTCATATTTATTTATCACATTTTTTTCTAGTTCTCCATTTTAGCACAGTTTTTTGTACATAGATTAATTAAATTAACTGTTTTATTTAAAAACAATATTAATTTTGGCAGACTTTTGATTTGTACGCCGACAGTGAAACTGAAGAACCTCCAAAAATTTGGAACGGCAATCTCGCTGTTTTTGGAGTCTTTCAGAAAAATGCCAGAACTATATCTACCAACAGAACTCATCTTTCTTAGCCGTTGGGTATGTTTCTCTTTCTACCTTTTTAGTTGATTGGCGAGAAATTGTTCTTGACTAAAAAATAGACGAATTTTTAGGCCTTCTAAAGAAGTACTCAATAAAATGAGATGTGGGCGGGATTGACATTTGCTCTTTCAATTAGTATACTCAAAATTCCCCGGCGCTTCTAGCGGACATCAAAAATTAAGCAAATCATAACTCGGTGCATTTGTCAGTTCAGCCGCAAAAGAAAAGACCGCATATAAAAAGAGGCCAAACAGCAACTGCTGAAATAGCATTCCTACTTAAAGAAATCTCACCTTTTAGTTCTCCTTAGAACTTGCTAAAATCAAGCTTCGTTAAGTCGTCCCACTTACGCATTTGTAAACAAGCACTGTCAGATGATGATTACCCTATTAAGCCCGATTCATATCCAATTTAGATTGATGATATTGTGTAGAGGGGCCTGACCCTTACTAAATTAATGTATGAAGAGAAAGAATAATTTTGGCGCTCAAATTAAATACGTGCCTTACTTGCCAGTTTGTAAGAATGATTTTGAAAAATAGCTGTAAACGCATTTTGCTAGTAATTGACATAATTATAGACTTGGAAATATGTGATATTACCAAAAAGATTTATAGATCTACAATGTCAGGACAATATAATTTTGTTTTGCCTTTTTGAGAAGTAAAAAGTTGTAGATTGTGCAATTGATAGTTTTTAGCCCTTAAAATGTTACACTTTTATTCGTTTTTCTTGATCTGATTTAAGTAAAGGGTTGATATTTAAAAAATTTAGTTCCTGTAAGCAAATTGGACTTTTCGTTTTGTTGGTAAGTGAAACATTTGAAAAATTAATATTACAAATAGCAAACATACACGTCTTAACTTGTTTCAAAGGAATATTTTAAATTACGGTGGCAAGAGATCTATGTTAGAGTTAAAAAATGTTGAAAGAAGCCAAATTCTAGAGATTTTCTCACTAACGTAATGAGTGTCTTCTATATGTTGATTGTATTTGTTATTTATAATGAAGCCTACGCCGGCCGTTTCTCTTTCGTGTTTTGCTCTGCCACTGTACTTGATAGTATAGCATGAATACCTTATTTTGCATTTGCCCTTTTGTTTGGTTTTGGGAACTGCGCATATGTCTATTTTATGCGTCTCCATATCTAGCATAACTTTTTTTATTCTTGCCATTCTGCGATAATATATTCCAGCACGCAAGTCTAAAGATGTTTTCCTTCTATTTATTTTTCTTTGTTGTCCATCCGTACAAATTCATAGTCCTTGTCCGTGTGGTAGTCGTCTCTTTACCATCAATCCTGTTCCGAGGCTGTTTTTTCTTACTTTGGTCCATTATAGTTTAGATTTTATAATTATTCCTAAACCAAATTCATTCATCATCTCGTTCCTTTGCTCAGTTCCGCAAAGATTGTGATATTTAGATCTGCGTGTGTTATATAGTTTTACCCGCAAACAGGTGGCTAGCATCCTTTGAGAATGTTCTTTCTTTTCATCAAATACCAGATTTCGATACAAGGTATTTCTGCTACATGTGTCAAGAGACCGGACTACAGATAAGATGGAGACTGAAATCTCACACTCCACCCTGGAAGACTTTCGGGTGATATTTGGAAGTGAACTGGGCAAAAGAAACTCCTGCTAGGTGATGCTATATTTGTGTTTTATTCTTAATAATTAAACAGTATAAAACCATTAATCAATAAAATCCATAAAAGTTGATTTATTTGAATCATTATATGAAAACAATGCTATCAAAGCCAAATGTGGTACAATAAAACCCATATAGAAACCTAATGTCACCATTAGTCACTAATGCTCCAGTTCATTATCTTATCGTTTATCAGCGCTTCCACGAATTATTAGCTATTGGATGGTTGTGCATCATTCATGAGGGGTCGCGCGAGCAAACCACACCGATAGCTGCATAAACTCAATTTGCGTCCTCGGGAAACGGCTGGCTTCCTGAGCGATACTGTAGACAGCCCTGAGACGGATATCACCTTTTCAGAAAACAACGAGCCCTGTAATCTCTGCGGCGCCGATAGGAAATCAAACGCCCGCGGACCTATTTGCAAGGGCGCACAAAAGGCGTAATCAACGCTGGAGCCCGCTGCTACCTTCCGCGCATCGACGGGGCATTGTTTGGAGAAGCGGAAACTTCTGCATATTGCGGAAATTTAAATAAAGCGGGACGGCGTCGGAAAATCCCTGAATGCAGCCGCACCGCGTGCAGCATCTGCACAGAAAGGACTCGGCCGAGCTGAAGCGCGCGAGGAAGCAGCGGCGTCCTTGATATTGAGGCAGGATGCAGCCGTGCGCGACGGTACCTGGATTGAATAGCGGCGGGAACAATGGGCCTCATTCCTGTTTGCAGTTAAATATGAGCGGGCGTCAATAACTGCGCTCTGTAGGGCACGTCATGCGATGATGTGGCCTTTGCGGTCTAGATGAGACGATCAATAGAGGTTTTGTAGTCGCAAGGATGGTGCGTCCTAGTTACCAATTGATCACGAAAATTGCGAGACAATTCAGTTTTCGTTTCATGCTAATGCTGTTTTAATGGCGGTTGTTGCTGAAATAGCCAAGAAATTGCGGCTAATGGGACTTGAAATTCGAATTTCATTAGAGCAGCCTTGGTGGTTGAAGTCTGGAAATCGGTTTATATAATTTTATTAATAACTGCACATTCACGTATAGCCTATTAGGTTGACAAGCAGATTAGTTGACTTGTTTACATGACATGTGAGATGCATTATCTGCTATGGACTACCGTGATCTATTCTAGATCATTTTGTACATGTTAACCGTTTAGTTCTATTGTCATCATTTAATAGATCACTCACCAGTACACTGTCCTGTATCTGTTGAACCAATCTTAATAACATCCTTAGCGCACGCTCTCTTCAAGTCAGCATACAAAATGCGTTTGTTGACGCCAAAGCCTGATTAAGGTTTTTAACATTTTTGACTGCTTCGACAAAACATTTATTTGATTTTTTAATTTTCGTTCAATACAATGTTTATGTACATTTACACATCGATGAGGATTAAAAATTTATTTAAAAACATTTCTTTTCCTGGTTTTAGAAATAGCAACCCTTTGGACTATGTCATCAGAATAAAGACTCATTCAGTAGAAACTCTCTCAATAAATAAAAGTGCAGGGCTTTTTTCATTTCAACGTTGACCACAAGAAGTTTTCCATTTTCTTAGAAGCTGAAAAGGTCATCATCCAGTGCTGTTAGTAACTGCCATACTCAGAAAAATTCTTAGAACGATGGCAGTGTCGAGAAAAGTAGATTCTACGTCCCATGACTAGCAATTCCATGAACCTTTGAGTTTTTGGTTTGACATTTATATCTTCTTTGTCGACACTTTTAATAGTTCTTAAAATGCGGCTGATTGCACGAATTTCTCGAAAAACGTTTTATCCAAATCTTCCAATAAATAATTTGCTCTCTGCTGTATTCCGTCATTTTCGATTTGAGTGATTTCTGTATAAGTTGCTCTTTCATATGCACAGTTCAGTTTCAGAAAATCAATTGTAGGATAATATTTCTACTATGAAAGACTCGTAATTTTCATCTTTGTTTTCACCAAAAGAAACTGCCTCCCTTTTTCTTGTAACCTCTGTTTTGTAGACGTCAGTTTTAGACATCAATTTTGCTTTATCTTCTAGTCTTAAATACTCAGCTTTGTTTCGAAGAGTGTTTATATAAGCTTCTCAACTACTATACTGTGTAGAGTAATAACCGTTGCTGTTTCTGTACCTTTTTTGTAGTTTTTCACTTACTTCTCGAACTTTACAACAACATTGTTTTAGAAACATACCATTAATGTGATTTTAAGATTAAATTTATTTAATACGCATTCATCTTTTACTGGGCGAAGTTAGTCTGATCACTGTCATGGAGAACTTGTGTCGTAGCATCAAGAACCGTCTGGTACGAGTTGTATACATAGCATACAAAGGCACGGGCACTCCATCAAGTTGTCGATAGAGTTTTTAAAAATAGGGAGGCCACAAGACATTGCATCTTTTGGTTGAAGAGTTAAAATTCAAAATTTAACAGAGTACTAGCTGCTCTTCTCATCTGCAGAGCCAAGTAGATGTTGAAGAGTGGCCTGCGCAAGGGATGTAAGTAAATAAAGAATTTATTTTTTATCCCAACCGGAAGACTTTTGTAGCACCCAGGCATGTTGCTGGAATTTTCGTAACGAAAATTATTTAGATCAAAACTTTCATACAAAATCTACGATCAACATTACCGCATTTGCCGTTTTTTATTGACAGTTAAAAATGAAAGTCAAAAATGATTCAAGAATTTTTACAGTTGTCACATAACCTCCCACAAAAGGTAGTTGGTTTGTGTGCACAATTATGAAATACTACTGATCATTTATAATATGCGGTACAATCTTTGTCTTAACTTGGCCCGCTAAGTGTATAATGAATGCATGTGCAATTGTATGTGATAAGTACGAGGGAATAACATCTCTTCATTTATTTCTAAATTTTGCTTTACTTTTGATCATAAAAAGGCCATATTTGATAATCTGTACAGCCAAGAAAGTTATCATTTCTTAAAAGCCTAATGTTTCATTATCGCAATGAATTGGCAGTTCCCAGAAAACTAAAAACTTTACAACTTCAATAACCTTTAAGAGAACATTGTTGTTGTATAGTATTTATCTATTTACGAATCAAGTTTTCTACGGCTCACTGATATTACTCTTGTGAAATCAGAGAATTGGCGGCACACTTCTTCTACTTCTTGAAAGTTATCAAAATAATGTTTGGGGAAAAATGAGGCATTCAAGAAAAACATGGTGATTCTGTACCATATCAGGAGTATATATGGGTTGGCTGACAGTCTGATTCGTCTAATTTTTGGACCATAGGGGCCTGCAGAGTACTCGTCCTCGATTGACCATACCAGGGTATCGTTGTTACAAAATGGTATGAAGCTTATAATGACCCAACCTTCAGAAACTAGCTCAAGGTAAACCACACTTTCATAATTCTACCGAACACAAGGCATAATTTTGTCCTCAAAAATGTTACCTTTTATAACAGCCTCTGTAGATGATCCGGCAGCTTGAAGTAAAGCTTCTTGATTTACTTCAAGGGTACATTTGTAGAATGAAATCACCGCTAATCAAGCAGCATCTCTTTTCTATTGCCCAGTAATGCTGAAACACGGTCAAAATTTTTTCATGCAAATTAGGAACGTTGTCTGTTTTTAAGTTCAAATTAAAAAAAAATCAATACAACAGGCAATCATCTACAAGCTATGTTTTTTAACATGTCATATAACGTGTCAAATATTTAAATTGTTACAATAACTTATTTAAACTCGAAGCTGAGTACTCTAAAAACTTTTGCACAGACATATTATTAATTTCCACTTCTTGACGACTACACCCTGAATTAATTACTACTAATGTAATTTGTTTTACATATAATAATTAATAAGTACTGCTATGGGTCCACATCTGTAGGTCATTTTCTATTTAGTCGTCTTTGTACTGGTGGGGGAACATTTAAAGGAAAAATTTAAAGTTTGGATGTCCAGGTAGGTTGTTTAAGTAGGTACTGGCTAGGTTGCGGATTACCTCTTCTACAAGGGTTATGCCTGAGTCATTATGTAAAGTTTTGTTCCTGACATACCAAGGGGCATCGAATATAATCCTTAGTATCTTGAATTGTAATCTTTGGATGATTTTGGTATTTGAATGTTTAGTACAACTCCAAAATTGAACTTCGTATCTCCAAATACGTCGGATTATACATTTGTACATAAGAATTTTGTTGTCAGTTGTTAGTTTGAACTTCCTGTTGATTAACCAATTCATCTGTCGTAGCTTGATATGTGCTTTCCATGTTAGTCTGCGATCCAATGTTAATCCTAGATATTTTATCTCACAGGAAATCGGATACCGCTTATTGTTACTTCAGGGCATTCAATATGTCTATTTGTAAATGTGACCTGTGCTGATTTCAGTTTGTTACTCGCCACCTGTCCAGCCAGTCTTCGAGGAAGTTAATATGGTGCTGAAGGTTAGCTGACGCCACTTGTGTAGTGATTAAGGCAGTATCGTTGGCAAAAGTAGCGATTTTTGTGCTGTCAGCAGTAAAAAGTAGGAGAAGGAAGGGTCCCAACACACTATCTTGTGTCACTCCTGGCCTGACGGGATGATATGTGGATGTTTCTAGATTGACTTTTGTTTGGAAGTAGCGGTTGGATAAATAGGAGTTGATAATAGATAATAGGGAGTGGGTAGAGTAAGCTTTAATTTGTATAAAAATCCGGTATGCTACATGCGGTCGAAAGCTTCCTTTATGTCCAGGAAGGAGGAAGTGTATAATTTCTTCTCCTCAAGACTTTTCACTATTTTATTTACTATTGTGTTTGTTGGATCATGGAGTGATGCTCTGGAACCGAAACTAGTGTGATGGTTCTATTTCATTCAGATCAACTGCCTGTGTAAGCCTTTTCAACAAAAGTCTTTCAAATATTTTGGACATAGTTGGAAGTAAGCTAATGGGTCGGTATGATTCAGCATCTTGTGGTGCTTTACCGGGTTTGTAGATCATAATTATTTGCGGAAACCTCCAAGTTATTGGATAGTAAGCTAACCTTATCATGCCATTATAGATGGTGGTCAGTAACACTATTGCTTTTCTGGATAGTTGTTTAAGTATTAGAGGCAAATTAAGTCAATCCCAGAAGCTTTATAGTTTTTTCCTTTAGATATTTCGTGTTTTACTTCGGCCGGGAAAAAGGTTTAATAAGCAATGTCATTGGGCAAGGACTGTCCAAAAAGTTCTCGATTTCTTGATTGTTATTGTTGTTGTTTGCCTGAGGTGGACTAAATACGGTTGATACATGCTCCACGAAGATAGTTGCCTTTTCTGTTTAGCTTTCCGCCAACTACCGCCTTTTTTCCTAAAGGAGGGATATGGGCGACTGGTCTTTTGAATTTTTTGTCGCTTTCCAAATGGAATCGTCTTCTTTTGATAACGCAATAATATATTTTCCACGTAGCATTTGTTTCTGGCTCTCCTTTTTTTGCAACAAGTTTGCGAATATGTACTGGTGTGCTGTTTGTAGTATTCTCGTCTCGACTTGTCACTGAAGTAGATTTCCAAGATGCTTCAAATTACACAAGTGATATGGTTTGCTGCAGCATCAAGATCATCAGAATGTTTTAGGTTGAGATGTTCGTCGATATAAGCTCTAAAAGCATCCCAATCTGTTTTAGCTGAAACGAGCTTAGGAGCGTCGGGTAGGCAAATGATATGCATACTTAGCGTAGCAATTATGGGAGTGTGATCAGAAGAGAGATCCCAATTTGAAGTTATATTAAGGTAGTTTGGTGAGATACCTTTCAGCACGAAACAGTCGATTAAGTTCGGCAGCTTGTTTTGGTCTGTCGGTCAATAGGTTGGTTCTCTAGTAGAAAGATACGAGCAATTCTTGTTATTGATGGCCCGCAAGAGATTTCTACCCTTGGTGGTAGTAAGTCTTGACCCCCAGTCTGTGTGCTTGGCATTCCAATCGCCTCCTATTATAAATCTGTTTTTCAGCTGCTGAAAATGCATATTCTTCAGTAATTGTATCGTGACTATATAGCAGCTGTATCAAAGGCTCACGGCTGTCCGCTGATATGGATAATTGTTGCTTGGATTTGATTTGTTTCATTTGTACGTATGTCATGGTGCTTGATGGTATTTCAAATAATAATTGCAGCGCCACAATGGGCCGTTCCATCAGGATGATTATTGTGATAAATTGTGCATTGTGATATTTTTTAATACTGTCCTTTCGGTAAAATGTGTTTCCAAAACCAGTAGCACATCGATTTTATTGTATTGAAGAAAGTTAATTAATTCAGTTTTATGGTTGATTAAACCATTTGCGTTCCATGAGCAAATACAAATTGAAGAAAGGTCAATTAATTAGAAATTTTATTTATGACTGTAGACAGCATGTTTAATATCATACCGTTCTGATTGATAAGTTAAGCGAACATTAACTTGAATTCATTGAGAAAAGTGTTCAGTTGAGTTTCTAAATTCGGTTGGTTTTGCAAAGTAGTTCCTTGTAGTGCTCCAGAGTATGACTGATTGGTTCTTATACCCTGCTACATATTCCCTGTAAGTTGCGATATGGGACGGTTTAGAGTTTGATAGTTCACATTTGTAGGCCTGCTTCTTGCCTTTTGCAAGTCACTGTAGACCGTGCATTCTTTATAGTTGGCTGTATGACTGACGGTTAGCTGGCGTATCTATAGATTTATGGCATAATGTAGAATTATGGTTTTTTCGGCATTTTACACATTTGTAGGTCTTGTACCGTACGATTTTGAATGGCCGTACATTTGGCATCTTGTGCATTGTATGATGCTTTTCTTTTTATTTGGCGATTCTACTTGGACTCACATGTTATTTAGGACTTTAAGATCGTATATATCTTTGTTATTTGGTTGTGGTTCGAGGTCAACGTAGAATAACATTAAAGGTAATTTGCTGACTCGGTGACTTATGTTTATAATATTGCGGACTTTATGACATTTTGTTATCAGGTCTTCTTTGATTTTCGATGTAGGAATCGAGTAATGGAGATTACAAATTATTACTCTGTAAGCTCTATCATTTTTCATTTGGTAAGTATGATAAACGATCTTTTCATCATTTAAGTGTGTTATAAGTTTCCTGTATGTATCTGAAGTGTTAGCATTAAGTTTAATAGTATCATGAACTAGAGCTTTACTTTGATAAGTTTCTTCTGGTGAGACTTTCGATAAGCTTTCAGCCATTTTTTAAAAATCTACTACTCCATAGATGAATATTGGTGGAGGTTTTGATATTTTCGAAGATTTTTCATAGGTGTTTCAACAATTTCGTTTGTTAGAGAGTTAAACCTGTTTGATGTTATAACGTTAGATGGTCCAGCTACATTTATTATTTTTTGAACATTCCTTCTATTTATTTTTTTTTTCTAACTTGCCAGTCATGTTTATTCACAGATGTCTCATCATCGTTCCTATCTTGCATTGCTAATTCATTATTACTGGAAGTTTCATCTACGTGGACTGCCCTTATTATATTTTGTTGCTGATTAGTTGGCTAGGTATAATAATTATGTTGTGGATTATTGATTTGTTGGGTGTTGAAAGGGTATTGACTATTTGATAGCTGATAATTTATTTGCGTTTGTGAGAAGGATAGCGGTGGAGCTGATTGTGGCTGAAATTTTTGTCGACAAAAGGGGAACTGGGCGGTCGCTGATTGCTGCGTTTGGCCGCACTGATTAGCATGAAGCGAATTAAAGCCGTAAGGATGGCTCATTTTGTTTAATAAGGGCTCGTGTGTTAATATTCGAAGTGTTTATTATTGTTTTTCGAATACTTGCTTGACAATTATAATCACTCGACCTTACGGCCACACATGCCTTATATGTTGCGCACTTTTAATCTCAGTGAAAACGGAACGTTGTTACTCATTGAAACTCAAGCGGCAACTCTTATTCTTCTCGCGAGTAAATATAATATTTGATACCTTGTGGCAGAAATATGAACCAGTCATTGTTAATTCTAATTGATTTATCATTACTTACTATGTTTTCTGCAGATTCATAATTTATTCTCATATTTTTACGTTAAATTTTCCATAATTATTTTTTATGTCATTATATACATTTGTAATATTTTATTATCTTTTCTTATCTTATTCTAAAATAACTAATTATTTAAGCGAGTTATAATGATGGGCATGGTAATCAGAACAGTGACCCAGAATCGACAATAGAATTGTCGCTTAGTTATGGTTATTATTAAAACTATTTTATGTTAAATTGTTCAGTTTTGCATTAAGGCTCTTTTCCTTTGGAATTTTGTGTGTTTGTGTTTTTGCTTCTATAAATAAAAAAATTTAAAAAAAACAGAAAATTATTGATAATTTAAATTAACACTAAGTGGAAAAGTTTTCTTTGTTTTTATCTTATCTGATAAGTAAAGAAGTACAAATGGTTTCAAAAAGAACCTAATATTCAAGTCGATTTTTAATAGTTACTCATTATTTCAATAATTTGTGGTATTTTCGCACATATTATTTCTTTACTGTTAAAAACTTGCGCACTTTTGTAATATATAGTGGGTACTAAGTACGTTGCGACAAGTTTAAGTGTGTCAAGACATGTTCATACCTACAAGTCGGTAAACGAAACGACCTCCGAGTCTTAGTTGCTCTTAAATTATAAAAATAAAAAGAGCGCCCATTATCATGCTGATGAAAAACGGATTGTCGAGGATCTTTGAGCTACAGCTCGCGGTTTCAGTGTTGATCAGTGTTTTAAAGAAATGGCTTCTGTGCTTAGCAATTACTGTTCTGAACGTACGACCATATACAGGTGAAATCGAAGATTCCAAATGGGAAATTTTACGAGGTCAGCACATGCATCCTAATTTGTCACTGAGAATATTTCTGCTTTCAAGAAGATCGCCGAGGCCGACGGGCATTAACATATTATCAGATAGAAGAGCATGTTCCTCACCACCAGTTGATGTCATTCCACATATTTTCTTTGAAACAATAAGTTTTTCTATATCACCAGCATCGTAACAGGTGACATAACTTGGTATTATTTTTGTGACAAAGAATAGGTTAAATAGAGACGATTTTCTAATAACCGGGACTTTCTAAAGGCGTAATTAATGCGCACAGATTCGTAAAAAACGTGAAGTAATTGTGGAACTTATTTTCAAAAATTATAAAAATTTAAAATATAAAAATTTATTATACTAAAGTGGATTTTAACGCCAGCAAAGTTCCTCAACTTAAATTAAATGTAGTTAATGAAACTGAAAAAAACTTTTCAAATATCTGTAGTTCAATTAAACGAAATGTCGGCTGTTGCGTCTCTAAAATTACAAGAGGCGGGCTGGTGTGTCTATTAAAATTGATATCGTAAAAGTTATTTTAAGCCCCATTTATTTAATAATTGGGTTACAGAAGAGCAACGCTATAAAATTACACTTTACTAAATTTCGAGACGAACAAATAGAAAAGACTTTCAGAATGATCGAAGCTGCCTGAAGCATTTTTCTACATTTGTGATGAGTCGAAATTCGGCGATGCCGCGCATTTGGAATGCGCAAAGTTCCAGTGCGATCTATTATTCCGAAAAATAACTTTACGTGAACGCCGCTGAAGTTGACAGAAGTTGTGTTGTCCTCATTACTGCGCATTTTTACGGAAATTTAAGTTTCTAACTTTAGAGGAGTTCTCGGGGCACAATAAGCCGACGAGGGACAATGAAGGTTCTAGGACTAGAGACGATATACCATATCTGGGGTTACGAAAATTTCACAAACAGCGTTATTTGTGGGAATAAGAAGTTAGTCGAAAATATAATTCAACTTCCCATAGATACGATTATCATAAAAATAAATTATAACAAAACAGCAACTATACTTATACGAGATGTAAGAATATAATAAAAATATGCTTTTTTAGTAGAAATGTTTCATACAGTTTTTTCAATGTTCTTTTCATTGATCAAAGTGTTCTGCACCGTCCTAAGTTGGAAACGCAAATAACTTTCCCGTCGGAAATCTAAAGTCTCTTTGTTTTAAAGACAATTTAAGTTTTCAAAAACAGACGGCAATTACAGAGCGACTAGTTCTCAGACTGTCAGTCATCGATTCTGGTTAGTTATAGGCCGTACACCTTCAACATTATTCTAAAATATGAACCACTTTCAATCTCTGAAATATTTGTACGATGACATTATTCGTACTGCACTTATTGGATCATTCGCACATAAAATTTGATTGATTTACCGATGTACCCACTAAATCATTGCAAATGCGGCGGTCGCACATAGCTTGCTCACTTATTGACATCGTTCTCATTCACGCATGCGCACTATAGTCCACGCTTACTAGATACCAGGTTACAAGGCAGTGTAGACTGTTTTTATTTATCGAAAAAACTTATCACTAATAACATGTACTCTCTCCTCTTGCGTTAATGACTGCTTGAAGTCGACGAAGCATACAAGTTGAAGATCACATCCTGGTTGATGTTTTTCCGCTCCTGCAATAGCTCTTGAGCAGTTCTTGGAGCCTTTGCATACGTCGCTCCAGCTCATTCCAGACATGTTTGGACTGCGGGCTGGCCACTCGAACCGCTTAATTCCTACATCATCAAGATACTCTTTGACAACTCTGGATACGGGAGGTCTAGCGTTATCTTGCGTGAAAGTGATTATGAAAGACGTAACATGATCTTGTAGAACTTTCGTAATGCACCTGTGAGCTGCCAAGGAGCCACTTTACATGAAAATCAACTCTGTGCGCGCCTGTGAAGTGATTTCCGCCCAAACCATAACCGACTCACCGCAAAATGGAAATCGCTTGTCAATACAAGCTATAGCGTGTCTGTCTCTGGGTTCTCTTCATACTCGCCGACGCCAGTCTGATCCAATGAGGCAAAACCGCTACTCATCTGAAGACAATACTCTGCTCTATTAGATCCTATTATTCTATGCCTGGTGATTTTGAGCAAAACCCAATTTTGCAATTCTATGCCGACCTTGCAATGGTAGACCCGTAACCACCATTCCACAAGACATTCACTAACATTTACACTTCTAACTTCTCGAAGCTGATTTTGCAGCCAAATCAGAGAGTATATTCTATTCCGCAAACTTGTAGACACCAAAAAATAGTCATCTCTTTGGGTGATGACTCTTTTTCAAACTGATTTTGGTCTTTTGGTTGTCAGGGCAGCTCTCAAAACACTGGTGGATCTTTTCTACAGCACAAAGGCTTTTACCAACAATTCTTGCAGTTTCATGTTGTCCTCGACCATCTTGTAACAACTCTATACACAACAAGATCTAAAGGGATTGTGACTTGTTAAATAAACCCTAAAAATACTTCACCGTGCGATTAAAAATTTTACAGAAACAAATCAATGTTAAACGCCGACACAAACACTGTAATTGGAATTTTCAAATATGCACGCTATTTAATAAAACTCGTGCAGTATATGACAAATGACAATATGAGGAAAACAAATAATTAAGCACGTACTAGTGCAAATATAAGGGTTTAACGAAAAATTCTAAAAATGTATCACTATTTCAATGTGACCTCAATTTTTTGCTCGCCAGTGTCTATGTAGTGGAAATTTTGAGAGATAAATTGGAGCTTTTAAACAAACAGTAACAAACTTTTATTGATATATGAACATAACAGTTTGTTCGTATATTTTAAAATGGAATGTAACTAATTTTACAAATCTGATGTAAAGCCATTATGTTGCTCAATTCTCCTACAGCTGGTCTAATTTTTCTCTTAACAGAAATAAAGTGTGTTTGTCGAGTTTTTTGAAATATTGTTTTTGGGACGGTTGTTTGTTTTAGGCTCCACATCCATCAGCATAAACTTTCTGGTGATGTGTGTACAAAATTTTAAATATATTGGAGGATGATCTATTTTAGGTTCAATGTTTTTTCTCTTCATTAATTCTGGCGTAATGAAATTGAGCCAGATTATTATTTTTATTTTCATATTTTTCTTTATATATATATATTACAAAACTTTTTCTATCTTGACATGTCCAATTGATAAACAACGATTTCAGATTTGTTACGTTCAATTTTTGGCAGTCCAATATTGGCACTTTCCAAACGCTTAACTTATTCTAGATCATTTTAGTATTCGTATATAAAAACAAAATACTGCGTAAGCTACAAGTAATGCACATCGATTTGGAAAGTGATGAAAAAGTAAAAAAAAAGCAACAAAGCTACTATTTGCATCAGTCGAAAGGGAAAGCTGAGAAGCTTGTGCCCATGAAAGTAATCAGTATTAAATTGGCCGATAATTAGTGCCAAGTTTGTACCCAAAGGCCCAACGAAGTAACGGCTACCAATGATCTCGTGTTGCTTTTTTTCGCGACGCAACGTCCTCGTCGTATTTGGGCATTGTAATTATTCCATGCCTTCTTTGGAAGTGTAAAAACGTTTGTTGTGATTAATTTATATATTTAATTGCTATTTTTGTCATCGTAATGGGTTAAAGTACAATGTACTCGATTTTGTACAAGAAACTGTCAACGTTTTGGTTTTAGTACCTTTCAGAACTATTCCAAAACATAATTTAATGTTTTACTGATAAAATAACAACCAATAGTGAACGCATGCTGTTTGGCAGAACAAAATTAGTACAAAACACATCCACTTGCATCAATATGTTTAGTAAAAGAGATACAGTTGTATACCGATCTTCAGCATGGTGACTCATAATTGGAGTAACATGATTTTCCAAATGACTGACAAAACGCTGACAATAATCTTTTTCCCAACATGTACTTCAATATGTAGGCTTTCATTTTTCGTAGTCCACTCTATATATTATATTACATAATAATATATAAAAGAATAACAGGATGGTAGAAAACGGCATGTACAAGCTTTGAGATATTTGGGAGTTTTGTGACATAACGCAATACCTTCATCAGAAGGTTGTTATTGGGTGCAGTTGTGAGCGTTCTCTCTAAAGTATCAAAACTGAAATTTGTTCTTGGGCAACCTGTACCCTTTAAAACTGTCCATCTCACAAAAGATTAAGATCCGAACTACCAGAAGCCTAATGGTCTAACTTTAAAAGCCACGTTGTTGCTCGGTCGAGTCTTAAAGGTCTAAGGTTCATTTTTGAAAAACGTGCAAATCAGGCGTCAAAATATTCTGTTGATACACAGCGGCAGAAGTTTTGACTGTCTATCAAATTGTACATGATTTCTTCTCTTAATATTGTGTGCGAACGTGCCAAGCTGTCCCGTGCCTTCGCTGCAGCCGCGCCTTCGAGTGACTGAGCAGATAGCAGTAAATCGTACAAACCGTAAATATAAAATTTAATATATCTAATTATACATAGTCAAGTTTTTCTGAAAGTGTGTAAATAAACTAAATAACAAATTTGAGCAGCTAAAATGCTGCCGGACGGTTTCGGCCAAAATGGATTATACTACACGCATAACCAGCAGCAATTTCCAAATGGAATTCCTCTAATGCAGATGCTTAATCAATCCCAACCTTTAAATACCTTTAAAAATCGTTCACAACAAAATAACGGCATTCAAAATCAAACACGGCCCCAATCTAATAATATCACGTCACAAATCCCTAGTGGTCGGTATCATGCATTATCAATTCCAACACTAAATTTCCGAACAAATGTAGATCAAATCCCAATAACCTCGTCGATTCAGTCCGAAAAAAGTGAGAGCGACATGGATCAATCACATGAAGATGATGAGAATTCTATCCATAAATGGCAAAAAGTCAAAGGTGGTAAAAAAAACAAACTAAATGTAATGATCAGCTGTCAAATAATAACAAACAAACAAAATATACATCAGCAAACAAATACGCAATACTTAGTAATACAGAAGATAATTCGAATAAAATAGATAAGGAAACAAGAACTCCAGTTAAATATAAATCGCCACCTATATTTGTGTACGGTGTAATAAATTACGACATGATGATAAAAAAGTTATTAGACGTGGCGGAAGTAGAGCAATATACAACTAAATGTTTAACAGACAATGTAGTTAAAATAAACGCACTAAACCCTGATGTATACAGAAAATTAATAAAATATGTGCAAGAAAACGACATTATTCATCATACATTTCAAATGAAACAAAACCGGCCCTACAAGGTAGTTATGAAACATATCCATCACACAACACCTACTGTAGAAATTAAAAACGCTCTTAAAGAAAAAGGTCACATCGTAAGAAATATACTAAACATTAAAAGCAAATATAATAATGAACCGCTGCCAATATTCTTTATTGACCTTGAACCATCAGAAAACAATAAAGATATTTATAATGTCAGAGCCATAGACAATAAACACGTACTCTTTGAACCTCCTCGAAAAAATTCTGCCCTAGTGCAATCCACAGGGTGCCAAAATTATGGTCATATAAAAGCATACTGTAATTAACCGTACGCTTGCGTTAAATGCGCCGGACCTCATGACACGAAAACTTGCACCAAACAAAGAAGTACACCCGCTTTATGTATACTGTGTGGAAAATCTCACCCAGCAAATTACAAGGGTTGCAGTGTATACCAAGAATTGCAGAAAATATACAATACAAACAACCACCTGCCAACCACTAAGCCCTTCCAAATAACAGAACACAATTTTCCAATGCTACCAAATCAACAAGCTAATCAACACCTACCCAGCCAACCTTCTCCCTCCCAAAGATCATCTTATGCGCACAACCTAAAACAACAGCCCGTCCAAAATCAAGACCTAAGTCTCCAGCAATTTCTGTTAGAGTTCAAAAACTTGTTCAACCAATTGTTGCAGCAAAACAGCATGATCCTAAACATGTTGACTACTGTTATTAACAAAATAATTCAATAATGGCCAACTTTCTACGGATAGCAAAATGGAACGTCAACGGTTTAATACATAGAAAACTAGAAATAGAAATGTTCCTAAAACTCCATAACATGGACAACTTACTTTTGTCAGAATCACATTACACTGATAGATCATATATTAAAATTCCACACTACAATATATATCATACCCAACACCCCGATGGAACTGCTCGCGGTGGATCAACAATAATTATTCGAAATTCAATTGTACACTATGAACTGCCATCATGCCAATCTGACTTTTTGCAAACTACGATAATTCACGTCAAAAATCTTCCAATTCCAATCAATGTGGCAGTTATTTACTGCCCACCCAGGCACAACTTTACAAAACAGATGTTGCAGCCATTTTTCGACTCTGTAGACCAGAAAATCATAATTGGCGGAGATTTTAACGCCAAACACGTACTTTAGGGCTCACGACTAACAACATTAAAAGGTGGGGAGCTGTATAGCCTATTAATAGATAACAACTATAACTTCCTATCCACGGGAAATCCAACTTACTGGCCAAGTGACCACAACAAAATCCCGGACCTCCTGGACCTATTTATTACAAAAGGACTTGGAACTAGTTATATTAATATCACATCCAATTATGACGTAATGTCCGATCACTCGCCAATAATCGCGACCATAAGCTCAACAATTATTCACAAAGAGGCACCAATCACACTCAGCAACAAAAAAACGAATTGGGACTCATTTCAACATCACATTGAACAGCATCTAGACCTAAATATAAATTTAAAAACTACTGATGAAATCGAACAAGCTACAAACCATTTTATGTCTACTCTACAAACATCAGGATGGAATACTACACCACACCAACGTTAAAATAAATAGCCCCAATATTCCACAAGAGATAAGGGAGATACCTAAGGAAAAAAAAGGGCAAGAGCAAGAATGCAGCGTACGTACACTATAGACGACAAGCATAAATTTAACCAATTAAACAACAAGCTTAGAAATAAGTTACAACAAACTCGTAATGCATCTTTCCAAGAATACGTAGAAACATTATCTTCTCATGATAAATCCATCTGGAAAGCTACAAAAGGAACGAAACGACCTAAGGCCCACATACCACCACTAAGAGATCAGAGTGGAAACTGGTTAAGGTCTAATAAAGAGAAAGCTGATGCATTCGCACATCACTTGGCTGAAGTATTGAAACCAAACTCCAATGTAGTAAACCAAGATATAGAAGACGAGCTACAAACCCCCTTCCAGATGACATTGCCAATACGAAAGTTTACCATCCCAGAAATAGAAAATGAAATAAAAATGCTAAACAACAAAAAATCTTTATGACAAGACCTCATCACATTAATTATACTAAATCATCTACCTAAGAAGGGTATCAAATTTTTGAGAATTCTCTTTAATGCTATTATAAGGCTGACATACTGGCCACTACAGTTAAAATTCCCCAAAATACTAGGAGTATCAAACCAGGAAAATCTTGAGATCCACTCATACCGACTCACAAGCCTTCTTTCAGTCATATCAAAGCTGCTGGAAAAGTTACTCCTAAGGCGAATAAAAGAAAACTCACTGCAAGAGGATTGGTTACCCAACCACCAGTTCGGATTTAGACATAGTCATTGGCCGATCCAACAATGCCATCGGATAACGAATACAATACAAATTTCACTTCAAAATCAACTATTCTGTTCTGCAGAGGGCTGCTATATAAAATAAAGAAAACTATGCCACACGAATACTACTGCTTCTTTCATTCATACCTCACTAATCGAAGCTTTTGAACTAAGATTGGTAATGATGTATCTCAGACAGAGCAAATAAACGCAGGTGTGCCACAGGATAGTGTCATGGGTCCAATGCTGTACCTGCTTTTCACCTCTGACCTACCAACATCTAATAATACCATTAGTACTTTCGCTGATGATACCGCGATCATAGCATGCAACGAAGATCCGAACACAGCCTCAGCGATGCTTCAAAATCACCTAAATCAAATTGAAAAATGGTTGGATAAATGGAAAATAAAAGTTAACCAAGACAAGTCAGCGCACATCACTTTTACCACAAAACGTTCAACATGTTCATCTGTCACTCTCAACAACATACCCATAACTCAATCACAAGAACTTAAGTATCTGGGACTCCATCTGGATAAGCGATTAACTTGGAAAACGCATATAAAAATTTTGTGTGTAATATATATATGTTTTTTCATCCAATTTTGCTAGCCGTACGAAATAACATCAAGGATAGCTTAAATTGAATTCCGGATTTAAGAACAAACGACTTTTGAATTGCTTTTATGATTGAATTTCTATTTCTGGTTAAATGTAGGAAATGATGTGTGACAAATAACCATCTCGCGTTCGCCTGCAAATCTTAGTTCTTTACACAAAATTTTTAATTACAATTTCGCTCACGTTCTCATCCGATTTCGTTTTTGAGGCCGTCACTTGGAATGCTAGCGTAAAGCTTTCACTTTAAGCAATTCCGCAAAAAAAGTTGGTATGAAATAACAAGATCTTTCTAGCCAATTGGTGTTGGCATTTCGCGAAATTACACGACTAGGATATTGTTAGTTCAGTCGATCGACTGTTACTCATATTGTGTGACAAGTGGTGCCGTCTTGCTGGAACTACATTTGTTTCAGATCTATGTTAGCTAATTGGTACTAAAAAGTAGGTTACCATGTAACGATTACCATCTCCATTCACAATTACAGCATTTCCAGTATCACCTAAGTATGGGCCTATCAATCCGCACAAGTACTGACTCAGTGTGGGTGAATTTGCTTTTCATTAATTACACCAGGATTTTTCAAATCTAGAAAGCCACAATTTTGTTTGTTTTGATTCCGTCAAGTTGAAAATGCACCTTATCGCTAAACTGAGAACCCACTTTCCAATGCTTTAAGAACCAGTTGACGGGTTGTCAAAAGTAAAAATGATCAGAAAGCTTAAAGCATTCTGATTAGATAAAGAGTGGGGCTCATATGACGCTACACTGGGGAACACCTGCATTAATTATGTGGAGATTAAGCAAGCTTTCCGTATGTACCCTTTGCTTACTCTTTACTTAGACAAGATTTAATGAAAAGATATTTCTGGTAGGCGAGTCTATTTCAGGTAGTGCTTAACCATTCTGGAACTATGCCTCCGTAAAAGTGATTGTAACTGTTAATTTTAAAACTATTGAACCAGACACACTTTGTGCAGATCCTGTTTTAAAGTCCAAACGGCTACAATAAGATTATGATTTGTAGTGAAGATTGCAGTATCATTAGCATATATTGTGACAATTGTACTGAGGCTAGTAGGTGTATAGATGTATATTAAACGTACACAGCTAGTCCCAAAACGTTTCCTTACTGGACTCCGGATTTAATGAACTGTAAATCTGATACTACTTTTTCAACCATAACTTGAAAGCGCCTTTTTTGGAGGTATAATTTGATGATCGTGTGGTAGGGCTGTGGAATGATCCGTTTTAACTTAACTAATAGACCTTCATGATAGATACCTCATAGAAGACCTAGTTAACATAAAGAAAGACAGCAAAGCAGTATGTCTTGTTTTCAGAAACTATGTAGATGTAATCTACTATTCTGTATATCTGTTTTATGGTGCAATGTTAATTCCGAAGTCCAAATTGGTGATCGGGTATAAATTTTTTTATTTCTAGAATAAGAATAAGTAACAGACTGACGGGTCCTTATGATCAATTTGTCGGGTTTTTCAATAAAGGCCATTTGGGCTACTTTATATTTAACTGGAAAAAATGCTATCCGTAAATTACTCTTAAAAATTAGCATAATTAACCTAATGGCTTTGGGTGGCAACTCCTTCAGTGATTAAATCATGTTATAAGAATATTTTGTTTGTTTTTAGAGTCATCATTGTCTCTACTTCTTAAAATGAGAAATATTTAATAGGATCAAAAGCTAGAAAAGGGGCGTTAAGTATTTTTTACTTTAACTGATTCATCTTCTATTGGGAATAGCTGGAGAACTTTCTGGAATAGCAAATACTTCTGCTGTACTTAATAATAATATAAGCCCTTGATTTATCTTTGTTGCTAATGGTGTCTTCTAAAGAGAGGATATTCATTATTTTCTGGTGCAAATAATGCTTTAAGGCATTCTTCAAAATACTTATTTTCAACTCCTCGATCATTTCTTTTAGTTTTTGAGTTGCTCACTATTAGTCAGAAGCTCTACTTTGGAAACAAGTTGAGATACGACGTAAAATTTAAATAACCTTGCGGTATCCCTTTATTTACAAAAAAAATATTTGTTGGCCAGTAAGTAGACTGATCTGTAGATACATGATATTGTTGCATGATGGATAGTAGAATTCGTCCTCTTGGAAAAGAGATGCGGAATCTTCAATGGGAGTGTTTGACGTTAAAATTCCTTTTAGCTAGAAATATATTTCTTTCTAGAATTCTTTTTTATTTGCTTTATATCCAGACAGACAAGAAGCTTTAAAGATAGTTAAAGGACTAATCCAGTCTTCTACAAATACTCTGGTTGCTGAATGTATTTTGAACAGTATTTTGAAATTTTATGGTGTTTGACGTGTTGTGTTATTAATACTATCAATCCTTATCTAGTTGTGTCATTAGGATAACTTGTGTTGTACATTTAGAATAAGAATGTTCTGTAAAATTTCCTTTAGAAATAGATAAAATATGTATGTTACTATGTAATACAAATGTTTTCGCTTTCTGATGGTGAATAGATAACCCATTAGCATTTTACTTAGTTGCCTTGACTGGTTAAGTCATCATTTTCTATTAGAGCTTTATTGGCTTACCATATTTTAACTCTCGTATCCCGTTCATAAGAGCTATAGCCATCATTCAAAAAAAAAACTCTGGTTAAGCTAGATCAATAAACTCTGATGCGATCTAAACTAAATATCATTCTGAGTACAATAGTATGTTGATCATGTTGATGCGTTTCCAATTTATTAAGTTATTCAACTTTAGTTAATTTGGACTTCCATGAGCGGAATAGGCTTTTCGCACGCCGCGCCCGTTGGCGTCCAGTCGCGTTATTGATCTTGACAAATAATAAGTCTTCTTCAATGGCGCATAGATGAAGTTCATTTCAAGGTCAGGAAACTTTCATACAGTTTCAACATCTAGGTCGAAAAAACGCCTTGACACGAAAAAGCTAGGCCATCTTTCTGTGTGTGGTTTTGCTACTGAGGTGCTATATTTTATATATATATAATACGTGCGTGATCATAATAGTATCACTTTGCATGCCGCAGTTGATAAAAGGAGCTTAGTGTATTAAGGTTTAAAGGAGGGGACGCGGTGGCTCAGATGGTTCAACCAGTTGGCTCTGTCCTCTAGCCGCCGCGCGCGAGTTCGAGTCTCGCTCAACCCATGGGTGTGTGTGAATGTCCTAGCATTTAAGCGCATGTTAGTGGGCACAATAAGTCCTTGCGACTGCAGTGTCTGTAAGTGCGCAAAAAAGGTCTAAAGAATACAGTTGTGGAAACTCAATCAGCTAAGAGGCATCTAGTGGTTCCGATGTTGATGTTCCAAACTATCAACCATTGCTTTCATCCTGTTGGTTTTAGTCACAGCAATAAACACCTGTACCGCATTCTTGTATCGTCTACTAATATTGCAACTGACTTATTATTAGTCAGTATTGTGTTCTACCTGTGGCATTTTGATTTTTAACAATACAGCGTATTGACGTGCAGAGATGGGATCGATTTGCTTCAATGTCCGTCAGCTGCTTGTGTTTGTCGTTCGATGATAAATGCATTGTGACTTTGTTACTATTCAGCTTTAAAATCTGATTTTATTCTCTCGAAGCTGCGATCAAGCACGGCCACCTCTCCAGTCTCGAATAGCTGATCAAACCAATCTAAACTCTTGATTTCATTAAGAATATCAGCATCAAATCCCCCCACCCCACCGAATAAATTATTAGGCTCGAACGCAGCTTATAGCATTCCAAAAAAAGCTCGGTTGTGTTTTCGACTAGTTGTCGCTGGATCACTCCAATACCGCATTCTGAGGCAACGGGTGATGCCTTTCATTGCGTGTCGTGATTTGTAGTATTTCGTGTACAGCTTCATGAGATACACACGAATAACTCTTGAAGTGGGGGGTTGGCTTTAGTTGGACAATTAGTAATTAACTCATCAAACTCTCATCGTGATAGGCTAGCTAACGCCATTAATTCTGTATCGTTCATTCTTTCAAATGGAGCTTTTATTATGTCACTATTATAGAATCAGAGGCTATCGCTTATTTTCATAATTTCAAATGCAGTTAATGTCGTGTTATCAAATGTAGCTTTAGATTCAATCACGTCGCGCAGTTCTTCTGGTATTTGATCGTTGACAATGTGATCACGACAGGTGACTGCTTTTGGAGGCATGTAAAATCTAAAATGTCTAAGAAACTCAATCCTCACGAAAGCTGAAAATGCAGCCAGGTTTTTGTTATTGCAGTCTAAACCATACCAGATGAATCGCTTATGATTTGCTGGTATTCGTTTCAGAGACAACTTTATTATTTTCTCCTCTGTAAGCGATTCTTCAAGCCTGGAAGACTTCCGCTTGGTGTATGCTTCATCATGTGCACATTTGATATGGTATACAGCATTTTTAGCTTAGGGCTTACTGCTGGTATTGCCTATTTTCTATTTACAACTAAGGCATGCTTGTTCGGAAGTAGCTAGACCCCTCGTAGCCCCTCCGGTAGCAACTGACGAGGTAGTAGAAGTAGCATGACCGTTTGCATCCTCTCTAACTCAAATTGCAGCGAATGAGCCTTGGTATTTCGCACTCGGTCGGTTCGACCCCGACACTGAAAGACCCGCGACCTGTTTGATTGCAGTCCATCTCTACTGTTAGAATTCCATAATGGATGAGCCCACTAAGAAAACATTTTTTCTAAGCCACTTTAAGCCTTCTTTTCTGTCTATTATCCAATCAGCGTTTATTATCATTTAGGTCCGGCACCCTACTCTGTTATTTTATTTATAGTCCGACGCGCTGATCACTGCACGATCGTCCTTCGCTGTTGTACTTTCAGATTCTTTCATGCATAAATTAATCGCACTACACTACTCTGCATATGGATCTCACATTTTATGTCTGCGTGTCGTGCGCATGAGAGGTACTAGTCCAAGACTCATACGCAGTGTAGGGATCTAGGAAAATTCTTTGCTCACAATTCTTCTATCATAGTTCTTCAATGTAACTATTCTGTGATAGGAAGATTTTTCAAAATTTGCTTCGAATATTATTTAAATTATACTATATTGTAAACAAAGGAATTGACAAAGTTTTGAAATTTTTATTAGTAAATCGATTAAAATACAAATATATAAATACGGCTTTAGTATGATATGTCATGGGCTATTCCTCTTATATAATCAATTACATTGTTCCGGTTAAATTGTCTCAGAATGTTTCTAAGGCGTTGTGCGCAGTCTCTGTATTTTTTCTTCGGTTGTTGAGGGTCAGCTCCACTAATGTGCTGCTCAGTTCTTAGTTCATTTAAGCTTTGCTATTTTTAATGCAATTTATAAATTTCCAAATGTTTGGATGCATTGCAGAAACTTGCTCCCGAAATTAGCGGTGCCAACCTTCCACTGAATTATTGGTTTTAGGTAAGCCCCCTAACACAGTGTCGTACAAATTCCACAGTTCGTGGGGAAACTGGGGGGGTCGGCGTTGACATCTATGAGGGCGAACAATCCTTGTATTTTCGAAATAGTCTATCACTTGTGCTTCTGGAGGAAAAACGTCACTATCACAAAGTGCCTCAATCACGTCTATGACCGAAGGCACAAAAGCAATAGCTGGCAACATTTTTAGAGTCAAGGCAAATCCAGCATCATTTTCATACCTCTGCTTTAACCCGCGGCTTTGGATGGTACGAAAAATACACTGAGTTAAATTAAAAAAATAAAAAGCTGTCTTCTGTCTTTTGATTACATTGGTCATGGCTTTTTGAAAATCGGTTAATAATTTTGGATGGATCGATTCTAAATTCGAAGAATATGTTATTCCAAAAATTTTGGGCTGAACATTGTGTAATCGATGTATTGCTGTGGTGAAGAGTTATGGTCGAAAAATTGCGGGGGAAGAATTGTAATCGAAGAATTGTGGTATGTTCTCAGTCTTAATGCAGCATCAGTACCGTGTATTTGTTGCATTTAGGGGCTTTTTCGTGTCGAAGGGTTTTTTCAACGTAGGCTCTTGTGTTGAGAAATTAGAAGTCTGAATCACGTCTATGACCGAATTGGCACATAAGCATAGTTGGCAACATTTTTAGAGTCATGATCCAGCATCATTTTCTATCTGCTTAAGCCGGTGTTATTGGATGGTAGCAAAATCCATCGAGATTAAATTAAAATGAAAAAGCTGTCTATCTGCTCTTTGTTAATAACATGGCTTTTGAAAATCGGTTAATAGTTATTTGGCCACTGGGTGAGATTCTAAATCGAAGTTTATCGTTATTCCAATAATGTGTGAGGAGCTTAACTATTGGTTATATTAAACGATGTACTTTCTTACGTGTTTCTAGAGTTGTGGTACAATATCTGCGGAAGAATTGGTAATCGAGAATTGTTGAGTCTGATTCTCAGTCTTAATGCAGCATCATACTTTCTGTTGCATTTAGGAGAAAATTTCGTTGTTGCACAGGTTTCAACGAGCTCTTGTGTTAATTAAGTTGTATACAATTAGCTAATGGACATGTAGTTGTGTTCAGGATGATCGCTAGTTTCTATTGCAAGGGGTGTTATTGATGTAGCTCCATCGAGATTTTTATGAAAAATTGCTATCGCTCTTTGTTAATAACAGGAGACGATGTTATTTGGCCACTGGGTGAGATTTAGAGTTTATCGTTTTCCATATGTGTGAGGAGCTTCTCTATGGGTTATATTAAACATGACTTTCTTACGTGTTTCTAGGTTGTGGTACAATATCTGCAGTTGGTGTTGGTTGTTGAGTCTGATTTGTTATGGCACATCTTTCTGTAAGAGGAGAAAATTTGTTGTTGCACAATTCACCCCTGTGTTCTTCTATTGTACACAATTAGCTTGGCTTATTTTTGCTGGAACGCTTTTTAACCATTATTTCAGTACATTGTATGCATTGATACGAGCCTGTGCATAACACTGACATCTCTTGCACCATACAATTTCTCTTTTTTGATAATGAGGCTCAACATTTACGATAGCCTTTACAAGGTTTAATAATTTTATATTTCTTTTTGTTGATTTTTATTTGATTGAGCGGGGTTTAACGGCAGTAATGTCTTACTTGTCTACTATATTACTTTCTTTTTATCGGTGCTTATTTTTTACTACTACTCTAAATGACTCTGTCAGAATGAATATATATCGAATAGCCTAGAACTGTTTTTATCTTTCTGTATTTTTGAAATGTTTTAAGTATTTATAGTATCTTCAGATAGAGCTTGATATTGATATTTTTTAAATTAGTGTCGAGGACTTTTAGCATTAAGGTTATATTTTTTTATGGATGCCATTTAACGTTGCGATTAGGTATACGATTGCGTTTGCGGTTGCGGTTACGTTAATATTGGCACGTTACCATTTGAGGGCACATTAAAAGCACTCCAAATTTTGGCAGTTTCTGTGCAAAATAGCCTTTTTGTAACAACCTCAGCTCCTGAATGGTTTTGCATTGCGAGGGATTTGGGAATTAGCTTTAACCTAAATGTTAAAAATTACAAATACTTAATGGTGTTTATTATTATAACGTTCGACACGGACATAGCGTTGCAAGCTTGAATTTAATGTGCCCACTTTTATTACCAAGAGCAGCTTGCGTCTTTAGCTGTGAAAAACTATTGTAGATTTAACATGCGGGGAAATATAGGATTTTTTAAAGCAATTTAAATCTTATTCCTATAAATTCTTATCAGCAAGCACACCAAAAAGGCTTTTTATGGGCTTTTCAGCCGGCAGTTCGTAGTTTTAATTTGATTGTTTCAATCTGTTTGATTACTAGCGTTGTTTTATCAGCTACGTTTTTTGTCGCCAATTACTTGATATTCTGTGTTGCGAAATACGAAAAGATCTAGGTGTTGTTGGAAGACAGATCAAAGTTGATAAGGTACAATATTTGAAGTGTATCTCAAGTAGCGAAATGCGTGTGTTTGATTTAAAAAGGGGGGATTATGAACTTATTTATAGTTTTCTGTTGTGTCCTTATATTATAATTTTCCATAAAGTAAAAATTTAAATGAATTAAAAGTTTCAAATATCTTAGAGTACATGACCTAACTTTCTCTTACCTTCCTCTGCGGTCCACTTTGAAAGCTAAGTGGCGACGCACTAACAACCCCCTGTTGTAGCTATTGTTTTAGAGTTGTATAGAAGTACACACCACAAATTGTTTTTCCATATATTACTTCATTACAAGAAATTTTCTTAATATCGATGCCTTTATTTACACCCCACAAAAATTACGTAACAAAGATTGTTTGCAAGTTCTACAAGATTACAAGCTGCTTGTTGTTTAATAAGTTTTAGTCAAATTTAATAGGGTTTATTTGGGTATTTAATTTAATGCAGCTCTTCTTAGTATTAATTGGATGTCTTTAATACTGAATCATACAAAATCAAAGTTTTAAATATTAAACACAGTTTATCACGCCGCCAGCCGTAAAAGGGCAATGCGGCCACGACTCGCCTCGAAATATATTGGTTTTGTAGGCTTTACGGCCTCATTTTGAATTTATAAAGGGCTCTCCCAAATCCCGCCATGTGGGTCTAGTAAGCGCTATAAAACGGGGAGTACTCCGTTCGGCGGAATAAATTTCGCTTTCTACGCCAAAAATATACGAGCGCGGGGTTATTATATCACCCACGGCGTAAAGTTAGCCTAACGGCCGTATTTAATAGGTGTGTTTTATCTAAAGCGCTAGCATTGGTTATTAGGTGCGTTATCTTGCGCGCATTCACCTCGGATATTAGGCGGAATTTAATAAGTCGGGGGCTATAAATAGCGCATTGCGCAAAGCTAATTTTGATTTACAACTCTAATTCAATTAGAGTGGACGCTAAAACAGACGGCAGTAAAGAATAAATAAGAGCTTATTTTTTTGTTTGTAAGATAAATGCCCAAATTGTACAACGTAGTAATATAGATATATAACTATAATGGTCAAGGATATCTCTGCATTTTTCTCGGTACAGATTGTTTCGATCTAGAGACACAATCACCTGCTTTTATAGAGTAACTCAGAAATAATCTTTGGTCCATCTAACTGCAACATAAACACAATTTGACGCTCTGCATTACCTTCGAGCAATAATGTTTTTAGTTATATTTTTGCATTTTTCTAATTATCATCAATTATTTGGCAGTTACTGCTATATTAGTAGTATTTCTACAAATTATCTTTTTAAAGTTTTGCAGGAAACTTAAAATATCTGTCACCAGCAGAATCCGAAACTCTGGAAAACCCAAGTTTGCTTAGGCAATCTAGGCAAAATCCGAAATATAAGTATTGAGTTAGAACTCAAAATGTGCGAAGCATAGATGCTTTTGTCTGCAATGAGTTAAGGGTCATATTGGGGGCGAATCAATTTTCCTTTGCTCACCTTGAGATGATCAACCAGGACGCGGCTCCTTGGTTTTGTAAGGGTGTCTAATCGTAATTTCCTCTGGAGCATCAAGTTGTCAGAGAAAAATGTGCCCTCGTTTGTTAGCATCAACTTTTTTACAATAGAAGACTCCGATTGTTCGAAATTTTGAGAAACAACACGCTTAAGACTTAAGCTCTTCAAGCAAGTTTTGGGAAGACCAAAAGCAGTTCAAAATAAATGTCGCCAAAGGGCCAAAATTGAGGAGAACATCCGCATTGTTCACCACCTTCTGAGGTCAAATAAGTTATAGCAGTATTTAGGCAATTATTAAAAATATCTTGACAACGCCAGGCCCTATACAGCTACCCAAGCTCCACAAAAATTGTTATTGTGTACTACAAAAAGAAACATTTGGAGGACAGGGACCTGACAACAGTATGTGCAATTAGCAACAGAAATTCCATAGTGACAATGATATGCTGCAAAAACTAGTGACATCTACTTCTTGGAAGAAACTTCGCTCTTGGTGGTCTGTTCACGTGTGGTAGGAATGATAGAAGTTATCATGTAGAACATTCAACACAGTCTGATGACATACACCATTCTGGACCATTAACTTAAACTTGTGCTAGGGTTATCCTCAAATATATCAACAGGATGCGTTTGTCCTCCGTATTTTCTTTACCATAATAAAAGTTTTACACAAACAACGAAGCACGTTTACTGTCTATGAAGCATAGACGTTTTGGTAAATCCATTCGCTTTTTCGATCATTTACATTCGCTTGTTTTCATGCAAAAATCATCTCTGCTTATTTCGGATACGCGTAACAGATTATTTTAACAATTCTTCACTGCACACATCTGCTTGGAACAGACCTACAAGTGAAAATAAGCGTAATTGAGATAACTGTCCTCACCAAAGAGTAATATCATGAAGAATAGTATTGCCATATGAAATCTATGTATATTTCTCTTATCAAATTGGCGTATGTTGCTTCTGTTCTCTTAGAAAAACAAAAAAAAACAGTAATGTCACCCAATGTGTATTCAAAATGTTCTAAATATTAAATAAATATTGAAATTGACAAGCTGAAATCAATATCATTACCAAACCCCTAATGCAAACCACACTTTTCCTTTGGATACAATAAATAGCAAATAAGAACACACAAAAGGTCAGTCTTCTGTTGTGACTTGTGGTTCTTTTTATAAATAGGGTTTAGTCTCTCTTTTAATTACATCAAAGTGGATGCTGAAACGTCAATGATGTGCCAACAAACTTTGAATGTACGAAAACAAATTCCATTGTAGGATAAATAGGTACATATAGAATGGGGCGGGCCGAACTGCCTTCTACCTTTTTCTTCTTTTCTCTCTCTCTCTCTTTCTCTCTCTCTCTCTCTCTCTCTCTCTCTCTCTCTCTCTCTCTCTAGGTCTAGGCTTTTGATTAGCCCCCAGAGTCTAGAGAGAGGCTCTTTTGTATACCTCTCTGGCTTTGCCTTTTCTTTCTCTAGTTGTAGGAACCTGAGCCTCGTAAGGCCTTCGCAGTAGCACAAAATAGGATTTGCAGTCTCCTTTTCTCCTGCTACCTGTTACTCTCGGGAAATTTAAATACCTCTTAAGGCGACAGAGTCCTACCAGCAGATTAACTATGGCCCTAAATTTAGGTCTGTTTAGTCGTAGGAGGTCTGCTGTAAATTTTTGTGTCGGTCCCTGCACGAACTTCTTCGATTGTCTCGAGTGGCTGGTATTGTTTTACTTTTGTTGAGTTTTATTGAATATTCTTTTATTGCAAATGCTCTTTTGAGGTTTTTTTAAATGCCACAGTTGGGTTCTGGTCCGATTGGTTTTGTTTTTGTTCCTTCCTTAGTCAATAAGTTTGCCATCCTGCTGCTCCTGAAGCCCTTATGTCCCGGTAGCCAGGAAATGGTCAGGTGATTGTTTTTTTCTATCTCTGTCAGAGCACCTATGCAGTCCCAAACATCATTTGACTTTACCTTAGATATGTGTAGAACTTTAAGTCGGTTTTAAAAGATGGCTATCCTCATACTCCTAAAAGTAAGCCTTTTAATCTCCTTCGCACGATTTTTCTGTAACTATGGTTTTCACCTGAAGGACTGTAGGGACTTTTCCAAGTGCTACTAGAATCTTAAATGCTTTTTTTTGGACTATAGATTTTTCATCCTGTCCCTAATGCAGCCTTGGGGCCATCAGTATATTAGATAAAATCTGCGCGAAACTGGAAATCCTTTGTCTTATTTTTCTCTATTTAGTATTATAATTTTGAACTTTTTTCCAAATTTAAAATAACTAGAAACCAGGACGTTGGTGGGAATTTTCAGTTTATCCTTCGCCTCCAGCTCCTCCGTCAGTTTTTGATGCTCTCCTACATGCATAGGGATGATTGAAGCTTGCCTTTGCACAAGTTTGTGAACAGTTTCCCGTGCTTCTCCTTCGATAAATATGTGAAGTGATGGCAAATTTAATAACATTTTTAGGGCAGCGGTTGACGCCGTTTTTATAACTCCTGTGACGTTAAGGCAACTATACCTTTGAACGCCACAAATGATCAGTTCCGTCTTTGCCTGTAGTGTTTTCGTCCACCATGGCACAGAGCCATAGGTTATCATATGTCTTTCGACTCTTATGTATATATACCATATAGACATTCTAGGGTTTAGTCCCCATCTTTTACCACATAGCCGTTTGCACCTTCCCAGTGCTACTTTGTAGCAAAATGTCGATTCTATGTGACCTTTTGATCGAAGATTACTTCTAAATATTTAACTTCTGGGGATAAAGGAATTACCTTGCCATTCAACACAATAGGTTTTCTCTGTTATACTTTCTTTTTGGTGAACAAAACTACCGCAGTTTTATAGGGGCTAATTTGAAGTCTTTTTCTGTGCACCGTTTGCTCTTAATATTAAGGGCAGATTGCAATATTTTCCGCAAAGCACCCTTTTGTGACTATATCTGCATATCCTAGGAAATAAAGCCTCCGCAGATAGCTTGTTAAGGAATGCATCTATAAGAACTCCCCACAACGAAGGAGAGAGAATTCTTCCTTGTGGGCAGGCCTTGGTTGTACTCACTTCAATAGTTGCTTCGCCTAATGTAGATATGATAATAATTTTCCTTTGCCTTTGGCTTTTTTCAATCCATTGGCATAGGGAGTTGGATATTCCCTTTGCCTTAAATAATTTGGAGATATTTAAATGCACCCTCGATATGCATGAACAACGCCAAGGCTATTTCCTTGTCTTGCATGGCCTTCATTAAAAGTGTGTTTAGATCTGTTGATTTTCTTGCTTGGTATGCGTGTTGACAATCAGTGAATGGAGACGTACCTAGTGTTGTGCCTTTTACGTAATTGTCTACAAATTTCTTAAGAGTCTATTGCATAAAAGACTTAAAACTGATAGGTCTGTAAGAGCTTGGTAAGAGATTCGCACTTCTGCCTACCTTGAATATATATTTATGACTCTCACCTTGCATCATGCTTGGGAAAGATGAACTTTCAGGCAATACAAGATCGAACATCCTCACTAAGAATGGCATTAAAAATTTCTGACCCTTCTGCAGTAGAACTGGTAGAATTTCATCGACGCCAAGGTGATTTGAAAAGAAGGAAACTTATCACTTATCATTTTGTTCGGACGAGTTACATCTGCCGCTTTTTTCCTAACCTCTCTAGTGGATTTATACCAAGTCTCCGGGGATTTGGAGCTTTCTTTCTTTGATATTCTTACTGACTCAGAGAAGTGTTTTTCCAATAGTATGGCCAGAGTTTGTTTTTGTTTTCGAGTGGGTATCATATTTTTATGGGTCCTACTTGGCCATGAGTACCATTTTTGCTAAAGCTACTAGGGTGAATCAAATATAAACGAGACTTATTTTTAAAAATATTTTATTTGAACTTGAAACAAAAGAATATCAGATTATTTTTCACATAATCTCCTGATTTAAAACACATTTTCCCAACGTGTAGCTAATTTTAAATGCCTTCCTCGTAGAATGAAGTTGGTCGTGTTTCCAGCCAATTGCGCACATAGACCTCAACCTCCTCATCGTTGTCGAATCTATGCCCTCCCATGGCTTCCTTGAGAGGACCGAATAGGTGATAGTCTCAGTGCGATCGGTCAGGGCTGTAGGGAGGGTGTTCAACTGTCTTCCAGACCAATTTCCCCAATTTTTCTCTTGTCAGGGCTGCTGTATGGGGACGAGCATTGTCATGGAGAAGTTTCACCTGTCTCATCGGTAGGTCACGTCGTTTGCGGCGATACGCAAGTCTAATCTCGCTTAAAATGTCGCAGTAGTACGCCGCGTTAATGGTCCTGCGATCATACAAAAAATCGAGGTGCAACAAATTGTTGAGCGCGGACGATGTTTTCGTTGGTGATGCTGGTGCGAGGTTGGCGATCATGGCTCTCATTTTCAACATTCTCACGACCCTCCACGAACTTTTTGTGCCATGCGAACACTGTAACTCGTGACAGTGTCTCTTCCTTGAACTGCACAGTCAATCTCCTCAGGAGTTCAGCGGGTTTTACACCTTCCGTGGCGAGAAATTTAATGATAATACGCTGCGCAATTGACGCACCTCCTGCTCAGACATTGTCAAGACGGGTACTGACAGTAACGAACGAAATCACCCGCCTGACGACACCTGACGAAGCGAGAACTCTCGCGCGTTAATATTGCGCGCCCGAGATCAAAAGTCTCGTTTATATTTGATTCACCCTCGTATATGGATTCTTGCGCACGCAAAGACTTCCGCGATCCCCCTCGTAAAATTTCTTCCAAGAACTTCTTTTAGCTTTATGAGTTTTTTATTGTATTGTGTGAGTGATTTCCTATAAGTATTACAGTCCTGGTTGTTTTTGGCTTTTTTGAACAGCTTTGTTACCTGAGCTCTCAGTATTTCTAAGTGCGTATTCCACTAAACTGTTTTGTATTATATTGTCTTGTAGTTTTCGGGCACTTATCCTGCAATTACCTGTAAAATTGCTTTGCTCACATCCCAGATTATGCCATCAAGACTTTTCCTGTCTCTTATCATATGACCTGTACCTCTGAGAATATTTATGAGGGATTTTTTTATATCCTTCTCAGTTTGTTCTCTTCGAGCTGCGGTATGTTCCATTTAAAAGAAGGAAAGTTATGAAATTTTATGTGCCTGTAGTTGGTGCAAAAGGGCTACTTAGACATATGGCGAATGTAAATTGTACCACTTGTCTTATGAATGGTTAATGTAGGTCCAAGACATCCCTTCTGGAGCAAGTGACAAAAATGGGATCTGACCCTATATTAACTATATCTACACCTTCGTTATTGAGAAATAACTGGAATAAGTAGTCCTCCTGGTCTGCAAAGTAAGCGGAGCAGGATAGCCACACTCTCTGTTCTCCCTCCGTTTTGGTTGAGAGAATTAGGTGTACAATTAATTCTATTGCTTGTGACCCTACACACCCCAGGTCTTAATGCTTTTCTGTGATACACATTACTTTGGTGTTGTGGGCTTTTCCACTATTGATCCTCAGTAGTGCTATATCTAAGCCTCCCTTTTCAAACCTTTTACAAAGCCCGGCCGATGCACCTTTGGCATGTTGGAGGTTGACTTGCAAAACTCAGAGTCCTCCCGATGTCGTTATGATGGAAGCGTGGGGAACCCTTTCTCACTTTTGAGGAGGCCTCTACTTGGGTGTCCATTGCTTTGACTTCTTTCATCCTTTTCAATTGGCTCACCTCGTTGGAACATTTTGCTTTCTTAACTGCCTTTTTGGGAGCAACTTCTTCGGGTCCTTCAGCTTTGGCTTTTAGCCTAAACTTTAGGCCACCAATGTCAAACCATTATAGGATAGCACTTACGAAAACCAAATCGGGCCCAAAACAGAAGATATTAATTTACTGAAAATGTGTGGAGTGCCTAACTTGTTTGCAAACCTTTAAAGTGTTTTAGAATTCTTTCAAAGTTTCCAGCAATTCTTTGTTGCAAATTTTTGGCATAGCAGTTGGCCTGCAATAAATTAAAGTTTGTAAATTCACCTAGATATAAAATCAAAACAATTTTTATTGAGCTAATTTTGTTGGGCTTCTTCCATTTAGAAAGATTCTAGTAAGGACTAAAAGATGTACCGCAGCACTATTGTACATTAAGCATGTTTCCATTTGTGTTCAATAAGTACGTCTACAGGCAAGGGGTAGGAGAAGGAACAAAAAATCATAGTAATCTTAATCAATAAAGGAAAAAGTCCAGTAGAACTCCATCGGTAATTCCCGCCCAAGCATTAAGGCTGTTAGCCTTGAACAAAGTTATAAGGATTTTCTTTCTGCCTAAAGTGTCTATTGTAAAAATCAAAAATATTACTGCGGTCAAAGTTATTTTGTCCGATTGCACATGTACTTGCTAAAAATGATAACTTTAGATCAACTGATTATTGAGTATTTGGCAAACAGTTCAGTTTGCAAAGTCTGATTTTCTGCCGATGAGCTACAGCTCAAACTTTTTTACCGTATTCGCGAAACTTAATCAGCGATTTTACACTTACAAGATACTATAATTATTTTTGAAAATTAAATATGTTTAAGGTGACTGTCTTCTCTTAAAGGTTGGCCGACACTAGCAAATGTTGTGTGAAATAACAAATGACCTAAAAAGCTTTCGCATAGAGTCGTGTAGCTTATAAACCATTATTATTACAAGGTCTAGTATCTTGCATTATTGCTTCTTTACAATGGCAGAATAAAGTACTATTAATTTTTTTACTAGTAAAGCTTAAGAAAACGTGAGGCACAGTTCGGAAACAACGCCCCAAAGAAAACTTAAGTGTACTCGTAGTATAAACAATTGAAAGGGGCCGAGAAATGGTTGAAAATAAAGATCACCGATGTCGCCCAAACAGAAACTTGACTGAGAAGAATGCGCGCTTTATTGCTGTTTACTTTTAAACGTAGTTAACATATTGAAGACTGTTCCTAGAAGACAGGAATTTGACGACGATGTTGGTGTCGAATGCGCGTTCGGCCACCTTTGTTTTACGATAGTGGGATCAAAAAACTGTTGGTTTAAAAATTGCGTTTCTAAATCAGGAGTTGTGTAGAAAAATTAGATTGTATTTTTGTAAACTTAAATTTTTTTTAAATCACATAAAAATGTCTTGTGATGCTTTTTTAAGGGCTGTATCTCTTTTGGGTAATCTTTCTGATCTGTATTTATGGGAGGTTCCTTATTTTAACACGGAGTGGAGGAGCAATCAGAGGAGAAAGATATACTTTTAAAAGAGAAAGTAAGAGTAATCTTACGCGATATGGACATAGTTATGAATATGGAAGAGGAAATAACAGAGATAAGAAGATTAGGAAGTGAACAGAAGGGAGGAAGAAGACCAATAAGTTTAGAGTTAAGAAGCTGGAATAAAAAGATAGAGATTCTAAAATCAACAAAAAAACTAAAGGGCACCAAAATCTACCTAGAGGAAGAATACTCAAAAGAAATCCAGGAACAACGGAGGGAATTAATAACATATATGAAAAAATATAGGCAAAATTGCTACCATGCCATCCTAAGATATAACAAACTGGTATTAAATGGAGAGGTAGTTACACTGGATAGACTAAAGCAACTGGATAAGCAGGACAGAATGAGAATGGATGATGACAAAAGAGGGGACGATCCGGAAAGTGTGGCAGAGAAAGAGATCCCAAAAAAAGGAAGAACTATGAGCCAGAGATCTCCAGAAAGTAACGATGAGGCGGAACTACGAGAAAAACTACTCAAGATAACGAAGACGAGTAGATTTTTAAAAAACGAACAAAAGTAGTTACAAAGCAATTTCCAATGACGACTGAAGAAGAAACAGCTAAGAAAAAGGTTAAAGATGCAGATAAGAAGAAAAAATACAATTATACAGAAACAGCATACAAAACAATACGGAACACAAGACATCAACGAATTATGATTCAATAGCAAAAGAAACAGAAACAGGACAAAAATACGAAAAAACAATACCAGCAATAAAGAAAGACGTCAATAAAGTAAACATAGGAACATGGAATATAACGGCGTTAAACGGAAAGGAGATAGAAATAACGGAAGAAATGAGCAAGTTCAAAATAGATATTTTAGGAATAAGCGAAACGAAGAAACAAGGAAAAGGAAATATAAAGCTAACGAATGAGTATACGTTATATTACTCAGGAACAGATCCGGGACAAAGAAGTAAACAAGGAGTAGGAATAATTATCGCCGATAGATTAAATAGAAGAGTAATAAAAGCAGAAACAATTAATTCAAGAATAATGGCAGTAGAAGTGGACATGGGTCAAATTTTCTACATAATACAAATATATGCTCCGGTAGAGGGAGCAGAAGTAAATAAGAGGGAATAATTTTATGAACAACTACAGAGGACAATAGATAGTGCGAAAGAAAAGAGTAACAAAATACTGATAATAGGAGACTGGAATGCTAGGGTAGGCAGCAACATAAATACAGGATTAGGCAGCTTGGGACAATACGGAGAAACGACACAGAACAGAAAGGGGAGAAAAATGATTGAATTCTGCATAGCAAATGACCTAATAGTCGGTAATACTTTTTGGTACCAACCACTAGAAGAAAAGTACACTTATGTAGCAGAAGAACGAGGAGCAAGAAGCCTCATAGATTACGTGGTATACACTAGGGAACTAGAACAAAAAATAGATGAAGTGAAAACAATAGTAGAAGCGGAACTCTACCCAACACAGATTGGTGAGAGCATTACTAAATGACATAAATATTACAGAAGAGGAGAAAAAAGAATACGAGAGAATACCAGTATATAAACTAAAAGATACCGATAGGGCAGAAAAATACAAGAAAAGCATAGATGCCGAACTCAAAAAATTTGAACTAAAAAGAAAGGAAGGGACAGTGGAAGAAAAGTATTCAAGGAAACATTGATAAAGAACGCCAGACAGATCTGCAGAGTAAAGAAATTTAAACGGGACACTAAGAGGACCAGATGGTGGAACGAAGAGGTAAAGAGACCAATTAGATAGAAGAAAAAAGCATGGAAAAAATATATAGATACCAAAAGTCAAGAGGACAAAGAATATTATATAAGAAAAAGAAACAAAGCCAAAATAGACATAAGAAAAGAAAAAATTTGGATGGGAACTAGATGAACTATACACTAAAAACAACAAACATTTTTGGGGAATAGTAAAAAAGTTAAGAGGTAATAAAGGAAAAGAAGTAAGAGGAATAAGAAACAAAAACAATGAATTAAAAACGGAAACAACAGAAATACTACATGTATGGAAGGAATACTACGAGGAAAAATTTGAGGAAAACCGAAACCAACAGGAAGAACAAGATGAATACGAAGATACGGAAGAAGAACAACAAGAAAACGCAATAGAAATCGAAATGAAGGATGTAGAAGAGGCAATTAATACACTTAAACTTGGCAAGGCAGGGGGAGCAGGTGGTGTCGAGGCAGAGATGATAAAAGTCATGGGCCCTGAAGGAAAGATATGGATACATGAAATATTTAAGAAAGCATGGAAAGAAGAACGGATACCGGAGGACTGGGAAAACAACATAATTATACCAATCTACAAAAAAGGAGAAACAGGAAAATGTGAAAATTATAGAGCCATCTGCCTTTCCTCTACAGTATTCAAAATGTATACGAAGATTCTGCAAAAGAAACTCATACACTACATAGGACACAAGCTAGCCGATGAACAAGCAGCATATAGACAAGGAAAACGAACAACAGACAACATACACATAATAAGAAATATAACGGAGAGAACAATAGAAAGAGGAGAGCTGTTTGTGACACTCATAGATTTAAAAGCAGCGTTTGACAATATAAAGAGAAGTCACATATGGAGGTATTTGGCAGAATTACAAACACCAAGAAAACTCATCAGAAATATCAGGAACATGTACCAGAATGTCAAAGAGAAAGTGCAGATGAACGGAGAATCTTCAGACGCGTTCCTCATGACAAAAGGAATAAAACAAGGAGATAGCCTTAGTCCACTGCTATTTATAACACTGATGGACAAAATATTATTAAACACAAGAACAAAAACACAGCATCTGCAACCACAAATAGGACATTACTAACTAAGGCCAATCAAAGTAGACAATTTAATGTACGCAGATGACATAATACTCATAGCAGACACCCACAATAAAATGAAGGGACTGGTTAAAATATGGAGCGAAGAAATAGAGAACATGGGTATGGAAGTAAACACTAACAAAACAAAATGATGATTATAAATAACAAAAATCAGAGATGGTAAGAAGAATATAAATAAACGGGAATACAATAGAAGTAGTCACAGCAGTAGAATATCTTGGCTCCGTAATAACAGATGACGGAAGAATAGAAGTCGACATAGCAAATAGAATGAAAAGACGAGGAACATATACTACGCAATAAACAAACCAATATTATAAAAACAAGAAATAGACAAGCAAGTGAAATTGAAAGTTTACAACACAATAGCAAGACCAACATTAACATATGGTAGTGAGACATGGACCGTAAACAAAAAGCACGAAAGCAAGATCAATGCTGGTGAAATGCAGTTCCTAAGAAGAATCGAGGGGAAAACCAAATGGGATAGAGAGAGGAACGATAGAATCAGACACACTCTAAGACAAGAAGGAATAATGGACTTTATAGAAAGAAAGCAACTAAGATGGTATGGCCACATAATAAGAAAAGATGAATATGCTACTATCGCTACTAAAAAAGATCACAGAGTCAACAGGAGAACGAAAGAGGAAAAGGGGTAGACCCAGAAAGAGATGGACACAAAGGATCGAAGAAATCGGTATCAAGAGGGGCAAAACATTGGCAGATATGAAAAGAATGGCAAAGAACCGGAAGGAGTGGAAGGACTGGACCTCATATTCGACACCCTGAAGGGGTATAAGGAAAAGAAGAAGAAGAAGAAGAAATACACTTTGTATAATCTAAAATACATATTTTTATTTATTCTAATTTGGACATATATTTCCTAATTGTTGCTGTTACTGCTGCAAGTATTTTACTAGTAACGGTTGGTTTGTATAAGAAATTATTACCTTTGCATTTATTCAACAATTCTACGTTAGTAATTATTGATTTAATATTACAAACTTAATAGCATTGCTGACATATTTGCACAAACGTTATGTCAATAAATTTACAGTGGACTGAAATGTTAATTTATTGCATCTGCCTGTATACAGACAAGTTAATAGAATAAATTGCTATCAAAAATTTATGGTATCCTTCTAAGCTCCACTGACTACATTTTCATATATCATTGTGATTTCCCAATTCAAATTTTCGTTTTCCTCCAAAAATGTACTTTATATATTTGTGTGCTACGTAGGAATGCAAGAACTCTACTTGAAAACTATTAAAATATTTTTTTCATTTTGGTAAGCTACAAATAATAAACCTGTAAGTTATTAAAAGTATAAAAAATTCGTGCTTTAAATAATCTGTTCTACTTTCATGTTTCCTTTTAATTGATATTTAAAATATTGGCACAAATACGAATTTAGTATTCAAAACATTTCAATTTAGTCTACATCAAAAGTTCCATTCTGAATAAAGCCCCGAAACACCAGCATAGAAATTGCTGTATCTGCGCTTTACGGTACATTTACGCAATCTTTGATTTGTGCTTGTATGGAGAAATTTGATGCCTCGCTGTTATGAAAACAGTCACATCCGAACATTTTTTAAAATTTATTTTCGTCGGTTGAAATAGCCGAAGCTGTTGTTTGATGGTTGCTACTTTAACTAATAAAGTAATGCGTTGTACTTATTATAAAGTAATTACAAGGACTACGTTTTCCACCTTCCTCTATATTTCTTACTATTATTCACCAATTTTACTTACATATATTTACTTTCTCTCAACATAGTCACCACTGACCATGCATTCTCATAAATTATTTTACAAACTAATTTTTCTTCTTATTCTGCTTCTGTCTTCTCCCTTTTCGAAGATTAATCTCTATCTTCAGCTGTTCTAAACCGTTGGTTTTTAGGCTGGACCGTCCGCTGTTTTCTTCCGATGGTTCCTCTTCCCTGGATTTTTCCTTGTAAAGATTTACATACGTCATTCCTAAGTATACGCCCAAAATAGACCGTTTTCTTCCTTCTGGTGTTTTTATTTATTTAATCTTCAGAATTCTGTGGTATATCCACTTTTTGAACGCTTTTTAGCCATTATTTTCTTTTTCAGTGTCTCTAATCATACAACAACGTTGGGCATACATAACATTTAACGAAATTTATTTTAACTAAGAGTTACATATGATTGTCACATAACAGAGATTTACATCTAATAATTTTTCTTATTTATTTATAATTGCAAATTTACAATCTACTTTTGGTATAAAAGTAATATATAAATTAGTTGAAATTAACGTATTTGGCATGAGTAGGGCACCATCCACTGACGGGTCTCCACGATTTACTCAATAAGATTTTCTGGCCATTGTTTCTTCAATCTTCTATCTAAGGGCTGGCGAAGGTAGAGGTTGGTAATGAGCGGGTTGAAATTATTTAAGGCGCGCATCCTGCTCTTGGCTGCATAACTCTTGATGACTTCCGAGATTAATGGGATTTTGAGGTCGTCGTGGAGGGTTTGATTACTGACATACCAAGGTGCATCAGTTAGAATGCGCAATGTCTTCGATTGGAAGGACTGCAGTACTTTGGTGTTGGATGGCTTATGCATCCCCACAGTTCGATCCCGTAGGACCATATAGGTGTTAGAATCATTTTATATAATAATAGCTTGCTTTCTATTGTAAGTTTAGAAGATCGTCTGATTAGCCAGTGCATACTTTTGGTTTTTAGATTGAGATGTTCTCTTTTGGCTTCTAAATGAGTCTTCAAGTTAGCCTTTGATCTAGATGGAACCCAAGTACTTCACCTCAGTTTTTATTGGGATGTGTTGGTTGAATATGATGACTTGAGCGCATGTAGAGTGTTTCATAGTGAAGGTAATTTGACTTGATTTAGCGCTGTTTACTTTGATCCGCCACCGATCGAGCCAGCTTGGTAGAAGATTTAGGTATAACTGAAGGTTTTGGGATGCGTTATTAGTATTAGTATAAAATGACATTATTGCAGTGTCATCTGCAATTTAGGGTATTTTCTGTAGTTGGGATATCTTCAGTATAGAGAACATAGAGAAAAGGGCCGAGGACACTACCCTGCGGAACACCGGAGCTAATAGCGTGGTAGCTTGCTAGAGAATCATCGAACTGAACTTGAAAATGTCTTAAAGTTAGATAGGATTTTAGGAGGAGGAAGATTTGATGAGATAACTTTCTTTTGATTTTATACAAGAGCCCGCAGTGCCATATCTTGTCAAAGGCCTGTTGGATATCCAGGAATACCGAAGCACACATTTTTTTGTCTTCAAACGTTTCCTTGATATGGTTGACTATTCTATAAAATTGTTGGATCGTTGAATATCCTACATGGAAGCCGAACTGCTGAGTGAAACTAACTCCTCTTAAGAGGTTATTTCTTTAATTCTGTGTAACAGTAATCGCTCAAAGATTTTAGATAGCAAAAGTAATAAGCTTATTGGCCGATAAGAGGCTGCTTCTTGCGGAGGTTTCCCAGGTTTTGCGATCATGATTATTAATGCGAATTTCCATTGAGTCGGAAAGTGAGAGATGGGATACATGCGGTTGTAGATTGTTGTAATCATACTATTGCTTATGTAGGGAGATTCTTTAACATATTTCCTACTATGAGGTCATAGCCAAGGACTTTGTATGAACTGGTTTGCTTTATTTCTTTGTATACTTCTGCAAGTGAGGCGGGTCTCAGAGGTAGGGATAATTGTTCCGGCGAGTTCAGTAATTCTTCAGTCTCAATATCAAAGTTAGGATTGTTAGAGGGGTATGGGGTAAACACTTGTGCTAGGTGTTCTCCAAAGGTATTTGCTTTTTCTCTATTTGAACGAGCCCAACTTACATCTAATTTTCTTAGGGGTGGTATGTAAGCTTTTGAGCTTTTTTCTTGCTTTTCAGTTAGTGGTTGTCGAGGTAGTATGCGAAAGATTCATTTCTGTTTTTTTTTATGACATTCCGAAGTCGGTGAGTTATATTATTAAGCGTAGTCTTATGATGAGGATTTCTGGATCTCTGCCATTTAGCACGGGCTCTACATTTTTAAGCTACAAGCTACCTAATATATAAAGGTATATTGTGGATTTCGTGTTCGTTTAAGATCTATTGGAGTAGCTTGGCAGGCAGCCTCTCGAATAAGCTTTGTAAGGTATTCGACGGTTGCATCGATTTTACTAGATGTGTACATTTTATGTGCTAGACTAATATTGTCATTTGTGTACAATTGGAATTACTCCCAGTCAGTTTTTGCGGTACAAAATTTTGGTGATATGGTTTTCCATATAATTTATACTTAGAGTTATTATTGGGGAGTAGTCTAAATGTCAAAGTTGCTTTTAGTTTTACTGTATATGCCGGATATCCCTTTGGTAACCGCGAAGTCCAGCAGGTCAGGGATTTTGCGTAAGTCCGTCGGCCAGTAGGTTGGCTCACCGGTTGACAAGTATTTTAAGTTGTGTTGTTGTATGGTATGAAAGAGTGTTCGCCCTTTAGGTGAAATTAACCTGGAACCCCAGTTAGTATGTTTGGCGTTCCAGTCTCCTACTATTAAAAAGCGAGGTCCAAGTAGGAGGAGAAAATCTTGAAACTCTTTGGCTGCACTGGAGTGGCTAGCTGGGCAATAGATTGCTCCGACAGGAAATAAGTTAAATTTTACTAATGCGCTTTATGTTTTGTTAGATGTATAAGACGATAATTGATAGTGATCTATTGCGGTTCTGATTATGATTGCCGAGCCTGCATGTGCTGCTCCGTCCGGATGATTTGCATAGTATGTGTTATAGTGTGGTATTTTTGTTACAGAATAATGTGTAGAATGACTTTCAGAGATGGGTAGTATATCTATTTTATTGTAATTTAAGAATAGGGTTACTTCATTGATATGATTTTTGAGTCCGTTGGAGTTCCATGCCGCTATTCTTAGTGAGTTAGCCATTAGTGAGTTTGTTAATAACAGTGGCGAGTATGGCTAGAATCATGCTGTTCTGATGTAGTAGTTGGGAGAACATATTTTAAATTCGCTCAGGAAGAAGTAAGTTTTTCTGTAATTTCATCATTATTTTTGGTTCCTGTAACTTGTGACTAACTGAGCGTTCTGAGGGAGTCATACAAGGGTTGATGGTTAATTGTTGTAAATGTTGGTGGATTTCTTCTGTGAGGTATTCTGATAGCTGACTGCTTTGGCAATTTTTTAGCTTTTAGGTCTTTGTATACAGTACATCCCTTATAATTAGCATGGTGGTCGCCATTGCATATGGCACATTTGGCTGGAGTTTTTCTACGTTTGACTGTTGTGGAGTTCTCCACATCTAACGCAGTTGTAGGACTTACAGTGGCCATAGGCTTAACCACGTGTACATTGTCTTTTGCTGTTTTTGATTCGAGGTGCTTCTATTCTGATTTTTGTATTTTGTATAAATCCACTTTATACATATCCTTATTGTTTGGTTGAGGCTCAAGGTCAACGAAAAACATTGGCAATGAGTCTTTGCTTACTCTATATCGGATGTTAATTAAGTTTCTTACAGGATGTCCTAAGCTATGTAGTTTATCCTTGATGTCTTGGGGAGGGATTGAATGATGTAGGTCACGCATAATGATTATATAAGCTCGCTTTTGTTGTATTTGGTATGTATGATCCACAATTTTTTCTTGAATTAAGTGAGAGATTAGTTTCCTGTATGCGTCAATTGTTCTTGTATTTATCTTTACCGCATTATTGGATAGGGACTTGGAATGAAATCGTTCTTCTTCGACGACTTTGGTCAGGTTATCAGTCATGGCTTTAAAGTCGGTAACACCGTAGATATAAATAGGTGGAGGGTTAGGTTCTGGGGATTTTGTTTTAGGGTCAGTTTCGTTAGAATTGTTTTCATCAGACTTGTGGGCAGTTTTAGTTTCGGTGAGGACCTAATACCTGTTCGTTGTGTTAGTTGCGAACGCGTTTTCGGGTGGCCTGGCTTGTACCATTTATTTTCTTTTTTTTTGATATTAATTTGCCAGCGATGTCTATTACCTTTTTGTTCTTGATCTGCGTTCATATTTTCATCGTCATCGCTTTCAGTGCCATGGCTAACTTGTACAGGTTGAGAGAAAGTTGTTGTAAAAGTATTACTGTAGATGGGTGTGCTTGTAGTTGGAATTTGAGTTAGACATTGTTGCTAAGGTTGAGGGATTGGAAATTGATTTTGGCACATCGAAGGTAAGTGAGGATTTAGTTGAGTTTGACTTATCTGATTTATGTAGTTATCACTGGTGGCTGACCTTGCATTGGTGGTATCGGTTTCACAGTCTGTTATGTCCGGGTTAAAGTTCAACGCTGAGAACATTTCATCTAATAAATTGGTTCTGATTTTACGACTGAATCTAAGCTGTTTATCAAAACCGAGATTCTTCAGATAAATTGAACTTTAAATTTAATGGAAGCTCTAATGACCGCAGATATCACGGTCCTGCAACTAAGCTGTTAAGACTCATATGTTCGACGTGCCCGGTCGCCGACCATCTCTGATAGGGATGTGGCAAACATCGCACCTTGACGACCGTCTTTATTACTTTATTCGAAGTAGAACTGCAGGTCCTCAATAAATTGGTTTCTGATTGACAACAAAACCACACTGAACACCATTTATATCTTTCTCACTCAACAGATCACCGAGACCTTCTCTTCATGAATAACTTGAATTTAGTATGGCAAGTTTCTTTTTTCTTTGTTTAAGTTTTGCCTCTACATTAATGAACCACGGTCTGCGAACTGAAAGGTTTAAGACTCATATGTTCGCGATCTGTAAAATTTGGTTTTTGTGCTAACTAAACATAATGCTAAGGCGATGTCTGCAAACATCGCAGCTCTTGCGACTTTGACCGCCATTATCTGAAATGTTTTTTACGAAGTAAAATGCTTAGGTCCTCAATTATGTTGTGCTGAGGAAATGATTTGACAATTGTCAAATCCTGTAGTTGAATCACATTTTTATGATAACCTCGTGCTTCTTCAATGTCCCACATTTTATCATTTATTTGAGCACCTAATCTTGAAATATTAGTATTTATCATCTTGAATTAATAGATCTTTCCGATTAAGAAGAATTTAATCACGTTTTTTAACAATTAGTTTCATATAAGCAACTTTTTGTTATTAATTTTCTTGATTCACTTGGGATTGGTTTTATATTCCTTGTTCTGATCTTTAAAAGTTTGGTAATTTCACATCGCTAATAACATGAATCTAAGGCAAGTCTGCCGGTACTTCTTTTATGCTATTGACGCCATTTTCTTGAAATGTTAATGTTACTAGTACAAAATCTTATTCTTAACTATGGCTTATGGGTTGTGCTGAGGAAATATTTGCATATTGTCAATCCTGTAGTTAAATTCACTTTTTATGATAACCTCGTGCTTCTTCAATGTCCCACATTTTTATCATTTTTTATTTGAAGGATAATCTTGAAAAATATTAGTATTTATCGGATTTCCTTTTGATTGTAACAATACCGATCTTTCCGATTAAGGAGAGAATTTAATGGCACGTTTTTGTAACAATTAGTCTATCATAAAAGCAACTTCTTTGTTTTTTATTTTTCTTATTACATTAGCTGGTTTTTATATTCCTTGTTCTGATCTTTAAAAGTTTTAATTTTCAACATCCCCGTTATATTCAAATGACATCAAAAACTTGGGGCCGTATCTTCTTTTATTTCTATTATAGTAGTTGTTCTTGGGAAAGCTGTAAAGTGGTTACCCGACGCCGTTTTCACCGCAGTGCTATGATGTTATGCCGCTTCGGCTGCGCCCATAACTATTCAAAACTGAACCTTAATAGAAATAAATTTTATTCAGCTTCAATCTGATACTGAATAAACTGCTGCTTTCATTCACATAGAATTCAGGTACAACTGTATATATGATAGGTAGGATTTGCAGTTGTGGCATGATTCCCTCCACTCTTAGAAGGTGAGAGTGAAACCACGCTTCGAGGGATAAGAGTCGCTTTCCTCAGTATATCTGTCTTCTCTAGCATTACAGATAAGTCTACTCTGCCAAATATGACTCAAGTTTGGATGACAGTGAGGGTGTTTTACTATAGTCCAGGACAAATCTACAATTTTCGTCTGGTTTGAGTAGCTGTATGGGACCGTAAAGCATGATAATACCTTGGAAACAATTTTAGCAACCGGCTGTCATACTCGAGAACGCAGTGAATTTTCTTTTCAGTCACAATCGTCCTCGGGTGATGTCAATGATCATTTTCAGTCGCTTATCGCCCTTCTAAATGTGCTTTAAACCACTGATGTAGTTGAGACTTCTAAACGGTGTTATTTTTTAAATACGCTTTAAGTCTTCTTAAAATTTCATACGTTTATACGACCTCCATACCAAGAAACTTGATAATACCCTACTTTTATATCGTAATACTGACTGAAGAAGCGGTAGTTTCCGATATTCCTTTTAGGCATCTTTAACTGCAACGTTCAGAAGCTGCACTTTTCTGCGCGTGTAAAAAAAACTTCGGTTTATGTTTGATTGAGACTACAGTAAAGAGGGCTGTTTTGAAGCTTTTTATATTGTTTTTTGCCATTTCACGTAACATGTGAAAATATTGACCGTTATTTTGAAAAACCAGTAATGTTAAAGGTTTTATCATTTTTATATCATTGTTATAGTGGCTTTCAAGTGCAAACCCTTTTACTGCGGTTCTTAGACTTATTAAAAAATATTTGCATTGTAGAATATGGGAAATCGGTAGTTAGACTTTGCAAACTCAACTATTTTCTTACTCTATTAAACTTAGTGGTTAAAATTATTCTGATTTTTAATCAGTCCTAACTATTTGCTTCTAGTAAATATCTATTTTTGCTAAAGATATTTATATCAAAGTGCAGATTTGTGTAGTAAGCATCGTATATATAGACTTTGTTTTGTTGGCTTTTATTCCCCATATTTCGACAGTAGACCTCACAGTCTTTGCTACATTCACAGATGACACTGCTATCATGTCAGTCGATCGCTCACCTGAAACGTCCGTAGAACATCTACAAACTCATCTAACTACACTACAAGACTGGTTCCACAAGTGGAAAATTACCATCAACCCAAACAAATATGCGCAGTAAACCGTACCACAGGACGTACTGAATGCCTGCAAACTATAATCGGCAACGTATCGATGCCGCTTAAAACAGAGATAAAATACCTCGCTACGAATTTAGACCAAAAGCGCACTTGGAGCTCACATATTAAGAACAAAAGGAAGCGCCTAGACCTCAAGATAAAAAAATGACCTGTTTATTAGGAAAACATTTGCAACTCTCATAGCAAACAAGTGCGGACATATGGAGTCCAGCTATGGGGCTGCATGAAAGCGTAACACACAAAAATCATTTAGCACTTCTAGTCGAAAGCATTCCGGATGCCAGCAGACGCCCCATGGTACGTTACCAACGAAACGTAACAAATGAAATCGAGAGGCTCTCCACTACATACAATAACAACCTACATACTAAGCCATAAACCAATTTACCCATTAACCAGAAGTCACACGACGACTAACACGACTATGGCTGCTGGACCTAGATCAGTAACCCAATCAGGACCGAAGAACCTCCACTGGGAGATTGGCGCCGGCTAATGCTTCTCTCGTGACATTTTTATTGCTATCACAATTACTAAATACTCAATAATGTTAAGAGTAGATTGTAATTTTGCATTAAAAAAATAAAAATAAAAAAGCCTTTCGCCATGCTTCGTATCTCAGTTAAGTTGATTTGTAATAATTGTGTAGTAATTTTTGGATTACCAACGGAGGCAAGACTTGCATTATTATCTGCTAAGATTGCTGTTAGTGCGTAATATATATAAAATATAATTCTGTAGGACAGTATTGCATGTTTTCATAACTTTTAGTAATCTTTTCTACGACAATATGAATTTGTTCAACATTACAAACGCGTACTTGGCTTGTTGGTATCAATAATTGGTAGAAGTGTACTTAGTAACAGCTTTTCACACTCCTTGGACATAGTCAAAAGGTTTATTGGTCGGTAGAATTTGAAGTCATTGGTTACTAAGCTAAAAAGTCCCCAATTTGTAGAATACCATTATAAGGCAATTTTGCAAGAAATTTTTCTGTGTGTAGGTCGTATCCCAGTGTTTTTTTTATATAAGGTTGTGTTAACATCTTCAATATTAGTAGTATTTGAAATTAACTCATTTTCCTGTTTGAACTGGTATTGTGAATAGCGTGACCAAAAACTTCTATTAGATCTTTTGCAAAAGCGCAAATATTTCTTCGTTTGTTTTTCGTTGAAGTACTTTGGCGTGTTTTAATAGATGGAGAAGCTGTTATGATTTTTCATAATTTATTAGTCGTTCTCAAAAAAGAATCACCAGTAGCTTCAGCGGATATAAGACATTAAAATAACGTTCACATGTTTCTGATTAAAATTATTTATTACAATTAGTTCATTTGTTGTTGCATTAATCTACAAACTTTTTTGAGAATTCTTGCTCAATTGATACAGGGCAATTATAACTTTTGGGTGGCGGGCAGATACTCTTAACGAACGCTGTTAAGATAGATCTACCTCAGGGATGCGACCCTGCTCACGCGAGCTACGATTCTCTCTCGATCCTAATACCGAGAGGAATCATGTACAAACCATAATCCTATCCACCTTTTCCACTCATAACTACACAGACATCTCTATCCGATTAGGAAGGCAACGGGAAACTACTTAGTTAAAAAAACTCCCCAGGAAATTTATGATTATGGCTGATGAGTACAACGGTCTCGAGAAGGGGCGTTTTTTAAATAGAGCAGGGGCGGGAAGAATCTCCCGGCCAGGTAAAATCAGATATAGACCTAACGAAGTAAAAAATATCGGAACGTGGAATGTGAACAGCATGTATGATCCTGTAAAAATTCACAACACCATACGAAAAATGAAACGACTGCATATCGACATACTCGGAATGAGTGAGATGCACTGGCCTAACAGTGGGAAAATTATAATATTTGGGACAGAATAGTTATTATCACAGAAATGGGGTTGCAATAATCCTTTCAGAATATGTAGGTGGAGAGACTAAAAACGTAATACAACAATCAGAGAGAATAATAATTGTGCAACTCCAAGTTAACATGAATATAAACATAATACAAATTTACGCGTCAACCGGAGACATGAACAGGTAGAACAGTTCTACAAGGACTTAAATTACGTACTAACATTAACTAAAAAACATGAAGTCACTATTGGTCATGGGAGACTTCAATGCAAAAATAGGAAAAGGAAGGCAGGCAGATGTCATTGGAGATCACGGATTAGGCGACAAAAATTATAAAGGCGACAGGGTAGCTGCATTCTGTCTATATAACCACATAACAATCACAAAACCTTTTTCAAGTTACCTAAGCGGCGTTTGTACATGCAGATATCACCCGCAGATTCACCACCGAAAATTGTTAGAAATTAGATAGATTTTATTTGTTTTAACAAAAGATTTAATAACTCTATACTGTCAGCTAAAACCTATACTGGAGCAGACGTGCCCATAAACATAAACCCACTTTTGGGAAGGATCAGAGTGCGCTTTAAAAAAGTTATCAAGCCACAAAATATAATAAATGTAGACAGAAGTAAATTTGCTAACGAACAAATGCGACAAAAAAATAATAGAACAAAAAGAAAGTGAATTTCGAACAGTGGCAATAAGTGAAGAAAATGCAGATCAAACAGAGGAAATGTGGAACAAAACCAAAAAAATACTAATAAATGCGCAGAAGAATAACCTACAGGAAAAAAAGATCTAAAAACAAGAATAGTTGACAGAAAACATTCTTACATTAATGGATCAAAGAAGGAAATATAATATGGAATATAAAAAAATACAAAATGAAATGAGGCAAAATACAAGACAAGCAAAATCCAAGTGGCATGCCCAACAATGTGCCGAAATGGAAGATTACAAGCACATTTTTCATCTGCGCAAGAAAATAAAAGAAATAATTGTACCAAACGAGCATATCACCCTCGAATTATATAAGACTAAAATGGAGGCAAACTGCTAAATATAAATCAACAATTGCTGAGATGTAAAGAATATATAACAGAGTTATTTGATAACAACAGGCCAAATTCGAACAAATGAAAGCTACTTCAGGACCTACAATTACCAAAGAATAAGTCATACGAGCAATAAAAATCGCAAAGACCGGGAAAGCAACCGAACAAATCAAGTGAGCATAGAAGTACTCAAACTTCTAAAACAAAATGGAATTCAAGGCTTTAACGAAACTCTTTAATAGTGTATATGAGGCTTTCGTAATGATTCTTAAGAAAAGAAGAACAACGAAATGCCACCAACACAGGACAATTAGCCTGATGAGCCATGTTTAGAAAATTTTCCTAGATGAAATACACGGTAGAATATAAAAAAAAATTAGAAGGCGGGATTAGGATGACTCAGTTCGGCTTCCGAAGAGGCCTTGGAACAAGAGAAGCACTGTTTGGCATCCAAGTGTTGATTCAAAGAAGCCGCGGTATAACCAAAATATATTTGTGTGCGAAAAAACCTTTGACATGATAAAATGAACAAGATTCTAGAAAGATCGGGCATAGATGATGAAGACGTTAGAATAATTAATAACTTATACTGGCATCAAACAGCAACAATGAGAATAGAATATCAACTGTGCAACGAAATTAACATCAAAAAAGGAGTTCGGCAGGACTGTATACTGTCTCCAATGATCTTCAACCTGTACTCAGAAGAGATATTTAATGAGACTCTTGCTAATATTGAGGAAGGAATTAATATTAAGAGTTTAACAATTAATAACTTAAGGTACGCGCATGACACGCTAATAATAACCAACAGCAGTGAGACTTAGCAAAATCCAATGAATCAATTAACAGATAAGTGCGAACAATTCGGGTTGAAACGAAACATCAAGAAGACTAAATATATGATCATCAGTAAAGAGAGGACGTAGAAGACAACGGCATATCGGTAAACAGCACAGCGTTGGAGAACGTCAAAAAATTGATTTATCAAGTACCATCAATGAAAACCGAGACCCGTTCGTGGAAATTAAGATCCGTATAGAAAAAGGAAGGACAGCAGTTATTAAGATGAGAAAGGTCTTATGTACTTGTGACCTAAGAATGGATCTAAGAATGAGGATGGTGAGTTACTGTGTTTTCCCTCTTCTATTGTATTTGTGTGTCACGACTACAATACTTCAAAATGTGGGCGTACAAAAGGTTATTAAAGATAAGTTGTGTAGACAGAATAAGTAATAACGAGATACTCATGCGAATGAATAAAGAATTGGAAATAGTTAAAACTATAAAAAAGCGAAAGCTGCAGTACTTCGGTTACATAATGAGACACCCCGAAGAATATGAAATTTTTCATTTAACCATACAGGGAAAAATAGTCGGTAAATGTGGGCCAGGTAGTACAAGAACTTCCTGGCTGAAGAACTTACGCCTATCCGTATGGGAAGACAATCATTCAGTTGTTTCCAGCAGTAGCCAATAAAGTCACTATATTCAACATGCTAGCCAACATGAAATCAAACGATCGTTGACGGGCAAACCACCGCAAGAAGGAGACGAATTCTAACTTTCGAAAGTTTTATTTATTCTGGCGTTTAGCCTGCCCATTGTGTTATATGGTTAAAGAACTTAACACCTTATCTAATTTTTTTTTATTTTAACGGAAATTCTTACGGTTACTTTGTCATTCACTAATAGCCTAAATTCATCCCAGCCTGTATATTTAGTAGCTTTTTAATGCTTACCGCTTCTGTTGATGGTTTGATAGTAACTACAGAATGATCTGAAGACGTAACAGCGGAGAAGTCATACAAGATACTTTTGTAATGCGGAACAGTCAATAGCCAGTAAAAAAGTTTGCCTGTGGATAAGTGTTTTAAATTGTTTCTTTCGAGAGCTTTCAGTAATTTAATCATTCGGACGGCATGCCTAGATCCCAAATAGTAGATTTAGCATTATAGTCTCTTCAAACAATAAATCGTTGTCATAGGGTTCAATGACAAATGAAAAGGAATGCGTTGGGCCGGAAACAGAGCGGAGCACTTTTATGCTGCCGATAGGAGCCAGTATTCGCCCAGCAGCAGGGAAAATATTGAATGCGAAAATCGCTTCAATTTTAACATTCTTAATTGTCTGTCATTAGTGATCCCCGCCATACCGTATACAACAGGTGGGACAGCATCAGCGAAAATATGGAATGCAAACATTTACGATGTTTGCAAGAACCGATTTATTTAGCTGTAGAGTGCAAATTGGGTCAAATTTAGACATATATATCAATTCAACATTGCAAGGAGCAACTTGGCCAAGCCTTCCGCAAACTATCTAGCAAATAAATAGCCCGCCCAACATATTTTCGAGCAATTTTCGAACTGATTTTTGTCTCACCCCGTATTTTTTGCCGCTTGAACCGGTAACGCCGTTTAGTTATATTTGCTCCGCATTACTTCTGAGACCTAGAATCTGAAACATCTGAAATAAAGTTGTGTATGAATTGCGTTACCGAAATAAACTGATAAAAGTTTGAACAACGTTCGGTCGATTGACGCCGAGAATAATCAATAGTATGTTAAAATAAGTTTGAACCGGTTTACCATCAAGTAGATTTTAATGTGGGATTTTTATTTATTTCCCTTCACTTTACAATCTGTTGCTTAACAACATTTAGTAAATTTTTTAAGTAAATATAAATGACGTGTTGAAAATAAACCATTGAATATTTCCTTCATAACTTGATAATTTGTCTAATAGCGTAACCTAACTATAAACTAAAAAGTAGAGTGACTATATAGGTACATATTCAAAAACGTCTTGGTAGGTCGGAGAATTTAAACCTTTTCAGCCGTGGTTCTTCAATATTTGGTTCCGTTAAATGCCCCAGGGGGTTAGGGTGAGCGCTAAGCCTGGTCCTGTAACTAACGCTGTATTTTTGGATTTCATCATTGATGGAAGGAATGTTGAGATCTCGCCGAATGACTTAATTTGGAACGTACTATGGTACTAGACCTGAGAATTTTGGACTGAAATCGTTTTAAGATCTCAATATTGGAGTTGCTGGCGGCACCCACAGTTGTATGCCATACGCCCAGATTGGTTTAATTATTGCCTTATATAGGAGTACTTTATTGTCGATTGACAATTGAGTCTTGCGGCTTAGGAGTCACTACATTTTTTTGATTGTAATGCCTAGTTGCTTTATTTTCGTCCAAATGTGTTTCCTCCATGTGACTCTTCTGTCTAGATGGATGCCTAAATATTTAACGGTTTCGGCTTGAGGCATCTGTTGACTATTTAACTGTACTGGTGGACAAGTGCGCCTTTTAGTGATAAAAGTCACGTAGGTTGACTTTGTTTCATTTACTTCTAATCGCACCATCGCACTAATTTGCACCATCTTTCCAGTTCGAACGGTGGTATTGAAGATACTGAGATGCTGTATTCGAGTCGAGGTGTAATGCCAATAGAACAGTATTGTCTGCTAAAGTAGCGACGTTCGTTGTTTGTGAGGATGGAAGATCTGACGTAAAAATTAGATATAATATTGGGCCTATTAACACTACCCTGGGGGACTCCTGCTTTGATAGGGTACAAGGATGTTTGAGATTCACCGTGTTTGACCAAAAATGTTCTGTTAAAGATGTATGATTGTAGTAATTGATAGTAGTCTGGTGGAAATATATTTTTGAGTTTGTAAAGTAGTCCATTACGCCAGACTTTGTCAAAAGCTTGCTTGACATCGACGAATACTGCCGAGCAATAACGTTTGTACTCAAAATCTTTTAAAATTATGACTGCTAATCTGTGCACTTGCTCGATTGTAGAGTGGTGTCTTCTAAATCCGAATTAGTAATCAGGTTATTGTCTATAAGTATTGGTGTAAGTTTCACTAGTAGCAACTTTTTAAATAGTTTTGACAAAATTAGCAGCAGGCTAATTGGTCTATAGGATGACACTTGTTCAATGGGTTTTCCAGGTTTGGTTATCAAGATAATTATGGCTACCTTCCATTGTTCGGGAAAATATCGTAGTCTTAGAATTGCGTTGAATAAGTAGGCAATGAATTAAAAACCCTTATCTGGCAGTTATTTGAGTATCTTGCCCTTAATGAGGTCGTACCCTGGTGCTTTACAGGGGTTTACGTCTTTAAGAATTGCTGTTTTAATTTTACTAATTTTAAACGGTTTGATAGGTGGTGACATTGGGAATGGCGTCTGGAGGTATTCCAAAACTTCACGTTCTTCCTCTTTGCTAGATCTCTAGCAGACGCTAAGCATTTTTCTTTGCTGTTTCTAGCCCAAGTATCATTCTTTAATCGAATGGGAGTAATATGCTGCTGTGGGCGTTTTAACCTTTTAGTGACTTTCCAGAGTGAATAGTCAGTAGCCTCAGTTGGTGTCAGATGTGATATGTAGGATTTGAACACGGGTTTGAACTGTGGTTTCCCATTTTTTTAATCGCCCCATCTCACCGTGTGACTGTTTTATTACACCTATTGAAAACCCATTTGAAAAGGCGCCATTTTAGTACTCCAGCAGCAACTTTCCAAGACTACTACAAAAAATAAAAAAACCTCTCTATTAGTGTCTAACTGCTAAGAAAACTACACCGACTTGTAAAAATTTCAAATTTGTGGTTCAAAGGTAATCAGTCTCATTATTTCCCAAACCCTGTAAGATCACTTGTTCAACAATATCGCCAGTTGTTGCAAACTTCCTTTTCCATATTCACTTATTAATAACATCGATTAGTTTTCCTCAAAATATTTACACTAATTCTACGCACAACCATTACTCTGTGCATAATGCACATTTTTCAATCAATTTCTGCTAACTTACTTTAGCTTGCAGAACGCGACTGATTTCATTCTAGTATCAGCTGGTGTAAGTATGTTTTAACAATAATCACATAAAAAGAACAGAACGTAAAGGCCAAACCGACTCAACCTTTTAATAAGTATTTTTCAAGCAACATTTTTACTTTGTCACATTAAAAAAAATAAGCCGAAATGAAGTTGGGCAAGCTCACAGAACTCTTTTGATCAAGGTTGGCGCACCAATGATTTTTGGGGTATTTTCTGGAAAATATTAGCTGAAAGCCTTTTTCAATATTTCACAAAGACCCCCCGAAACGCCTTAAATATTTAGCTTCCAAATGAAAAACGACGCAAATCAGTTTTTAACGTAACTTTGCCTTTGGGGATTTTATCTCGCAAAGGAAGCTAATTTTCCCGTGAACGGGCCAAATAGAGGTAATTATTAAGTTTTTCCGCGTCGCTTCCTGTCCAATTAGAGGGACGAACGCAATTACCCTCAGATTCACTCAGGGAATGTCAGGAGCGGCTTCGCCGAATTTTTAGGCTGCTAGAAGAACAATGAGCACGTTACAGGACCATTTTTAGTCAAATGACCTAATTACTTCAGCTTCAAGCAGCATTTTTATGTTAGTGCCTTAGCAGCTCTAGCTAAAGCATCATAGACGATGGTGACGTTTTAATTTATTCTAGTAGTGTTCAAGTTTTTCATTTCTGTACGGCTCATGGGCTGTACTTTATAGCAAGAAGCGTTGTTATGCTTTATTAGCACCGAACTGTTCTTCTATTTTAGACGGGACAAAACAGATCAAAATATTTGTGTGTTTTTCTACACTTCGATTGTTAGTTACTTTTCGAAAAGCTTTCATGAAAAATACCCTCGCGCTGTAACTCCATTTCCTACAAATTTTACTTTTGGCAGATATAGTTTTCCAATTATTTGTCAAACCCAAGTTTTATAATCAGACTACCACATAGAGGCAGTAATTTATTACTCCAAACCACGTTTTCAGTCATCTAGGCGTTATTCTTTACACCACTATAAAGAACATTTAGTATTTGGAGCAGAAATTTTTGGTGGCTGTTCAACTGTCGAACCCTATTTAAGGGTTCTGGCGAATTACATTTTTCAATTGATACTGTTCCTTTCTATTATTATACGCTTTTTGTGTTTGTTTCTTTAGACTTTCACTTCACACTCACATCACTCACAATTGATCAACAGCTGTTAGATTAATATGTATGTTTATATAAATATAATAATAGTCGGGCCAACTAGAATATTTAAACCATATCTATTCTTCGCCAACCAACGTCCACGTGCGGCCAACTGCTGGTGGAACCAAAGACCTGGCCTAGCCGCCTAGACTGGACCGCTTCATCGCTCGAACAAAATGTTTTCAAATGTCTCTTCGTTCAAGCACCCGTTAAAAATGCTTACAATATATTGGACTTTATTGTCTTATAACAAGTTCTCCCAAAAATTTTGCAATATATGCTACGATAAACTTATTTAAAACAACAAACTATTTTTCGGATAGAGTCCATTATTTTCTATAATCTTTTGATATCAATCTGCAAGTTTTGTTGAAGCACCACTAGGACGGCTCTAAATCGAAAAACTCTTGGCATGCTTTTTCAACTCCATCAGATGATTAGAACTAGCAACCATACAAGAAGTATCCCATTGAGAAAATGAGGCCATAACAAAACGAAAAGCATCTGGACTGTAGTTTGGATGCGGAAGAACTTCAACGTCGCCCAACTTTTCAAATTTCTTTTTAGTCTTCTTGGTAGTGTGGGATTTAATGTTGTTTTGCTGAATCAAAGCACACTTTGTGTTCACTAAGATTGAGTGCTTCTTCTTCAACTTGTCCTAGACATGATCCAACTTTCGGTAATAAAATTCGGCATTCGGTTTAAGTTTCGGCACAAGTTTAAAATGAAAAACTTCTCTAAAGTTTTACAGAATGCTTTTTGGCAAAACGATCTTTCATTTCTTTTAATCGCTTCTAATGATTGTGATTTAATTTGCTCGCAGAATATGTCAGAGTTGTTGAGCATTTGTCGGAAAATTTCAACTTTTTTGGCGGGTTGCGCTTTAGCAAGTTTATGCGGATTGTGTGGGGGGTCCTTTTGTACAAAGTCAAGCTGTTGAAGATGCAGATGAACCGTTGATGTTCCAACTCCAAGAACTGATTCAAAATTCTGAGTGCTCGGCGAAGACTCATCTTCTATTGCCTAAGTTTAACAGACGACCGGAACGAGACTGATCTTTGAAGCTCATGTCGCCGGAATCGAAGTGTGTGTACCATCTGGAGGTGGTAGAGTAGTGGACACTTCCTTCGCCCTCAGCATCGCAGATTTCCTTTGCAGTATCTTTTGAGAAAAGTTCCCACTTCCAGCAATAGCGCATCAAAACCTAGAGTTTATTTTTCTTATAGGGTTGTATGTTTTAATCCTTTTTATTAAAAAATTACAAAAACAAAATTTAAAACGCGCCTCTTTCCTAATAGCATGACAAAACTTTAAATCGTTCTTCTTAAATCGAGTTGTACATGCCGCTGTAAAAATTATTATTATAAAAATGCATTATTTAAAAAATAAGATTATTAACATAAAACATATTTACCATTGTAATATACGCAAATGTAACAAACATACGTCTTCTTTAAAAACATACTTAGGGTGTTTTTGTAAAGTCTAGAAATTACATTATTATATTTATTACGGTAGATTATGAGCAACAGTTTAGAGACTTGAATAAAAATAAATCCAAAGCACTACTATGCCCTTCCTTACCAAAGAGTGCGTTAATCACAATTCGTAATTAGCGGTCTCTTCTTAGTTAGCCTAAAGCTTCCGCAACTCCTGGAATCAACCATCGACACCTTTGACACCTTTAATGACATGAAGAAATACGTTACAACAGCAGTACACTACTATTTATTGAATTAAAAACATATTAATAGATGCTCCGCCTTGCGGCACTACATGGGCGTTTTCTTACAAATTTTTACATTTATTTTTTAATAAGCCTTTTTTTTATATGATGTTTATCGTGGTCTATGCATACATCTGCTCGAGCATTCACCGTAATGCAGGCTTAGGAGGAAACTATGGAAAAACCTTAGTCAGGGTAGGTGATCTTAAAGAACAAGCTGCTTTTAGTCTGTTAACGCCTAAAATTCTACTTTAATGCTAAACTATTTTTAATCCGTTTTTATTCAGGCTCTACAAGTAGCACTACGCTTGAGAGTCCGCACTTATGAGTTCCTGTATTACGCAGTCTCAGTAAGCTCACTTTTGCCTTCTGTACTAGTCTTGAGCGAGCTGTAGTTTTTAGTCCAGGCCGTTATACTCACTAACCGCAATTTTGAGTCCTGTCTCTTATGCTTATGTGCGAGTATCTCACTCTCCAACTCCTGCACACGGGTCGATTCCTACTCCACGCCTAGCTTCTCAACCCGAGATGCAAACATCCGTAGCACCTCCCACCAGGTGTCTTCATTTGGTAGCTCAAATGTATCTTCGGTGTTTGTTACTATTGCAATCCTTCTTTGATCAAAATGGCTTTTGATCTCCTTCCAGCTGCTCCTCGATCGGGTAGATCGGCAGATAAATTATAGTATAGCAGAATTCTAGCCCGAACACTCTAACCCACCCATCAAGTCAAAGAAGGACCTTTTTTAATTTTTAGTGAGAAGAAAACCTCGTTGATAATAAGCAAGGGTCTTCTAAATCACGCTATAGAATTTATAAATATGAAAAACGTAATCATCACTGAGAACTATTGGTAGCGGACTCACTTCTTGATGAAACTACTTTCTGCTTCAAATTAAGAATCCTCTAGCCGCAGTTATCCAAGTGTTGCCGAAGTATGTCACAAAAAGGGCTTAACAAGGGACAGCTTTATTAAGAGAAGTTTGGTACGTGAGGAAGGCTCCAAATTGTTATGCTCTGAATAGCAAAAAAATATTTTACATTAATTTGGTTGTCGGTAAAACAGAAGAGGGTGATCATGATCAGCCAGTGACACCAATCTCAATGATTCAGTTATGCATAGCGTTGTTGCCGAGCCATTCCCAAAAACATGAAATATGGGGCCAATAAAAAACTAAACAAACCCCTATTTGGACAAACTGCTAGAGTACTCCAATTGGGACCTTGCCAGTCTGGGGCCACTTCTGGTCATTTATATCGAACAGCTACTCATGAGGATATTCCAACATCTTCCACAGTTCCAACATATTTCTCTACATGCTCGGCAGTTTTCCATTAGAAAGTACCGTTAGTGGAATTAGTCATCGACTTAATGTCGTGCGCAGAAGACATCGGCAGCATCCCTCACATACTCATGAAACATCTGGGATCCACCTTTTTCGAGCTTCTACCATGTTAAATGGCGCACTATCAACGACAGAGCTTCTAGCAGAAGAAAAGATAGGGGCTTCGTTCCAGAAATGTTAAGTTCACCATCAACATAAGCACGACCGTTTCAAAAATTGTATCCCGTTAATTTTCTGTTGACGTCATCTTTTTACATGTTGCAAATAGGTTGAATATTTCATTTTATATAAACTTTTTATTGATCTGCTACGACCAGACAAAGTAATGTTTATTTTTTACGTTTTTCTTTGCATTACAATTACATCCTATGTCGGCCATAACTCTCAATCGTGTCATAGGACTGTAAGTAACCAGATATTTCTCTTGATTTGATATTCCAACCATATTACTACTACACTACTACTGAATAAGGATGGTATCATCCAGTTTTGGAATCTCTCCGGAAAAAATAAATGCAGTACCGGGACCGAAAAGAAAAGAAGAAACCACCAAAAGAAGTGAGGAAAGTCTTCCTTGCAGAGTTAATTTCTTCTTCAAAAGAGGAAAATTTGCCAAAAGATTCTTTGATTGAAAGTAAGTGGTACGAGGACCATTTCAAATGAAAATGAAGAAGAAAAAAACAAAAAGGTGCTTTGATACGTAATTCTAGTACATTTTCAGAAAAGGAAGAATTTTAATAGTGATACAGCTCGCATTTATTGTAAAGGGCTGTTTTTAAATTCCAAATCTGAAGAAGAGCATGTCAAGTGTTCTAAGTGTAGTGGTTGAGCTCTTGAACAGTATCTCGGAATTGATAATGAAGATAACGTAAACACTTGCATAAAAGTGTTTTGTATTGTGTGTTATATTCAACTACCTTATTTTATAGGGCTGAAAATTGACGAAGTCTTATACAAAGTGTATTAAATTAATTTGTTAAGAACCTTCTTTTTGTCCAATCCTCTTTTACTGAAATAGGATAATACAAGATCATTTACTATATGCCGAATTACGAAGCTTTTAAAGAAATTGTGTTGAGTACTAACCTTGCATCTATCGCTTAGCCTGGTACTCAACGGTTATCATAGGTTCCCAAAATTCTACGTCAGCTTAGATTTAATGTTACGTCCTGAAATCGACTTGTCTATTATAAGGGAGCTTTTAATACAGATTTAAGATAATCACAAAGAACAAAATCGCACACAGACAAATCTGGCGAGCGAAGCCAAAGGACATCGTCGAAACGTGAAACTACATGACGGGGAAATATTTGTCAAACAACTGACATAAAAGCTCCGTCTTGTTGAAACCACATATTTTCCATTGATCCATAAACGTCATAGTTGTGGACACAAAACTTCGTAGATATAGTTCTCTGAAGTCACTCTTACTATAGCCCCTACCTTTTTCAATCCCCACTTTTGAGATGCGTTGGCATTGTAGAAAGCTCTCTGGTGTAAGTATCGTCGGTTGTCTGCTGCTCAAAATCAACCAAATGATAAAACGCCTCATCAATCTCCATTAAAATTATATTAACTAAAGCAAAAATTTTAAGTATTCTTTCACAAAACAGTCTGCGTTGGACAAAATCACTTAGAAGCAGTTTTCGAATAATTGAAGTTGAAGCAGTTGATTTCCTCTCTATAACTGATGCGAAACTATTTAACTCATCCTAGTATTGTGTACGATCACATGCAAAATTGAACTGTCAACAAAAACACATGGACCAGTAACAACGAAATCAATATTTCTAGAACACTGCCCGGCATCAAAACTCAATGTTCCGCGTTTCACCGCGCTACAGCTTCTGAAACCGAACCGTTTCAACTACCACAGGCGGTGTGTGAGGGTCGTCGACCCCCTCTTTCCAACTACTACTCAACTCAAAAACATGTATTCTTTCCGCGCTACTCTGTATAACTGAGGTAACAAAATATTACTTAAAAAAGCATTGCTTTATAATGCATTTAAAGTATACAATGCTTTTTTATTAATTTTAGGTTCAAAATATTCTAACAAATTCTAGTGAGCCGGAAAATTGTAAATTCCCCTCGCGTTCTTATTACCTTGCTTGACTTAGCCACCTCCCGGTGTTACGCAGCCTTGATTTTCCGCTTACAGGAGTCATAAAATTTTATTATGGTAACGTAAAACCGCTATAAAGCTTAAGTTTATACCTTCCTGAAAGTATTGGCTTTTGCTGCATTCTATTAGGCTACAAAACAGTGGCTGGTGTATCAACAAAGGGTGTTGTAAGCGCCCAGGTAATTGGATAATTTTTATTGTTGTAAATAGATACATAAATACAGACGTAATTTAAAGTAAATTTTTGAAAGGATATTTGTTTTCCAAACGTGTTTATCCCCGAATCCAAGAAGTCGTGACAATTTTTTTTTTAAATTGCAATTATATTCTGTGTTCATTTCAAGAGTAAAATAAAACATTTTTTTGTACCCCCTCTTCTTCTTCTTCTTAATAATAGTAACCTGATTGGGTGTGGGGTTATTTTTTGATGTTTCTATTATCTGTGTTTTCTATTTCTTCTTTCTCCTTATTGTCCGTTTTCTGTAATTTCATTTATCCGTACCATTGTCGGTTCTTTACTTTTTTATTTATTTAACTTGCATAACTTTTCTTGGGATTTTTTCTGTCGGAATTCTAGCAAGGTGTCCATACCATTTCAGTTATTTCCGTTCTATTTTCTTTCTGTTGTGAACTTGATCTGGCGCTTCGTTCTTTACACGATCTAATTATGTCTTATTTGCTATTTTCCTTAGCGTTTGTATTTAGATGGCCGACAGTTTTGATTTATAGTTCTGTTGAATGGTTTATGTTTCACCAGGGTTGTTCTTCATTTTAAAAAGTTATTTTTTCCTATCGTTCACACAATGGTGCTAAACCTTATGAAGTCTTCGATGAACAATGTCCTGTTTATTTTTTCTTGAGCCGTTTATTCAAGACAATATCAAAATGGACATCCTGGAAGACTTGGTAGAAGATTTTTGACAACAGTTTTTTTATATATATCTTCTTGAGATTGGTTTTAAATTTTTCAGACCAACAGTTTATAATTATGTTTAGGGAAAAAGTTTATGCTAGACTTTTGGACTGGCTAGGAGAGCAGGGTGATGAATTATTAGCCTAGCAATAAAAAATCGGTTATGTGTTTCCAAAACTATTTTTAATTACAAATAGACTGAGCAGTACCAGCTTTTACTTTGCGATATTTTAAAGATTTTGTACCATTTCAGAAAGCACTTTTCTTTAAACCTCCAAAATAGGTGTCAATAGCAACTTTGACTTTTTCATTGGGTGAAAAGTTTTGTTCTTTAGGAAACATTTAAGCTAAAAAATAAAAAAGACATAAGAAAAAGCCAAATTGGCTACAGAAGTTTAGAATAATATTTGCTACCCACCGGTTATTCCTTGAGACAACAAAGAGTTCAATGTGGTGCCTTTTGCAACATAGAAAAACGTTATCATCACCTTACCATCTTGCTAACTTTGGTTTTTGAAGTATAGCAGTTAAACCGGTTCTAGCATTCTTGCATTTTGATTATCAGCAAATGAAGAACACATTTCATTAATAACATTTTTATACAACTTTAGAGGTTTATTGTGGAGGACCACCAAAGCTGTAGACGGACTCTTAGAAGCTCCTGTCTGTGTAGATGTATAAAAATGGTAAAAGCTGTTGAATAGGCAGAGTAAAAGTTAACAGGATACACCTATAATCCTTAATGATATCAAAATCCTACTTGCAGTTGATCTGTATTATCTTTTTTTTGTAATGCATCACATTAGAGGTTTTTGGTTTGGAGTTGCATATGCTCAGTTAGCTCTCTTGGTATAACTACTATACTGAATTGCTCTGTTCCATCATTTTCACCTAGGTCAGCTTTAATCTGTCAATAGAAGTGATTTTACGTCCTGTTACGTTTACCACAAAGATTTCATCTAATTTGGAAATCACTTTAATTGGGGTTTTGTATGATTCTTAGGATAGTGTTTTTGATCTTACTTTAGATAAATATGTAGTCGGCTGTGATAAAATCCTGATTTGTCGCTGTATCTGGAATAATTGACAGATCATAGCTTATGGAAATGCTAATGCAGAATCTGTACAAAGTCAGTTGGTCTATTTCCTGTCATACTTGAAAGTGCTAGGAACTGTCTGGGAAAGCAAAGTAGTTCCCTGAACAATATATCCACTACTATCACTTAAAAGTAATTTTCCTACGCCATACGGATACCGCCCATCACCGTAGATGACATTTCGGTCCACCAAAAGTTAGCATGACACTTGATGGCTGCATTGAGATACCCATGATACCTCTCGATTACATTGTTGACTGCTGGATGACTAGATATGGTCATGGGGTGATTTGTACTTGTAAGCCCTGTAAGAGATTTAGTTTCTTAATAGGAGCGATTCTAAATTATTTTTCTGGTGGGTTGTAACTCGCAGCGGTATACGGCATTCGGCGATCCAATAACCGTAAAACGCACAAGCAGTGATTGAAGCTTCCTAGTCTTCTGCGGGTATAACTTCTGCCTAATATTAAAAGTGGTCAACGCAGATCAGGCAATATTTGCAGTCTCTAATGATCGGAATAACCACGACGTCAATGTGTTCTAATCTTCTTGATTTCGACAGTTGTTTTTAATCAATGGCCAACCTTTATTTTGTCACAGGTGCAACCGTGATATTAACCTTCAGATGGATAAACTGGTAAATGTTATCGGATGCTACTCAACAAAACTGCAACGTGGCAAATGGCCGGACTGTACTCAGCGATTATTAATGCCTACGTTACTGGTTTTTATGATTGGTGAAGATTGTAAATGCTCTTTCTTTTACCATTTTACTGTCACGTATTACTGTGTTGATATTATACTCGAAAGCCTTGAATTACAACTCAACTGGATAATTGTGTCTAGGGTAAGACAGAAGTGCTACTTATGCCAATTTGTTCTTGTCAGAATTAAACACAATATCTACTGATGCTTTCCAACTTACCTAATTTTTTTAGTGTTATCTTGGAATGGCTTGTTTAAAAAGCTTGGATACACCTTCTACAAAAGTTTATCGTACCGTAATTGTTTGATTGTTTTTGAAATGTAAAACTGTACATATCGCCTCTCTAGCAAAAGTTCAATGCCACTGAATTTGACGTGATAAGAATTTAGAGGTGTTTCCTCGAGTGATGACGGTGCTACTAAGATACTATAAGGTAAACGTAGTAAAATTGGACGTCTTGAAGTACCTTATTGATGAATTTTTGGAATACTTGAATCAAAACTCAAACAGTCTAAAGGACATAGTTATCGCTGTCTTGGGAATGTTTTTTGGCGACATGAATTTAATGAATACTTTCACCAGGCTGGTGGTGGAAGAAAATCTTTTCCCAGAGCTCTGAATGTGTCGGATTTCGCGAGCGGTTTGTAATCTTGAGTTTTAGCACAACGTCGAATTTCTTTCTCATTACTTGTAGTTGATCTAGGCCTAATTGTTTGCGACGGGGATGCTTGGTGTCATCTTGATCAATGTTTTGTGCAATGCTTCAGAGGCTTAGCAATGCCATAGGAGCGTGTTATTTGAAAAAACTTAGCCAGGAGCTCATAGAAAATGATAAAGCCTACAACGATCCTTGCACCTAATGAAGAGAGATGTGGCTTAGTCGATTAGTTATCAATTTCTAATATTTTTAACAAGAAGTTAGTGAAATGCTAGAAAATCAACGCTAGTTACTAGCAACAACAAATATCCATTTAAAATCTTGACGAAGGTTTAGGTTGATGGTCGCGTGTGTCGTAAATGGTATTTTATTAGCCGCAAAAAATTTATATGTTGACTTTTCTCGCGGTATAGTGAGAAAATCAAAATGAGACACGCAAGATTTGACACCAATGTTCAGAAGAAAATGAATTTTTGTGACAATTTCTATTATAAAGAAGCGACTTAGTGTCTCCAGACACAATTAACAACTGCATGTTGTATATTCCGACTTGTTGGAACTGCCAAATTGGGTGCTCTAGCTGTTGTGATACTAGCAGACACTAAAAGGAACGAAATCTTGCTCGGCAGAGTTTTTTTCGTAATGGGGGATCCAGCTATCTAAATTGCTAAAAACTCCACTATAGCTTTAGCGAACCCCGGCTTATTAAACATTAATTATATGATGAAGCTTGCGAATCTTATAAGTAAGTACTGCGATAGCCTTCGACCACAATTTTCTTCGGGTCTTTTGTTCTTTTGTTAAGTTGAGAAGTTATATTAATTTAGCTTGTGTATTTATATCCAGTTTCCTTATTATTTGGGGCATTAAAAATGACTTTAGGTGTGTTGCAGATTGAAATGTGCTCGCCGTAAGCCTGTGAAGGAAGGCTATAGTGCTACAAAATGCTACCAGATGATACTGCTAGAAGAAAAAGTAGCGAGTCATTTAAGTAGTGCTGTAAATATAATTATGGACAAAGCAAAAATCATAAAAGCAGACAACCATAGATGTGGTTCCTTTGGAAGGACGTAGCCGTAGCGAAACTTCGAGTTGCTGAATATCGTAGTTCAAAGGTGGCAAGGAATGAGAAACTACAAAGCAGCAAGCGTCCGACAAGTGACCGCAAAAGGTGCATTGTCCAACATATATCTGACTTAATAATGGCAAACGGGCATGGAAGCTTGATGATGACAAAATGGGCTTACCGTACGGTCAACCCTCAACAGAAAGGCGTGAGGATATGCCAACATTTGCTGCAGCTGTAAAACGTAAATGCGATACCTGGTCACACCAGATGAAGCCACAAGATGCTGAAAAATAAACGTCAGTCTTCTTCTTCTTTACGTGTCCTGCCTGCTTTATCAGGAGTTGACGATCACCAATTCAATCATTTCTTGACGACTTCGATTTCGTGCGGCGTGGAATAGTTGACTGTTAACCCAGTCCAATGGCACATGTTTCTCAACCACGACATTTTCTATTTTCAATCTATAGAATGACAGCGCATTAAAGCACCATTCCAGGAAGCCGTGGTTGGAATTATTTATTTCAAAACCTGTGGCGATTATCTTGTGCAATTGGGAGAGGATTCTGCTGATTGATTGGTTCCCACTCATAAGAACGTTATCAGTAAACGGTACTATAAGTCACTAAAGCGATTCCGCTGACGTATTCAACGTCGCCCTGCTAAATGCGGCCACCTGCGACCTTGCAACAAAGGACCTTACTCTAATACAATGAAGGAAATAGGACGCGGTGGCAAGAAGACGAGGTTTAGTCAGTTGTCCACAAGTGATGCCACGCTACAGCCTAGGAATGATGTCAGAAGTATCACGGAAACTGCGAAGGCCCATACGTTAAGAAATAAACAATTATAGTCTCAGTTATGTTGACCATCTCTACTAAAACATTAAAAAGTACACGCATGTTGTCTATCTTTCAAAATATGCATCAAAACTGAATTGATGCATTCGACAGTTTGAAATGTCAACAATTTACTGAATTATTTCTTTTGCTACAACAAAGTTTATTACAATTTCTTCTATTCTACGTTTCCTCGAGGATGTGAGCATTGATCATCCTAATCTGTTAGAAGGTTCTCGTAATTAGGAAGTGTCTTTCTTTTAGTATGTTCTTCACGTCATAAAAATTAAGCCAAGTTTCATCATTTTTACAATTGAACTGATGAGGTTTTTTATTTTTCCACTTCTTAAATATCTTGTGTAACTGCGAAATGCATCGAACCATCTGCTCGACAGTTTAGGCATGGAGTGAGTATTCAAAGCAAATAATCATTTTTCACTGAAAGATGGTTGTGCGAAATAGTAATCCAAGTACCGTACCATCTAACGATAGGTCACGTATCCAACATCGGAGAGTCTTTCACATTAAAGTTTTTTCCTGAAAGTCTCAATGACACCTAAAAGTATTCACACAATAAGAATAACCATCTCTCACTAGAGAAGCTATTTTCTGCACACTCAATTCGCGTGAAAAGTTATAACAGAAAATCCCTAGCATTTCGTTTTGGGTCATAATGATCTTAGAAGCTTTTTTCAGCTCCTTCCCCTGTAACAACTTTGAATTTTTTACAGAGTGTGAGCATCACTTGCGACATTTACCAAATTTTTAGTGTCCTAAGTTTGTTTTAGTCAAATTTTTTCTAAAATGTAAAACGAACATTGCAAATGACGTCACCAAGGTAATAACAGGAGAAAACATTTAAGACTACAAAAATTAACTTTTAATATGCAATGCCCAAAATATAATTTTTTATAAATCGCAAAATTTAAAATTTCCAAGTTTCTTCGAAAATTTATGCATTAAAATTTTTCGACAAAGAAACAAACATAAATTTGTGGCAGAATCGTTTAAACATTAAAAATTAAATTAAATCTTATCTGGTATTTTTTCTATAAAAACTCTTGATAGATTTTTACTAACTTTAATTGCAATAAATTTATTACTTTAAGTTTATAAAAAATGAGAAAATATTTAACATCGAATTTTCACTTTCTTGCACTTCAATCCCAGTCCCGCATGATCACGTGTATCAGAAGCTGCAAATGGAGACTTCATACCCTAAAAGTCGACATCGAAAGCAAGCTAATGCCTTTTCAGATCAACAAACCCCTGTAATCCTCACCAGAGGGCTAATCCTCCTACAAATCTTCCCTCATACTTGTTGATTTCCTGTTGGGGGCTTCGGCCTACTGATTTCTTGCGCGCCGTGCCGCCTTATCGCACATAATCTGGCTGTGGCAGTAAATTCGTCTCTTTCGCCCCGGACACAAACCAGAAATCCAATTTACAGCTTTATTTAAAGTCGCACCTTATCAATATTGTAGCCGTAGAGGTGATTGCTAAAACGAAATTTTGATTATTGCTAAAATACAGCAGACTTTTAGTGTAACGATGTGGTACTTCCAACGTGAACAAAACTCGAAGAAATCTTAATCTAACATTATTTGTTCACTCTTACAAAAGGACTTTATTATTTATACTTAAGAGGAGTGGACAACTTTAGTCAAATTGGTATAGCGATGCTGCTTGAGGAAGTTGAAATCAATAGCTGGAGATGATAATTCTTAAATACTTTTCCCAACTTTCGTTTAGTTATAATCGGTAGAAATTGACTCTATAGACAAGTTAATGGATATCAACAAAAATTGTGTAAAACATGTTATAAAACAAAGTGTTAGTTTAAAGGAAAAAAAAAGAAAATAGAGAAAGATGAAAAAGATGATGACACAATAATCAATCCCAATCTTTGTCGCTCAGATGATTAACAGGCTATCAAAGTTTCTTAACCGGAAACCAAAATTATCTTTGTGTTACTACTTACAGCAAAATCGCTGTAGTAACAAGTGAGAAAAGAAGAAGAATATAATGATGAAACAGAATAATTTGGTTTCTACTTTTTTCTTCTATTCTCTTTTATGCGAAACAAGCTCATAGAACAACTTTCTCTATCCTTAAGACCATGACAACGTTTATCAAAATTTTATGCGCCAAGCTTTTTATTATGGCAAGAAATCAAAAAGGAAGAAGAAAATGATAGTAATAGTATTTTTTGTTATATTTATTTATCCTCTTTCTCGGCTCTTTATATGAGCTACTGTTCAGGCCAATCACAAATCGGGTCTGCTGTTTTGTGGCACCCTCTGTACGCTTTTGTTTGTTTAGAAATAGCCGCAGCGGTTAGTACGCCTTCGCGGCGGCGTCGCTATGAAAGCGGAGCTGCTACGGCCGTTTTTGGTGCAGCCATGACGGTTTTGGAAACGTTCGACCGGCTTTAATTTTTCCGTGTGCATGAAACCGTTTTGACCGAGAGTTCGCCGGGGTGTTTGATTGGTAGCGGAAGTCGATATTTGCTGGCGGGGAAACTCGGTCCGTTTGTAAACCTCGGACACGACCAGCTGAAGGACCCACATCGGGAAAGACGCTTCGATTGGCCCCGCAGTAAACACTGGAGTAACCTGTCCTTTTTCTGTCCACACCCTTCTTATCTCTTCCTCGATTCTCGCTGACTACAGCCCCAGGGGAGTCGATTCTTGCATCAAAAAGTGTCTTCCAGCCTTATGACCTTCTGATTGGAATTTTCTTTTTGAAATTAAAAATACAATACAGTCCGCTTAAACCTGAACAGTTACATATTTGATTGACTAAATACTGACTGGGGCAGACAAATGTTTATCTTATCCAGGGTTTAATCTTACATTTTTTAATTATAAAAAAATATTTTTTTCACTAAAATTGCCTTTGGTGCAGAACAGAAGTGAAAGTCGATCAAAACATAATCAATTTTTGGAATGAACCTAAATCTTTTAAGAGATGCTTTTCAGCATTTTAATAACGAAATTGCAATATAAAACGGGTACTCTTGTAAAATTTCTTCCTGATATTGAAGTTTTCTAATAACATTTCAGTTTCTCCCAGTTTAGCTTATGATCCTAGAGATAATAAGAATATTTATGAACTCAACGAGGTAGTTGTCAGGCTTAAAGGGATTTTTGTAAGAGATTAAATATGTTGTCATTGTAATTTTGTTGCAAAAGCAAAGAATCTCTTGTATTATAATAAACCAAAACACTGTCATAACAGTACCGATTGATTTGAATCAAAAAATCTTGAACATTACGAGTAGACAAGTTTCCTTAGCTTACATCTAGCGACTTGTGCTTTCGACAAAATTATTCCAAAGATTATCCGAAAGTTATCTCCAGTTATGTAGTCATAAAGACAGATCTAAACATGCAAACAGTTGCTTGAGAGCCAGTTGCATGCTGGACGCAACTGCCTTTGCCAACGTCTGCTTATCCAGAAACTGCCCCTGTTTTTAAGCTTCTTGAAAAGAGTCGTGAGCAACATTATGTACCATTGTAACCATATAAAGTAATATGTTTATCAAATATTTATTTGACTTTTCTTAAAATCGGCTCATTTCTCTTGCTCTATTTATTCAATTTTATTTATAAAACACAAAATGTTTAGACAATATCAGAGTAATGTGATTCTGAAACTTCACATTATAAGAGAGAGAGAGAGGGGGGGGAGAGGGAGAGGGAGAGAGAGAGAGAGAGGAAGATCATAACAATTGATATAATATAGAAATATGCAATACATAATTAGCAGTACGATTACACAATATTGATAGTGCATATTCTTCCGAAATAACCTCTCAAATATCTGGAGCTCACAAACTATTTTGGATTATTATAATTTGCTTCATGATGTCCTTCTATCCTACCAACCAGGTCTTTAATATTCTTGACTCTTGCTCAAACTTTAACGTTAATATGAAAGCTGTAGTTTAAACTGAAAGCAACAATCCAGTGATAACCAATCATTTGTCCAAATTTTTTATAGTTGCGTTTAAAATGGTTTTGAAAAGACTGCCAAACTATCTATTTTCCAAACATGGTAATCTTAAGCTATCTCACAAAGTGAATTTTGGCATTATTTTGTCGATGATAAAGTCTTTTTTTATTATCTAGTATAGATAGAATATATATGTCGCAGTCTGCTTCATAGCATGAATCTTTTTAAGGTCCATTTTTGTAAATGCCGCTTAAAAGTTTTTTTTAACTTAAGATTAAAAACTCTCGTCACCAAATCGGTTACAATATATCTTAGAATTTTCAGTGATTTATTCTTACGGAGTAGTAATTAATGGTAATGGTAAGGCTCTGCGCCCGCGTGGGAGCACGGCCTGCGAACTGAGAGGTTAAGGCTCTCATACGTTCGCTCTCTCTGCCCGGTCGTTGCGCACCATCTCTGGTGCGGGGCGGTATGGCAAGCACCGCGCCTAAGACGACCGCCATTATTACCCCTTGTTCGAGTGAACGCAGGTACTCAATTATTTTTAGTGACTGAGTAGGCCACCCGCCAGGCATCAGATAGCACCGGGAATTGAACCCGGGTCCGTCAGCATCGCAGCCCGCTCCTCAACCACGGGACCACGGTGGCCTTACGGAGTAGTAGTATCCAAAAATTTCCTTTCAAGACCTTATTACAATCGATATCGCATTTTGCATCATCTTTCTCGGACTGCTGATGACAATAGAATGATTGGGCCTCCTATCGCCAATCTTTTCTTCGCAGCTTTGAATTTCAGATTATCTCTAAAACCCTAATAGTTCTCTGTCTGCATGTTCTTTTGATGCAATCTAATCCACTATGTATTATTACGTCAGATTTTCTAAGTGCAAGAACACACTTTGTTTCAAGTAGTCATCTGGATGAGTTACCTTCTCCAGCTTGAGCAGTTTAGGCCAAGAGTTCTTTTTGTTACGTTTTTTCACGTTTCATAAACATTTGCCATACAATTCTTTTTCACAAAGATGCAATGTGATAGCTTCAATAAGTTCGGCCAAGGATCCTACAGCAATATGGACCATGCTCTGTAGGTCCTTTAACATGCACCCATTTAAGATAAAAATAAACACCCTCGTTCGATGGGATATTTTCCATAAGCACTTTTGAATCTTTGACTATAAAACTTTTAAAACGTTACGGAAGTCAAGAGTGACAAAATGCAGTAAATATTTTACCAAATGAGTTTTCCCCCAGTAAGTTCTTCGAACTTTATACAGATAGTACACATCGTATACTGATTTATATGCTATATTTTTTATGATGTCTTTGGTGTTCATTTATTACCTATCATTTATTACTCAGCCATTTGCGTCCACTATTGCACATAAGCCTTCCCTAATCATTTCCATTCACTTCGGTTTTGTGCAACTTTAATCAAGTTTCTTGCTACTCTCCTTATTTCATCGGTCCATCTCGTAGGGGATCCCCTCTGCTTTGTTTGTGGTTTCCATTCGATGATTCTCTTTGTCCATCTCGCGTCACTGAGCCTCGATACATGCCCGTTTATTTCCATTTCAAGTTGGTGATTCTGTGGATTATGTCACATATATCGGTTCTTTTCCGAATGTTAGTGTTTCGGATACGATCTCTTAGTTTATTACGTAACATGACTCTGTCTTGTTCAATGAGATAGTAGAAGTCAAGATTCTTTTCGATACGTTGGCTTTGAATTTTTGTGAACGGCTTGAACAGATGAGAGAGCAAGTTTATGGGCCTGTAGTTTTTGACGTTTTAGATCGTCCTATTTATGAATTAATATCATCATGACAATGTTCCATTTCTTTGGTATGTTGTTTTGTACTAGGCAGAGGTTGAAGAGGTCTTTATTCCTTCAATGGTTATCTTATCTTTTCCAGTAGTCTTATTGTCTTTCATTTTGTTTAACTGCGTATTATATTTCCTGTATTTTTATCGGGCTGTCTTCAGATCGCTGTTTGATTACTCTGCTTATTTTTCCAATTTCTTTGGGTTCATTTATTATTTCTTGTCTACTTCTATACAGTTCCCCGTAGAATTCTTTCTCTATTGATAATAGCTTGTCTCTGTTTCTTGTTACTTGACCTGTGCTCTTTATAAGTGTTATAATTTTGTTTCTCCCATTTTTAAGCTTTCTCTATAGCACTTTCATGCTCTTCTCTTTTATTATTTGTTTGATATTCTCCTGGTTATGTTTTCTTATATCTTTCCTAATGCCTTTTTATATATCTTTATTTAACTCCCTTGAGTTTAGACTATCCACATTGTCTTTTGTTTTCATTTCTTTCCTCTGTTGCATTAGCTTTTTTGTATCTTGAATTAGTTTGTTTTCTGTCTTCGTTTTGAACAATAGGACTCTTGGGCTTTACTTAGTGCCTTGGTTATTCTGTCGTTAGTTTCTTTGATATCCTTTTGTGCTGGGAATTCACTCAGCATCCGTTCGATTGTGTCTAAATTTTTCTTGGTTTTCTTCTAACCATTTTATATATTTTAGTTCCTAGATTTATTTTAATTGTTTGATGACTTCCTCCGGAGATTTGATCCAGTACTGTTACGTCTTGAACAATACAGTTTTTGTCCGTTATCATGTAGTCAGTTTTATTTTTTGAGACTGCATTCGGGCTTGCTCACGTCTATCTCCATGTGGGTTTGTTTTAAAGGAAACTATCCATTTGAAACAAATTGTTTTCCAATAAAAAGTTGATTAGGGTTTCCCCTCGTTAGTTTTTTGTACCGCTTCCATTATCTGTTTTACGAGGGTAATTCAATAATTAAACGGACAAACTGACCTGGAGAAAAAACTGTTTATTTCTACAAAATAAGACTTTTCCTACTTTTCAACATAATCCCCGTCAACATTTATGCACTTGTCCCAACGGGTTACTAGCTTTTTTTAAACCGGCTGCAAAGAACTCTTTGTCTTGGTGTCGGAGCCAATTTCCCACAAATTTGTCTCTCATGGCTGGCTTCACCTTCTTCAAAAGCATCTCTGAGTAGTATTGGCTGTTAAAAATAATGTCATCAATTCGAGTTTCAAGTGAGGAAATTGAAACTTCAATAGGACGGCCAGAACGGTGTTCGTCAGACACTGATTTTGGACCACTTTTGAACTGTTCTACTCACTTGTAAAAATTTTCACTGTTCATACAACTTTCACCATACACTTTAGTCATTCTAGAGTGTAAATTAGCTAGTTTTTGACCTTCAGCAATCAAAAAACGAATCACAGAACGTTGTTCAACCAATGTGGAAGACCCGACATCGTTTAACTTAATTTTAAGGTTATAAACAGAGCAATGTTAATCAATCAGCTGATTAGAACTCATCCCAGTGAAGCCAATTTAAGATCCTAAATGTATTAAACTTGTACTACCAACATTCTTTTCCCCACTCCAACTTGCCCCTTTAATTATTGAATGACCAGTTTTTGCGTTAAAGTCGCCACACAGGATCGCCAAAGGAGTCCACACTTCTTCTTGGGTTATCTCTCTATATTTCATAGTAGAATACGTCTACTTCTTCGTCAGTGTAGTCCGTTGTCGGCGGGTGGATAATTTTCATATTGTGTCTTGAATTTAGTCTAAGAATTAAATATGCAACTCGCGGTGATATGATTTTTACAGAAATGATATTGACTACATGCTTTTTGTTGATCAGAATCCGACTCCACCAGTGACTGTATTTACTTCATCGCGGTACTGTAGTATGTGCTTCGAATTTAGTGTCATCAATTCTTCTCCTTTTCGCCTTACTTCACTTAGTCCGAGAATATCCCATTTAATAAGCGATAGCTCTTCCTCTAGCTCAAGAATTTTGCTGTCTGTTACTAACGGACGTTGCACCTAACAATTTTCATTATCTTAGTTATTCCGCGTTGTGGTTTCTTTTTGTCAGATTTTTGTCCCCCTAAAATTCTTGAGCCAGATTGAATTATTAGTGTGAGATTTTAGATTGCACATCTTACTCACTTGGGGTTTTTCACTCTTGTTTTTCTTTTAAGACCTGACGTCTTATTTGGTATGTAGGGGGTAAGTCACAATGAAACGCTACGTTTGCCAGACACATAGGGAACAGTCGCTGTTTGGAGCTGCCCGATCTGGGTCAAACGTTGCTTTTTTCTGTTGATCCGAGGGAGGTATTTGATTTTTCTCCTATTTAGTATATCTACCGGGATTCCCCGATTCGCTACCTGAAGACGCGCCGTCTAGGGGTTACAGACTTCCCGAGAGTTACTTGGTGTGGGGTACAGTAAATGTTGAATTTATTGACGCTGTTGTTTTTTTATTATATTTAAGGAACAGTAAACCTGTCGATATTGATTAACTTCTCTCAAAAAATTTGATTTTACTTCCATTGTTGCCGAAACATTATTTAGTCTAATGACACAGCCTCTTGGTTTTAAACTTCCAAATTCTCTTTTCTTACTTCCAATATTGGACACCACTTTCAGTCAGTAAGGCAGGATCTTGATCAAAGCTAACATAGATATAAAAACATTTCAAGAGACTAGTTAAGCAAACTTACTCTAAACGATACGTGTCTTAAGGAAGGACTTTTATGCATCGCTAGGCTACTACTGGATCTTCTCAAAGAAAATATAGGTTTTGGAAAAAAGTACTTAGATTACTTAACATAACATCTTGATGCATACTTATACGGCTTTTTTATTGTAGTTTTGTTTGTAGTTGATAGATTTGTTAATCATCTACACTTTATAACTTACAAAATATTTCAAGAGTTTAGAGCATTAATTAGCAACACGGTTTAGGGAAGTATAGAGTTTATTAATGTAATTGCCAAAAAATAGTTCCCGTTGAGCAGGTCTCAACTAATAAAGGTGCTCTCCTCTGGAAACCATCAGGATGTTCAATACACCACACGCCCTCGTAAATTATTAGGATACATATTATACCAAAATATAAGAAACGGCCATGTTCGACCTTTCTAATGCGCACATGGTGTCTAATTTAGGCCATTTTAAAAACATTTCAAGAAAACGAACAATGGAATTCAGTTTAACAGAACTGAAAACTAAATAACCTCCTCTTTAAAACCGTCTTTGTAAGACGCAGGTGAAGATAGGTAACACAACCATGTTGAAACAGCAGTGAAACTTGATGTATGTAAGTCAATCAATCTTTATTTGCTGGACGTTTTTCGCTTTGCTTCTTATTTTTTAAAGTAAGCTTATACAAGACATATCCATAATTAAATTTCAAATTATGTAGGAACACTTGTAAATATGCATCTGCTTACATTTTTATAAGATCATAAAAGTTAAGGTGGAGCGACGCACCTAATTACACGAATACTAACACAGCTTATGATTTTTTCTATTATAATAAAAAAGGCGTCGAAAGATTTAAGATTTTTACAAGCCTTCCGCCAAAATACTTTACAATTTAGTACAAAAGTAATTAGTATAAATTGTCATTTATTAAATTAATTATGCACATCACTGATAATATTCTGTGTTTTCTAAGATAAGCTGGTACCTCAAGATCTGTATTCAGGTACCTCTTCGGGGTTAATCGAATCGAATTTCAAAAAATTAACAAAAGGCTTGTGTATAATTAATTGTAATTAATTACAAATCTAAAAATTTCTGAATAAAGCGTTATAGTTTGGCCAATAAGAAATCAACTCTGGAGAACCACATTAACGTCTTTTTCAGAAAAATATTTAACTCAAATATAACTAAAAAAAAATTTAAGTTTACAATCTGCTAAGATACTAAAACTATTTGAGTCTTTACTTATAACTGCACTCTTGGACTAAACAACGCCATTATATTCAAAAATACTAATCTGTTAAATTTAACCTCTGTCCAAAAGTTATTCTAATGCTGCTAAACACTCAAAATTATATCAAACTGGAATAGTCTAGAAGAATTAATCAATTTACTGTACTTACTGACGCTTTTTGCCAGTGTGGTCGCGGCCTTGAGGCGCGGGCTGCGGTGCGTACGGACCTGGGTTCATTCCCGGAGCTCTTTGATGCCTGGCGGGTGGCCTACTCAGTCACTAAAAATAATCAAACAAGTGGTAATAAAGGCCCCGCATCATGGATGCACAATGGACGAACCTCTCAGTTCGCAGGTTATGCTCCCATACGGGGTGTCAGAGCTTTATCATTTTTTCAATGCAATTTAAACCTTATCTTCTTTTAAATAACAGTTAAGACATTTTAAGATCGAAGTTGCAAATTTCAACCAAATGCAAGTGAGAAACGTGGTATAACGAGGAACGATATAAAAATCTGCATTTCACTAGGAAACTAAAATATTGACAATTACATTGTTACTTCATTTCGCAATCAGAATCATGCTATGTGCAAACGCCTTTCATCATTTAATTAATCGCAGCGCTCATTCGGCAATAAAAATGGATGTGTGGCTGTTTACGCTTTGCCGAACGTAGCGCTGATTACACTAAAAATGTTTCCATCAGCTAATGCGGTTGTTTGCTTTGTTTCATGTGCTGTCTTCTCGGCTGCGCTCGGACGCTGATTGAACTTGCAGAGCCCAATTAGAGTGAGTATCAAATATTTGCTTTGCTTTTTAGGCTTCACGTGTGTGTATGTAAGTACAGGATGGATACGTTGATCGCTAAAATTGCCTAAAACACCCGCTTTTGCTGATTACCTAAAATAATTTGCTTTAAATCAAATCTTTTATATAAATATATTTTTAGTAGTAGAAAATAACATTTTATGGAAATTTTCTTAAGTTAAGAAATTTTTGTTCTATCTTTGGTGTATTTCAACTAGACTTTGTGTAACAATGTTAAAAAATTGGTAGCTTATTGGTAGTATTTGCAGATAGTCACCAACAAGCAAGCAACGCAGCTATTTAAAAAATCAGGGCTTTTCGCTCTTGCTTTTACATTGTCTTGTTTCATATTAATTGATTTTCTCACACTTAATCGTTTTACGCATTAGTTTTTAAACTATGAGAAGAAATTCTAAAAATTTTTCGACAGACAAACATGGTTGATGCAATACATAGGAAAAAACCATTCAAATGTATGAAATTTCTTATAAGTGATAGATTGAAAGATTTTTTTAAAACATTTTGTGTTCAAATATCAACAAAGCTTTTATAGTGAAAATTTTTGAATGATAGTCTAAATTTAGGCTACAACACAATGTCTTTTTGGGACTTAAGAATTATTACCACTAAAAGCCAAAATCTCCTGCGTAGTACAACTAAAAAAAATTAGTCTTTTGGTCAACGGACTTAAATAAGCTTCCTGGTCTTCACTCTCAAAAAATAATTATATGCTAGAGTCAAACCTTGATGCTTTCATCTGACTACATATTGATTATTGTCAATATGAGTACTACTATTACCAATAAATCTTTTTTCCCCAAGTTAACTTTGAAAAATATTGGTTGGACTTTGTTCCAAAACTACCTAGAAGCAAACCTAGACCTTAAGTGGACTCTAAAATCTCCTAACGTCCTTGCCGAACCAGTACAATACTTCACAAAAATTATCACTATACCGCTGCATATCGGATAACTAATCGTCGAACATTGCAGAGCTAGAAAACTATGACGAAGATAAAGAAATATCACCAATAATATATCGTTAACTCCTCACCGGACGATTACACCAAAGACAAAAAAGCTAAAAGACCAAAGCTAGCCCCGCGGACGATCTGAAAACTCAATGATGTATGAGCGCGCACTGACCAAGAAGAGGCTAATACTTTTGCAAAGCACCTAGCTGAGGTATTTAAACCTACACTTAAAAGTATAAACAAAGAAGTATTCATATGCCATGTCAAATGCCTTCTTCAGTAATAAAATAAAAGGAAATAAGTAAACTTAACATACATAAAACTGTTGTCTTCTAAACAAGTATCTACAAACCCAGACAAACTCCCATGCAAAACAACGTCGTATTGACCCATTAGCCTTCTATCTTTAACAAAGCGGGTTAAAAAGGCTTTTACTAAAAAGGAACCACAAAATGCATGCTTTTCTAGCACACCATCCCAATCAAAAGTTTTAATTTTCAGAGCGGCAAAGAGCCGACAAAAACTCCTCAGTAAGAAATAGCAGTCCAATTTTTGTTATATTGGAATTGCTATTTCACAAAATAGTATTCTTGGACCACTTTTCTTAATAACATATATAGAGCCGATACACCTAAAACAAATAATATTATAATTGCCTGGTCTTATGATGACGTGCGTTATCCATAAGTTAAGTTTCAATTGTAGCTTCTGAAAACCTACAAAGATCTAGATTTTCTTATTAAATGAAGAACAGAGACAAAATTCCATATATTTACCAACCGACATGTCACGTATCCATATATAACAATCAACAACGTAATTGTTTCTGCTAAATCAGAAAAAAATATCTTGTACTCATTTTAGACCAAAAGACTCGCCTGGGAAAATACATCCAAACAAAACTCATTCAGATGGACTTCAAATTTTTCCACATAGATTGGCTTGTTGCCAGAAAATCCAAACAATTTTACTAGTTTCTAATTTATTGATTTAAAAAATTGGATGTAGTGATGAAAGTGATATATGTATTTGTTTTTATTAACACCCTTATATACCCACATATTGCACATAACATGCACTACCACAGTGTTTGTAGCTAAGTCCCTTACCAAAAATGCAAGGATTTTAGTTTGGCCTGCAAGTAATTGCAAGTCACAGTTAGTCTTCCGAGTCTAGTGTTTTTTGTTCTTCATTACATTTTCCTTTTTGTTCATTTCGAACCTTTTCAATTCTTGATTTTCGGTTAAGTTAATATTTTTTAAAGATGTAATATCTTTCTTCCAGATTATTCTTGAGTCTAGAAGTCTTTCAGAGACATAGTTAATGCATTTTATATAAGATGTCTGTCAGTGATAACACGTGATTCTTACGACTTCTATTGCTTTTCTTTCTTCTTGGCCGAAGCAAAGGAACATTTTTTTGTTTCTTGAAGTGTTTAGTGGAAGTGGAGGCAATTATTTCCATTTGCATCTTCAAGCAGACTTTGCTGAAGAGGTTTATCATTTTGTAGGTTCTTGTAAATGGTCTGTTAAGATGTTGTCCCAATGCTGTTGCTTGTGTGTTCAGTGACAGAACAGTTACATATATTTTTTCTGCAGTAACAATAAAATCAATAACATGGTTGGTATACCTGTTCAAGAGAAGCAACACTAAAGATTGCTGTAAAGATTTTAATTTTTCCACAAAATATTTAGTAAAGATATTTAACCCAGTTTAACAACACCAAATGTCCTAGGGAGACCCATTTATGAGTTGACAGTTTAATTATCTTTCGGAGGAATACAATGATCTACCTGAAGTCTACTATCCTTTTCATTTTTGAGCAGATGTTCTTTGCCATTTCTAACAGCTAGTTTGTACTTTTGAACTAAAAGCATTAGTTCTTTTGTTTAAAGACTATAATGTTATACAAAATACGTTAAATGTTTTACCTGTTTTTAAAGTACCCATTGTTCTACAGTACTGTATCTACAATACTCTGATAAATTTTGCTACAGGGGCTTATCCGTAATTATCCTAAAATAAATTTCTCCTTACAAAGCATAAGAATACCAAACCTAAATGGCTAGCCCCCCCAAGACATAAGATGTCGTCAAAGATATACCAAAATTTCTTTCAAACCCTGCAGCGCCTGAAATGTCAAACATACGCATTAAAACTCGAGACTTATTAAGCACAAAAAGTCAATTTTTTGCATGCTATGACGGACAACAGCTAAGACCACCTTACTAACACATCTCCTAAACTTTTTTATAAAGAAATCTCCGGAAATAATTTTGTAATAAAGCTAACTTTGAAATATCCATAATCCAATAATTGCCAGCGCAAGCGATTTATTGAGTGGTTTGGGAAACCAACATAAATTTTTAACTTAGAATTAAATTTCTTAAAAAATTTAACGAAGCTATACGTTTCTTTACTCGAACAATGCAAAAAGCCTGGCTCTATACCATTGCCAAATATTAGAAAATAATTTATACCAACATTTCTATATCAACATTTATCAGAGAGGGGTGGAAAGCAAAGGTTGAGAAATCTTATTGCTACAATAAACTGCATAGAGAATTAGAAAAAGCAGCCAAGAAAGCTTAAAACAACTTTAATGTACAGTTAGTTTTGAATCCACACAGTTGTCCTTTTAGTTCAACATTCTCCTGCTGAATTTAGTAGAATACAAGTGGACAGTCGATAACATGTATTTGCCGCCTAATGACTTCAAAATTTGAAAAGCAATTATTGGAAAAATTTTCTCAAAATACTGAAAATTAGCACTAGAACCTTCCTAGAAAAATCAAATTTTGGACTACTTAAAAATTTTTCCTCTTCATAAAACCTTTTGGATATAATTTTTGTATTATTAAGGAATTTTTTAAGCCAATAAAAAAATACAAACAATTTTTTTACAAAGGTATATTCCCTTTTAATCTGTTAAGTGATGTCATATGTCAAACACAAAAATTGAGTAGTGAAAAACAACTAAAAATATTACTAATAATACCTAAAATACCCATCAAAGCTCTAGTAGTGCGCTCTTCTTTCAACAACACTGTAGCAGAGAAGGATGAGCCTAAAAAATATGGCTACCCTTCATGCTCTGCATCTAAGCGGCTGCCCTCGGTACTTGTCAAGGTCGCGAAGTGGTTTCAGACCATGGACACGCGCAACACTGGCAAGATCACCGCCCAGGAACTGCAGCAGACCTTTGAAACTTTCCAGGGCAAGTGCTTTTCGGGCGGAGTCCGCAAATTGATGCTGCGGCTGTTTGATTTGGACAAGAACGGCGGCCTGAACATTCGGGAATTCGAGCAGCTCTACTTTTACGTCAAGAACTAGGTCAACGCCTTCAATTCCTATGACCGAGGGAGGTCCGGTTTTCTGAACGAGACCAATTTCGACTACGCCCTCAAACAGATAGACATCAACTTTTCCGCCGAGTTATCAAGTTCCAGATCACCAGATACGACCCCAGCGCCAAGAAGATCTCTATGGATCAGTTCATCGTCACGTATGTGCAGATCCAAAGGTTTGCTGAGTTCAAAGCTAAGGACGAGAAGTATTTGAGGTCAATTACGTTGAAGCACGAAGACTTCTTAGAAATGATCTTTAGACTTTTAAACATATTAAACTAACAAATAAAAATAACAAAACCGTCGGTTAAAATGTAGGAGTAGAAAAATCATTTAGGGATCGTACCTTTATACCCGGAACTGTCGTACTCTAGGGTTGTTCTGAGATACTGATTTCCAAATGACTCTCAACTGTCACTTATAGCTCCAAGAAGCTATGCGCATAAGAGTATAGCGGCCACACCCCGGTAAAGTGTGTCGACACACAGACAAAACTAAGTGAGAGGCCACTAGAGGCAACCTTCCAGTGGAATTTAATAGCTCTAGTGGTAACTGCAAGGGGCAGCAGCTTTTGCAGTATCAACTGCAGGTTGGTACAGCTGCAGATTGAATATCAGTATGCGAAGATGGCATCCATCCAACCAGCTACTGAACTGTAATGTGGAAGGAAAGGAGAAGTCATTACATTATCCTCTCATAGCAGCTTAAAGAGCTACCGACCAATCCAAGGATTGAAGAATAGAAGAAGATGATAGAGCTTAAAAAGCGTAGACTTCTTCATACACATGAGTACTGAATAAAATCCGATATCTACAGACATTGAGCCGATCTACCGACTCCCAATAGTACGCTACATGACTTGGTTCAGCGTCACATTATTCATGGATCTTACGTTACAACTCATCAAAATGCTCCTTGTATTAAAAATGAAAAATATTGAAAAGGTTTTCCTAAATAGTTTATATATATCACCGAGCCTAATAATCACTGATATTCATACTATTGACATAGAAACCATGCACAAATGGAAATATGTGCACCAATTAAAAGTATAAAATATCTCTTCAATTATGTTTGTATTGCCAGTATTGAAATAGTGAATACCACCATCGAGATTTAAAAGTATCTTAATTTAAGATATGCCTGTGTCCTCGAAGCAATCTTGGAGTATAAAATGCAGTACGTATTACTCTCGCGCGGTTATTAGGTTGGCACTCCAATTACCTAAAGAGAGTGCAGAGCCAGCTGAAATTGAAAAAGTGGGAGCACTATTACGGGTTGGTGTACATTTAAATACCTTACAACTTCACGTGTAATTCAAAAGATAAAGTTTGAGAAACAACAAAATAATAAGTCACATGTACACAGTGAATTATTTGGATGTTGAAAGATCTCACCTTCGTTATTGCTACTAAATGCCGCTGGAGCAAGAAGTTTCGGGAACTATAAAACACTTCACGGTCATAAATTTTAAACTTTTCGAGGCCGTTGAGAGCGATGCGTTTTGAAAACAGATACTTCAAGAACTAAAACTACTATCTATGCCATCACAGCTTAGACATCTATTAGTTTGTTCGGCAGTTCATTGAACCCACATGTTCTTTACGAGGAACTAAATGATTCGACTATTAAAGACATTATTCACAATCACATCAGTATTGATTTACCAATTGCCCTAGCTTTGAACTATATTAATGCAGTTTTGCAGGTAGGTAGAAAGACACATAAAAATTTTGTTTTCCAGAACCAAATTTTGCTGTGGTATATGAACTCAGTTGCCATAGTGCGGGATTCAAATAGCACTCAGGACTATAAATTTAGATCGTAAAGGTGTTGTTCTACTGTAATGAAATCAGTATCACAGAACTACTTTTTTAGACTCTTCTGTACAATACAATGATGTTTTTATTTTGAGGAGAAGGTGGCATCAACAGACATAGGTGCATGAGCTATTAAAAGGTGTCAGAACTTACTTTCACAGTTTAGTCTACCAACTCTAGTATGACATCCCAAAGCAACAATAGTATGCTCTTTTCCTCTAATGCTGTCAACAAATGACCAAGGAGCAATATGTTGAATAAGTATTTTGATGGGAAAGTTCTTCTTGCCGGTAAAGACTTTAGACAATACCTACTTGTAGTTCAACACGATGACGAAGTACAAGTAATTCTGTAAAAAGAAGAAATACTTTAAAGTTTTAAGATTTACAGTTAATATGAGAATAAGAAATGATCAAGGTTTTTATATATAGCTCCTTTCAATTAGTTGTTAGTTTATTATTGTTTACCTAAATTTCCTTTTCAACAATTTAATTCGTAATATTTATGTGATTTTTTTGAAAATGCAAACCTGGAATCGTTAGTTTGAAGATCATTTACGATTCTAAAAAACAATGATTTTGTGGAACTCAATAAGCATTGGCTGAATTTCCAGCGAAGGTGACGTTAATGAAACTGAATTTTAAGTAACTTGACACCTTCTAGATTTCCACAACAGCTTTCACTCATAAAGAGTGTGTCTTCAAAAACAAAAATATACAATTAATTATGTCTTTAAATAAATAATATGATAAAATACCAGTATAAAATAGATGAGTATGAATTAGACCGTATGCAAGCTAAAAATGTCATAACTAAAAACCACGTTAAAGAAATGATAACAAACACAGCACCCTGGTGTTAAAATAAACTAAATATTCTAACAATGCAACTAAAAAGACTAATAAAAGAACAGAAGAACGAAAGATTCAGCGACTACTTCCATTCGTAAAAATGATGACACATAGGCCGGTAGGGGTGAATAAACGCCTGAACACCTAGCTGCTACTTTCCAGCCATAAATAAGAACAAAAGCTCCGCTTGATTGTGCAATTCTTAAATTTCTTGAAATGGCGCTCTAACTCGATCTACTCGTTAAGCATTGTATACCCATTAAAATAAAACACCTCAAAGCCCGTAAAACCATGGACGACCTCATCACAGCCCAGTTGGCTTACCAAAGAAAGCCTTATTAGTCATCGCACAGTCCTTTTCCATTAAATATAAATTTGCGTAAATCACTCTCATACATAAACCAAGCAAACCAGTTCACTCGCCTGATTCTTATCGACCAATAACGCTATTTCCGGTCTCTACATATTTGAACGAGTACTATTAAGAAAGCTCAGTCCTATCATAAAATAAATTCAAATATTCAAAATATTCAAACTTGGAACAAGTAGGATAAGTAGTAAATAGTGTAAGCCAAACTTTTGACGTTGACGTTGACTTCACTGGTAAGATTTGAGGTTTATGGGTCCAGCTCCTGACCCCTTTCCTCTTGGTTAACCCTAAAGTGATTAGTGGATGACCGTATAGGTGGCCTACGCACTACCGCACGGAGGAATTAAGATCTTCAAATGCTTGTGGCGGACTCGTAATTGTAGAGGCCACGAGCGTAGCTCTAGATGCTCAGATACAAGCCTTGAGCGCTGATAGGAGATAAACTTTTGGTGTGTTAGAAATGCTACATCTTTATAGAGGTTATGGTTTCTGACAAACCACGGGACGTTAAAGATGGATCTTGCAGCCCTATTCTAAACAACTTGAAGCTTGTTGATGTGGGTCTTAGCAGTCCAGCCCACGATAGGGCGGATGATCGTTTTGTATATAATCAGCTTGTTCCAGCTTGACAATCGGCTCCGGGAATGGATTAAGACGCCGAGAACTAATCTCCATGACTTTGCTTTGATAACCGTCTTATCTGTGTATGTACGGTATCCAAGTCAACTTGAGATCCAGAAGCGCTCCGAAATAATTTGTCTCTTCTCTCCAAGGTATTTCTCTTTCGAAGATCTTGAGATTCCCCAGTTTCTTGATATCTATCTCCATTTCTGTCTTTGTAAATTGTAAATATTGCACATCGTTGGTGATAGAATGAAGTCTTAGGAGACACTGGCTTGATGTTACCTCTCCGATGACTTCATACCACCGAAATTGACCTGTAACCTCCTTTTAAAGAGGAAACTGGATAAGTTGGACCATCGATACTGGGATAGTGGTTGATGTCATCTTGTACACTAGTCCGTTGTACCACAACTTGTCTAAAGCCTTAGCCACGTCGAATAAAAATACACCTGTAGATTTATTTTTGGTGTAGCTTTACGTGATGCGTCTCATCACTCGAAAGAGCTGGAAGGTAGTAGAGTGGCCGGAGCGGTAACCAAATTAAATCTTTGTAATCAGTTAGAGGTCTTTGACCGCTGTCCTCAGGCGCTTGTAGATTATCCTTTCCACAAACTTTCTCAAAGCGTGCAGCAGGCTGTTGGGCCGGTGATCTTGGGGAAAAAGTCTTTGATTTGCAAGGGCTCTGAAAATGAAAGAAGCGGACGACAACATTGATAATGGCAAGAACGCAAACGATCTTCTTCCTTAGGCCAGGTGCCTTAGGTGGCTTGAGGGCTCAGATGAGTCGGAGGACTGATTCATAAGTTTCATATGTGGCTTCTGTTCCCGCAGATAACCCACGTCGTGATTAAGATAGGCGTTGTCATATCTAAAGTTGCGTGAACGTTCTATATTGTCAGCGAAGGCTGCAGCTTTATCTTGGGTAGAGTAGACGCTACGCTTCCCGTGGATAGACGGTAGCGGTACTGAGTGGTTGCGTACGACCTTGACTATCTTCCATAGGGTATTGTTGATTATGGCGAATACCTCCAGATTTTTGTCCTATGCGTCATTTCGTAACGATGGTCTTGAGTTTTGCAGCAAGCTTGCATTTTTCTTGCTCGTCTGTAGAGTCCAAGGGTTGCTGCGCGCACCATAGTGCTTGATTTTTCTCCCGTATCCGCTCCTTCTGCTCTAGAACTAGTAGGTCCTTTTCGTCTCTGGGGCGAACGAAATTGTTGATGGAGCAAATGGATTCCTGGGTGCAAGCAGTAAGATAGTGTTGGAAATGGATCTCGTAGTCTGCTTCGAGTGGGCGATGAACACCATGAAACGTTGGAGCGGTACAAAACGTCGTCCGTTCCGTTGGAGTTTCTTAAACTAACCAGAATCGGATTGTGGTCTCTGCCTAACGCAATGCCGCAGTCATAGGGACGTTCCTGATAGCAACATCACGAACGTTTATACAACCGATAGGGTGGGTTTAGGGAGTCCCATGACCACGATGTTGCTAGGCTGGAATGTATCACGTAGAGTTCTGCCGCTGGTATTGGCTACAAGGGAGGTTAGGCATTTAGGTCTGCTGCCAAGATCGCCGCAATATGTTCCTCAAAGATCAAGCTTTCGATCGAGCTTGGCTTTCTGGATCTAATATATATTTGTCTTATCTCCCTAACTTTCTTTCTAAACTTATAATTCTATCTCCTCCTAGACGCTTCAATCGGTTTCCTTGAAACTTGCACACCACATTCACAACTATCAACAAAATCGGCCTTCTAACTTTAACCGTTTTTGAATTATTTAAATATTTTGATTATTGTCGCAGAAACATGTGGAATGTTCTACACAACTGCCTGGCGTCTAGATCAGGCTTCGTCGACGAAGCCTTCGGGGTCCCAGCTGGTTACTATATAAAATCAAGAAAACCTTTTCCTATGAATACTAATTGGTATTTAAATTGAATCTAGAAAACAGACATTTTAAGTCACTAAGCTAGACAATAAACTAGAGGTACAAAGAGGTGACCACCAACATAATGAATCTAAATCAATGAAAATAAATTAACATCCATAACACTCGCCTTTCGGAAAACTGACCCCCATCCGGTAAGCCTAAACAAAAATTGTATACCCTACAAAGAAGACGTTAAATATCTTGACCCATAAAAATTAGAAAGAAAAATCTAGATATCTATGTGCAGAAAATGACCTGACTCTTCAAACGTAAATCTTAACTTGCTATAGAAGATCATAATAGTGCCAATATGGACATACAGGATCCAGTTTTGGAGGTGTGCCAAATCATTAAACGTGTAAATACTTCTATTCTTTTAAAGCAATAGCAAATGCCAAGTGGTATATAAATAAGCGCATATTGCTCAGTTACCTGAAGATCCTGTAGATTAAAAATGTAATCTAAGACTTTTGCATAAAGTCTAGTTTTAGATTAGTGACTATCTCAGGGTATTAGTGACAGACTTGATAAATAGACTAAATGTAACGAGTCTTTAAACGGGCAAATTTTGGTGGCCTAACTAATTTTATAATAATTGAAGACCAACTCAAGGTGTTACACCCATCTAATAAAAAATATTAGCTTAGTTGCTTGTTAGTCTTTTTAATAGTTGTAGATATGCTGTAAATAAAAACGTAGTTCAGCAGGCTCATACTAATCTTTTCTCTGTTGTTCCAGTACTACGTCATGGTATTGTTCTGTTTAGTTTTGTGATAATTTTCATTTCTAAAAAATAAATGCAAATGTACAAAATGATTTGCTCTGTATCGTTATTTTCTGGAGCTAATGCTCTTCCGTGTTGCTATACTGCAAATTTTAGTTTTTTGTACAATTTGTACACTATTTTCGTAAGAATTACACGCTGCCACCAATCTGTGGTTATCACACCCTTTGTTATAGAAACCACGTAGTCTAATGCTGTCCTTAATGATCGCTTTCCGTGCTCTCTGTTTCCATATATTGAAAAAGGCATTAGAAAAAGAGCGTATTGGATATAGATTATGCTACTTTTTGTACTTTTATCAGATAGAAAATCAATGTATTGACTACGGCTGGCGTAGTTGCAAGAAATTTAAAACCTAAATCAGTACGCTACCCCTTTTATAGCTTTTTTCTTCAGCTGTGCTGTAATAATTTTTCTAATAACTAGTCATCATTTCTAAGCGAACTTCTTAAAGAAAGGAAATAAATTGGAAACAATGTAATGTTAGGAAACGTGAATTGCTGGGAGAAATTTCGTAAGTATAGGGATTCTTCCCAACAAATACATAAATAACTGGCTATGTCTTCAGATGAGTAATAAATAGTCCCCAAAACTGGCTTGAATTAAATATTGACAAACAAGAGGGTAACTTTTGAGCACGCCTGCTCGACGTGCGTGTTAAACTTTTCCCGGGACAATTTTATCTGTGAAGTTTTTAAAGTGACGTCGGGAAGGTTAAAGTGAAATATCGCCGATTATTTCAGCCGCAACCGCGAAATCCCCTGAAAGTCTCTCCTTTATGGGTGTCATTTTCGGGAAAGCCGCGATTCGTTTTTTACTGCTCCTATCAGATCGCATTCATAAACCTGCCAGGAGGCCTAATGGAAACAACCTTCCGAATGGATATCCGCTTTCGCAGCCGCATGTCGGCCGCAACGGTTTTTATTTGCTTCCACCGGCTATGCAGCCTTCATTCGCTGCCGTAAAAGCTCATTAAACGAAACTTACAGTACTTTCTTATATTAATCACGCTCTGCCTACTTTTATTGATTAGTGACGCGCGGTATTATCTTTATATAAAAATACTGCTGCAAACAAATAAAATCTGTGCAACAAAGTTATTGTAAAAGCTGCCATTTTCATATTGGGACGTCGGTAATATTTCTATACCTACAAAAACTGCCTAGACTGTCATTTTGTAGAACAAAACTTCTTATTCTTTTTCTTTCGAGTATATTCTCACTACATGTCTGCATTGTCCAGTATTGTCTGGCTTCTCAATTTTCTTCTATTAGTTCTTCATTATGTTCTAGACCATTGTTCTTCATTTAAGCATTAGTCGTCTTTTTCTTCTTCTTCTCATAAGCGATCAATTTGTGTTGATGTTTCCACTTGCATCTCCCTCCAGATTTACTTAATTCTTATTCTAGCCATGCGTGTATACTGTAGGGTTTGTCTTATAGGTCTTGTTCTACAGTTATCATTCTAATTTTGTTTGACAGTACGCAGTTTCCTTTCGTATGTTGTGTTTTCACTAATTGTGTTGAAAATTCTACTTTTTGTTTTTTTTGGTACGATTCTGAATCCATATTATTCAGGGGAGCGTTTAGTAGCTCTTTTGCTTTTCATTACTTTATCTCCCACATCTTCAATTTTTTCTGTAGTTGATATTATTGAATGTAAATGTTTATATTTTGCTCATGCCTTTATAGTGTATTTGTCCTATGTGTAAGTTATGTGCTACTTTTTCAACTCACATATATTCAGTCTTCAAATTTAAAGAGTCCCCATAGCCTTATTTTAATTTCCTTAACATGCAAGTTAAGTTTTTTTATCGTGTGCTACAATTAGTTGGTCGTGAACATTTATCATAAAGTGTTTTATTTTTTCACCATTATTTTACCTTTTATTTCATATGCACATATATTCAAGATCATGAATCACAGCTTTCATAATTTTGTTATTTCTATGGATCATGATACTTTAGTATGCTTATGTTATAAAACTGTTGTTACTAAATCCACTTTTCTTCTCTCATTCTTCTTATTACATACCATATTTTGTTGTGATATATCGTCATAAGTCTTTTCAAAATCCATAGTCTGTTTGATTTTTTTATATGAAATGCCTGAATGTATGATCTCTGACTTGGTAAGGGCCCCTCCAGCGATGTTCTTCGTTAGTGAAAGTCGGTGGGTCAACGTCGTTTGTGTTTCTGATCATTTCTTGATGTGGGAGGTGAGGCAACAGGGGATTGGTGCAGACTCAGATTTTGCTGAGATGTTTTCTTGTTCTATCTTGTGTTATGATCGAGATACCTAAGACTACATGTAACATCTGATTGATTATATATCACGGTGGTTGGTTAGTATTTTAGACTGGTATCATTCCATGGATGGCGATGTTTGACTTGCTGGCACAGCCCACATCATAGGTTCATATGGGCTTCAGAATGGTTTTGCATATCAGAAGTTTATTATTCTGTAATATTGATAAATTTCTCCCAAGGAGTCAGTAAATCATTTTGGATCGTAGTTCTGTGTTGCCTTTTTCGTTGTTAATATGGCTCCGCCAGGTGAGTTTTCATCTAGGTGAAGACCTAAATATTTCATAGAAGTAGATTGGAGGATTCCGATACTGTTTAGATAAATTGATAGGCAGCGTTTTTTCCTCAGGGTGAACGTCGCGTGGTTTGACTTCATTTCGTTGACTTTCACTTTCCATTTCTTGAACCAGTCTTCGAGAAGAATGAGGTGGTTGAACTTGACGTGAGGCAGTGTTTACATCAATGTGTTTCGGAAATATAATGGCATCGTCGTCGAAAATACCTTTCGTTGTGGTAGGAGTGGTTGAGAGGTTTGAGGTGTAGAATAGGTAGAGGAAAGGACCTAGTACACTATCCTGAGGTACACCGGAATTTATTAAGTATGCTGCTGAAGTTCCGTCGTTGACTCGTGTTCGAAATTGCCGATGGGTTAGGTAGGATTATAGCAGCTTAAGTAAAGAATAGGGTAGAATTTGTTGAATTTTATAGATGAGTCTAGAAGGATGGCAATGCAATAGTAATTTTTCTAGAGAGCTGTGTTTATTACTTGTGTGTTCTGGTGATACTGTTGAATTGTTGAGCGCATTTACAAAAACAAAATTGATAATCTGAGAATCAAGTTTGTTAATGTGAATTCAGGGTTAAGAGTTCGTAGCACCAGCCTTTTGGGAGTTTGAAGGGCACCGACATCAGGCTTATTTGACGATAAGATGTTACGTAGTTGAGATCTTTACTTGGCTTGGGGATAACGATTAATTCAGCTTTTTTAAATTATGTAGGCCGGAACTGAAGTACTGAAGATGTAGATCAGGAGTACGATTCCCTTTTTTGGGAGTTTACGTAACATTCTGGGTGCAATGTGACGTCTATGGCGTTTTCTTGGGATTTGGTCGTTGTATCTCAGATTTGATATCCTTAGGTGTGACTGGCGGAATGAGAATTTCAAATGATATGAGGTTTTCTGGGTTTGGATCGTTGAGTGTGTCTTCTTATGGTAAGCAAATAAGTTCGCTCATCCTAATGTGGGTGTTTTCTTATAGGTGTAGAAGTTGTTCGAGGTTTTAGAGAGGATTTAATCGATTTCCAAGTTGAATTGTCGTACCTGTTAAGGTTTGATACGTAGGTTTTGAAGGAGTTTCCTTGTAGGTTCTTGAGCTTTACCTTTAGTTGATTACTTAGGTTATTGAGTTTTGTTTTGTCTGATGGATAGTGCGTTTTTTTGGTATTGGGTTATAGCTTTCCATTTGTGAGCGACTAACTGTTTAAGGGGGATAACATTGTTGAGTTTTTTATGATCTGTGGGGGGCGTGGTTAGTTGAGCTGTTGTCATTAGAAGCGTATTTAGTTGATTGGCGGCACCGCCTACTTTCTTTGGGTTTTTGAAGCTGAGTTTCTAGTACATGTTTTCATAAAGGATATAACGATAATTATCCTAATCTGTTTTGGAGTTGTGGAATCTTTTGAAGGGTTCTTTGTATACTAACTGTCGCTGCGATGGGTGTGTGACCTGAGGTTAAATTAAGACTAGCGGAGATAAAAATAACGAGCAGGTCAGGTATTTTTTAGGTTTGTAGGCCAGTATATTGAGATTTTCGTTGACAGGTAGTCGTAATTATTTTGTTATAAAACCTCGAGCAGCTCTCTGTCTTTGGTAATGGTTAATATAGATCCCCATGTAGTTAGTGTCTTTGCCATTTTGGTGCCAGATTATGGAAACATTTTTCGAAGTCCTCTTTTTATGTGACTTTGGGGACAATAGACCGGCGCTATTGTAGGTTCAAATGGTAAAATGAGCACTTTAATGGATGTGGCCTGATATAGCTTCCTCACGATTGAGGAGATTGTAATGTTTGACGCTTTGTTTTATTAAGATAGCGGTTCCTGCGTGTCTAGTTTTATCAGCATGATTAGTGTGATAAGTTATATAGCTTGGGATTTTTCTGTAAAGTGCGTTTTACTTATTAGCATTATATCGATAAAGTTTTATTTAAAAAACAAGTTTGTCTTTATGTATTAATCGGCCATTGTCGTTTTATTACATTATGAGAAATTTATCCAATGCTTGGTTTATTGAGCATTGTAGGCATGTTTAAGATCATACTGTTCTGCTGAAGCGATTGGGAAAACGTGATTTAAAATCGTCTAGGAACTTGCTGAGAGTAAGACTAAATGACTGTTTGGCAGTTTTTGTAGATTGGGCTTCTGCAGATCGGACTATGTTGCTGTAGCTCGTGGTATGGCAAAGGTTTAGAAACTGACTTTAGGAGTTTAAGATGGTACTTGATGTCTTTTGTTGGTGGTTTGAATTTTAGTTGTACACACATCCGCGATAATTGGCCAGATGATTTCCTCCACATAAAGTGCAAGTTGCTGGCTTTGCACTTCTTAGAGCTTTCCAAATATGACACAAACAAATAGTCGAGAACAGTGTTTTTTAGTGTAACCAAACAGTTGGTATGTGGTAGTTCTATTAATATACGGTTGTATTAATGATGTTGTATTTTGTAGATGTCTTTGTTGTTTTTGGTTAATTCTAGGTCTACGAAGAATAGGTTTATCGTTTTTTTTTTGTTGTTCCATGTTTTGCATTGATAATTTTCCTGTCTGTGTGTTTACGTTCAGTGAGTTCTGATTTTATTTTACCAATTGGAATTGAATTATGTAGATGTTTAATGACCACTCTATACCCCCTTTCTCTTTCAGTATTACTTGAAACGTTTACTGTATTATGTATTAAGCTTTTGATGACTTATTGCTCATCGGCTACTGTTTCTTCATTTTCAGTAAGTTTGTAACTCCGTAAACAAATATTGGAGGGGTTTGGATATTTTCTAATTCCTATGTGGTATTACTGGAGTTGTGTTCTTGCAAATTGTTAGATAGTAGTGATATTGGACAGGAGATTGGGTTTCCTTGCGCATATTTTCTTATTTTTCTGCATTTTGTAGACATGACTGTTTTATAATAGTGGTCTTGAGATGGATTAGCATTTTCTAGTTCGTCGTCTCCAATAGAAACCGTTCTAAAAAGTTGGTGGGAGTTATGAGTTGAGTGAACCACTAAAGGTTGCAGTATGACGTGTTGCTGATTAGGCGGGAAATAATCGCTGTGTCCTGGTATAATTTGAGTCATTTGTGTGTTATAGTTTATTGGGATCTGGCGGTTGTGAAGGATTGATTAGAAGAGGGGTTTGGAATCGGTAAAATTTATACAATGGGTTGGGATTGGCCCTGTAGATCTTAAGTTAGTGGCTGGACAAATGTGCATCTGAAGCCCTAACCTTAAGCAAGGCTGAGGCTCCGCCGTTGCGATACCGGAAATATAGTCAGCTCACACATATCGATCCTGTTTAGATGCAGGAGCCAAACTGACATACCGACTACTGATAGCAATTCTGACATAATGTTTTATCTTTTTTCTTGTGTATTGATACGATGTAAGATTTGTTTTATTTTTTTTAATTTAAAAAAAAATTTGTTGTTATTTCTATTAGCCCCGCCAATTTTTTATTCTTGCTTAAAGTTACTGGTTTTAGTACATTTTTTCTTTTATTTCTATTTCTTTACTTCTTCTTGTTTTCTATCTCTTTTCTTTGGTTTCATCATATACCATGGTCTTCGTTCTTGTAAAAGTGTCTTGTAGTATTCGATCTATTCATCCAGGCTTGTTAAACTGATGTTAATTTTATTTTTTATCTCTTGCCGCAGTACTTCTTTAGCTTTATTGAATTCTACTGTGCTGTACACGTTGTTTTAATATTTGTCTTTTTCTTGGTTTATTTGCTTTTCTACTTGTCTTCTACATGCTACGTTATTTTAAACTAGGTGTCTTTTTTATCCATCCGTTATACTTTTTTAAATTTTATTTTCTCTACTAATGCAGAGCTAAACATTTTATTTTTGAGGCTTTTTTTTCTTTTATATCTAGCACTTTTTGCTATATGCATACTGACTTTTAAATGTTCCTGTATTTTATTTGATGGTTTTCCACAATACAATCAACCTATTTCGATATGATTTTCCAGAACTCTTTTAGTATAGAAGTTTAACTTCTTTAATTTACTTTTTTTTACTACTCAACGTCATCTTCCTACTTTTTAATTTGTTTTCTCGTTTCACAGATATTTGTTACTATAATTATCTTTTAACAATTATTAAATTGAAAATTGATCTGAGTTTATTTATATATATGTTCGAAGAAATTATTATCGCAGGTTGCCTAGTGTTCTTCTATAATCATTCACCGTCTCTTCTGGGGAAGATATGAAAAATTTTCCATCATTACATCTCTCTTTTTGCGCCACGCTCTACTATTTAGGTTTTGTATTATAATAAGTTGTTTTTGTGTGTTGTAATTTTCTATTCATTCGTCCAGGGTATTGAAGAATCTTTCTTCTTCGTCTACTCGCGTATCATAATTTATAGTATATGCAACTAAAATTCCATAGTTTGCTTCTGTATTTCCATTTTAATTTTCAGTAAACAATTATTAATTTTTCTCCACGTTTATATCCTGTTGATTCATTTTTTAAAATGAATGTGGACACTCCACTCTTCGTTCCTTAGTTTTTTTACAGCACTCCATAAATGTAAGTAATTCATATACGTTTCTTGGACTCTTCTTTTTGTTATTATTTGGTTGATACTGCTATGTTTATCCGTTCTACTTCTCTTATTACTTTCTTCCTTTTTGTTGTCAGTTCTTGTACGTTCCTACTTTTAGGGTTCTTTTTTGTTCTCCTCTCTTATCGTCCCGTTTCTTTTTTCTCCGATCTGTATTCGAGAGGGCTCTCTTTGCGAGGTGTGGATTTCACCCCAGGGTAGTCTTTTTGCAGTTTTTTACCTTGCTGAAAATTTTTCTAGCTTTTTTCTGTATGATTATTATAGGCTGACGCCACAACCTGCGTTTAGAAAACCTCTTTCAGTCCAGCCGTCTATTATTGATCAGATGCCTATTTTGGAATAGGAATACGAAAACTAGTAGTAGCGTCTATACACTGCTACTAGTTTTCGTGTTCCTTAAGTATTTTTTTTGTCGGTACCCACCATATTTGTTAAGAATTTCTCTATCCATCACTCGGAAAAACGCCCGATGGGAAACTTTGAACGGGTTTTTATGAAGCACAAGATGTAGTTTAAATATCTTTGGCAAATGATTTAAGAGTTACACAATTTTCTTACATAAAAACTAATAGAAGATGCATTAAAACAGACTACATTTTTAGGTGAGACAGTAGAAGAATATTAATGGCATTAACTTCACTAAAAGTAAAAATGATGTTCCGAACTTAAAATACTAAAGTGGAATCATTTTTTTACATATATATTTCTTTGCATTATTTACAATCTGTTCATTTTAATAATATTAAGTAAATTATTTGATACATGTAATACATGACATGAGGAAATAATAATCATTATCATTATTTCTGCGTAATGGTGAGACAAAAGTTTAACATAAACCTAAAATTAGTGTTATATAAATATTTGTTCTAAACTAAATCTTAATTAAACCTGTCAACTAAATCTAACGGATCATGCCTTTTCAGTCTTTTGATGTATTGTCTGTCTAACAACGCCACGGCTAAGTTATTGATATGTCCACTAAGTTCGGCTTGATATTCTGAATTTGCACTTGCAATTTCTTGCTTGATAGTGGGTAAGCCAATGTCTTGCTGAATAACCCAATCTGGAACATATCTAGGGACATTTGCTATCATCCTGAGGATCTTGTTTCGAAATCTCTGCAGATTCGTTTCATAATTGATTTATAGAACAACACCTTGTTCTTTAAAGATAACTGGGATTTCTTTGCCTACTAACCAATAGATTTGGCGAAGTTTCGACCCAAGCTGCATTCGCTTTTTCATAATGTGTGTCCGCCAAGTTAGACGTTTATCTAGATGAATCCCTAGATATTTCGCGTTATCGTGCGGTGGGTTTGGTGTGTTGTTTAGCAGTACTGGTGGGCAAGTTTCTCTTCTCAGTGTAAAAGTTACGGGAGCCGATTTCACTTCATTGACATGTATACGCCAAAGTTTTAACCTGTCTTCTATTTTGTTTAAATTTCTCTGTAGAATTGTTGATGCTGCTCGTGAATCCGCCGTATAAAGCGAGTATAAGACAGGCCCCAGAATACTGCCTTGGGGGACTCCGACTTCTGTGGGCTCAACGCTCGGCTATGTATCCTTAAATTTAACTTGAAAAGTTCTTTCGGTTAAGTATGTCTTAAGCAATTCGTAGTATTCTGATGGAAAAGCTATATTGATCTTATATAGCAGACCTGTGTGCCATACTTTGTCAAAAGGTTGACTTATGTCGAGAGACACAGACGAACAATATCTTTTTAGATGTAAGTCATGATTTATTTTTGTAGTTACTCTATGCACTTGGTCTATTGTGCCGTGACCTTTGCGGAAACCAAACTGGTGAGTTGGTATAATATTTTTTTCTTCAAGAATAGGTTTTATTTTATTCAGTATTATCTTTTCACAAACTTTGGATATTACAGGCAACAAGCTTATAGGCCGGTACGAAGTTGTTTCTTCGGGATTTTTCCAAGGTTTTTGTACCATGACTATTTGCGCAGCCTTCCATCGGTCTGGGAATGTTTGCAGTCGAAAAATTGTGTTGGTGATGTAAGTTATCAATTTTATTGCTTTTTCTGGTAAGTTTTTAAGAGCCCTTGCCGTTATTAGGTCGTAACCGGGAGCTTTCTTTGGGTTAAGATTTTTAATTGCAGTTTTGACTTGGCTAACCTTAACTGGCCTTATTGGTTGGACAATTTCTTCGTTTTGTTCGCGAGTTTGGTGTATAAATTGTTCTTCTTCTGCGGTACACCTTCTGTCATGTAATTGAAATGTTGAGGCTAAATGGTCTGCGAAAGTGTTTGCCCATGTTCTGGTTTTCTAAGTGGTGGAACTGTTAATTTAGGTCCCTTCAGTTTTCTTGTTGATTTCCATAAGGAGAAATCTGTAGCTTCAGCGAGACTTAGACTAGATCGATATTCTTGAACGCTCTGATTCCGTTGTTTGGTTAGAAAGTGTTGTAACTCTTGCACGGCTTGATTAAACTTAGTTATGTCCCTAGGGTTTCTAGAGGTTTGCCATATTCTTCTCAATCTTCGTTTTTCAGCAATTTTTGTTTGATATCAGCCGGGCAGAAGTTCGCAACTTGTTGGCTTTCGTAATCTGGCGTAGCATCCCAGGCTGACTGTTGTATGGTTTGGTTTAAGTGTGCAACGGCGTTAAAGAGGTCATTTTTTGTTTTTAATGGAATTTCTAGTTGTATTCTTTCGGTGAGTTGTTCTCGAAAATAGTCCCAGTTTGTGTGCCTTGTTGTAAGTGTTGGGCCTTTTTTCACTTGTAGTACTTGGGTACTATAGGTGAGCAGTATCGGGAAATGATCGGAGAAAAGATCCAGACAGAATTCGGCTTTTAGGTTGTTTGATGCGATTCCTTTGGTGACAAAGAAGTCTAACAGATATGGGATCTTGTTAGCGTCAGATGGCCAGTATGTGGGTTCAAATGTGGATAAGTAATGGATATTTAGTTCTTCTAGTGCTTTTGTTAGTTCTCTGCCACGGGTGAGTGTTATTCTGGAGCCCCATATTTGATTTTTGGCATTATAATCTCCACCCGCTATGAAACGCGGACCACGAAGTCGAAGAAAGTTGCAAATTGTTCCTTTTTAATGGCATGTCGTGGGGGGGGGGGCAGTAAATAGCAGAAAATACAATTTCGCTATTTTTTTCTTCAATTGCAATAGCGGTACCTTGAAGATAATCTGTCTGAAATTTTGGCAGTTCGTAATGTTTGATCGCACTTTTTACAATGATGGCTGTTCCTGCGTATGCGGTGCCATCAGGGTAAGGTATGGCATGTAAAGTGTACTTTGGTATCTTTAGGTACCTGTTGTTTTTGATTTGGGCTTCTGATATTAGCATGATCTCTATTTTCTGTGTTGTTAAAAATAGTTTGATTTCCTGGTTATGTTGAGCTAGGCCGTTGGCGTTCCAGAACGCAATTTTTAAGACGTTAAGCATTATGAGTTAATTTTGTTGATTACAATTGTTAGTAAGTTGAGCATTGCGTCCATTCGTTCCATAAGTTTTGTCATTAGCGTTTCCAGGTTGTTGTTCGGTTGTTGTTTGGATACACTTGTTTGTAGCAATTGTTGTTGACTGGCCATTGGGTTTTGATCTGAACCATATACTGTTGTTTTTTGGGCGTATGAGATTCCTGGTTGGACTAGTTGTGAATTAGGATAATAGTGTTTTGGACGCAGTGGTTGGTATTTCCTTCTCTGTATTTCTTTGGCTATTATGCAACCTCTGTAATTTGCAGGATGATTGCCTTGACAATTAATGCATTTAACGTCTGTGCTTCTGGTTTTTCTTTCACAGTTTTTTGAGTGATCACCAGCGCATTTTACGCATCTTGGCATTCTATGGCAGTAATTTTTTGAGTGACCGTATTTTTGGCAAGTTTGACACTGGATTACTCTTTGCTTTATATGTGGTGGTTCAAACCGTATCTTAGATTTCATTAAAAATTCGATACTGAATATTTCTTTATTATTTTCTAATTGCTGCAGTTTGACAAAGAACATGGGTAATGGGACTTTGGAGACTCTGTGCTTAATGTTGTGGATGTTCAAACCTTGTGTCCGTATTCGGCTATTTCTTTAGCTAGTTCTTTGAGATCAGTTGTACCGTGTAGTTTTGTTTTTTTTTTTTTTGACTTAAAAGTGCGAAATTCAGTGTGTTTGTCTTTTAATATTTTGATAATTTTGCTGTAATGTTCTGCTTTGTTTAATTGCACTTTTAAATGTGTGTTACTAATTAGTTTGACAACATAGTTATCCTTGGCTTACTCTTCGAGCATATCTGTTAGTGGTTTTAAATTATTCACACTGTATATAAATATTGGTGGAGGCTTAATTTCTTCAGATTTATTTTTTTTATCGGAGTCGGAGAGGACTTGGTATCGGTTTAACGTGCTTGGGGCATTGAGCCAATAGTCAGACGTTTTTGCTCGTAATTCTGAACCGGTTCGCTTTGTTTTTCTTGTGCGTGATGTTTGCCACTGTTCTTCTTGACTTGCTAATTGAAAAGTTGGTATTATTTGTTGGTTCGGTTGTTGCGTCGGGTAGGTTGAATAAAGATTCCGAGTTTATTGTGCCTGGATTTGCATGGGAACCTGTTGTATTTGCTGTTGTTGTTGTGGTAAGATTTGTTGGTATTGTGGATCAACTAACATTTGTGTAAGCATGGTACTGGTACGCGAAGTTCGGCACGCCAAACATAACGGCCTTAATTATTAGTTTACAAATATGTACAATTATATCTGTTTACGCTAATGTTGTAGCTATGATAAGAAAGGAGGTCAAGGGCTGACCTTAAGATAGCTTATCACTCGCTGGCCGAGGCACTCGCAACTTTACTCCTTATGTAAGCCTGCATACAATTTATTGAACTGAATAAAAATACATAACATTACAGGAAATGTTAAACTTAAAATTGGCTGGTTCCCCGTCTTACGGCACTACACCAGCACTACCGCAGCCGCATTACAATTTTCCGCAAAACCTGTATTTCAACAATTCTCAATTGCCTTAAAACTATTGTGGCCGCAAATTTTACCTGCCCCGCCATTTGCCTTAGTGCAGGACCCGGGAAAACCACAAAAACCCAAGTCATGGCAGGCGGCTAGAAACCGCCGATGGCTCCGAGTCCTCCTAGCTTTTACATCACTACACAAAGAAACAGACTAAATCTACCTTAACCTACGCCGCACTTAGTGTCTGTTAAATCGTTCAAAGAGTTCGCATCTTACACCAGCTCTTATTTTCCAAACCCCCGGGCACCCATTACAAGTTCGCGTCAACCCATAATCCCTCAAACTCCTCCCGCGATCGTGGCCATCTCTAACCGCTGGTAATCAGGGTCCTCTCTGTCCTGGCCCTGATCTCCTTCTCCGCGTTTCAGGTTAGCAGGACGTGCATGGCGTCGTTGACCTCCCCACACGCGTATATGTTTTGGTCCTCTGCCAGCTTCCGGATTCTGATGAGGTAGGACCGGAAGTTGTCATGCCCAGTGATAAGCTGGACGGTGTGCCGGTTGAAGCACCCCGCAGCTTGTCGCGCCGTGTCGACCGTGGGGATGAATATCCGCGCATGTCGCCCCGTCTCCGCTGCTTGCCATCTCTGCTCCCATCTTGCTCTCGTCCTGGCTCGTAATCGGTTCTTTACGAGCCTCATTGGTACGTCTCGAATATAGGCGGTCCATCTCCTGCCGCTGCCTCTTTGGCTAACTGGTCCGCACGCTCGTTTTCTGGAATTCCCGCGTGCGTCCAATAGAACCGGACATAGATCTCGGCCGACAGCGTCTTTTCAAGGCTCCAAACCTCTTGAGAGCAAGTAGCGCTGATTTGCTGTCTGATATCACAGCTCATCTCGGGATTACTGCTCTGTGCCTCTGAAGGTACGCTAGGCACTCTCGTATGGCTATTAGCTCGCACTGGAAGATGGTGCTCCAGTCTGCTATGTAAACCTGCAGCTGCACCGCCGCGATAGTGCAGGTAGTCAATCCATGCTCGTACGTTCGAAACCTCGAAACACAAGGCTAACAGAGGCAGAACGGATGAAACGGCGTCGAGAACGGCAACAGAAACGGCGGCAAGGGGCTGCAGGCCAGCCGAACTATGTCATATCGCCGGGACCTTACCAATACGATGGCGGAATTGTCTTACAAAGGTGCATTTTTGTCGCTGTGATAGGGCTCGCAACATGTCTGCTTTGCTTTGATGCACGAGCCGTACAAAGTGGAATCATACATTTTTTCATTGCTTAAGAAGCTCACACAAAATAGCAGTTGGTTGTAATAATTACTGTCAAACTGCTACAGTAACTTTCAGTATAATGACCTAATATGTTCTTATAATTTGTTAGTTTTTTGTTATGTGTGCTCAAAGAATAATAATGAAGAAATATACCCTTAGTGAACTACAATATCTAAGACTTCTGAACCCCTTAAAACTTCCAATTATGGGATTATGCTTATTTTTCTTAATTCATTGCGAGTGCGTTATGGTGGACAGTATTTTCTATCCCCTTTAAGAAAACATAGACAATCAAAAAAAGCTTACTGCTTAACAGAATCCCAGCAGTATTTTTGGAAAGTTTTAATGGTTGTCATTATCCGACACAAAATTAGTCTAATAGGAATATGTTTATCGTCAGTATTAGTAGTTAAAATAATAATCGAATGAACACACCGCAATTGTAGTACGGAATAGTCATTGAAACAGTGAACTGGACCAAACTTGAGCACTGCATGGTAGCAACGCTTGTGCAGAATATCAACATTAATAGCTTTGGGTCAGTATTTATCCGAGACTAATGCTAACGAATAAAACAATATTTTAACCATTACAGGAACAGTTTGTTTACAGATCATAATTTGCAGAGCCAATTTTTAGACAAATGTATATAAGAATTATATTTCCCCAAACTATAGAATATTAAAAATAAAGCTTTGGATACGGTTATACTTAACCAAGAGCTTTTATATTCGCTTTTTGAGGGATATGTTTAAAGCGAAAAATATTAGGTTAAAAATAAATTTGTAATGACCTTTTAATATTTTAGTTGTTTTTTGAGAAGTAAAACAGTAAAGTAAAGGAAATGCTTAATAGATTTATGATTCTTACTACCTTTTTTAGAGACTTCTACCTGAATATTGCTGTTATAAACGGATAATTTTATTTTGTATTGAATAAATTACTCTTGGACCTTACCACAACCTAATAGAATCTTTGCGGATTATGAATGTCGTTTGAGATCTACAAAGTGCATAAGACATCGCAAGGCTTTAAAATTCGCCTCCTATTGTTAGCTCAATCTTAAATCTAATACCAATTTTACTGGTTAAGTTTTTGCAATCACTTTTACTATTACAATTACTAGCTGGTGATTATGCAGAAAACTTTTCGAAACAAGATTTAAGCTTAGTTCTAAATTGATTTTCAAAGGCTTGCTGGTTTTTAGCTTTTTAGTAACTTAAAGACATTTCCTGGACCCTATAGGTTTAGCAGAAACTACTTTGATCTGAGATTAACGAAAGGTGTATCAACCCTCTTGATAACTTTATAACTTCGTGTTTGGGTAGACAGGTAACGTCCTAAAATACGACAATTTTCAAAGTAAATTATTAGTTACTTTTCTATCGTTTTTTTTCCTCTAGACAATATTTTGATGTTAGAAGCAATGGTTTTGACTCTAGTCGAAATCTTAATGCACAATGACTTGTTCTTTGTTTCATTTCTCCCTTGGATCGGTTCTTTGAGTTTTCTAAACAGGGAATGGGAGATCTTACCTGAAAAATACTTTTTTTGTTTATTATATGAGGTAGAAGAAACTAATCACAAAACAGATTATTGGGCATAATTGTTATTCTTGTTGTAGTCAGTAATTTGTTTAGTTCTCTCAAGTTATCTCCTTTGTTCTGCATAGAAGCGACTACATCAATTTGAGCAAAAAACATAGCCACAGATGATAGATTTATGCAAAACCCTCATCATGAAATTAGAAGATATCCTTGCAGCGTTAAACCGTGATGGTTGGTTATTTGATTACTTCCTAAAAAATTATTTGTATCAACTCGTTGGTTTAAATTTTTTAAATATTATTTCTGGATGTGGCGCTTTGATATTTGGTGATATGGCAGTGGCAGTCTTTGGAAGTTAAATAAGATAGCACATCAAGTGTAGTTTCACAAAGACAAGATCAGTTTTTTAATTGTCATAGCTAAAATTCCCTGCCCAACTAAAATGGCCGGCTTACCTAAATTTATAAAACGTGGTCTAAGTAAATCTAGTAAAAATGACATTAAAATGGAAGAAAAATTAAATTTATTTACATGAAACTGGGCGCAATTAAAGGAAATTAAAGGTATTGCGATCAGGGCTGGAGGGTGACTAAAAGTCGGGGGCTGGAGCGGCGCTATGTCCATTTCTTCCGCCAGGTCCAGTCATGCTCCTTAATAAATTTTCTCTTTCAATTCACAGACGAATTCATCACTTCTCTTACGATCAGATCGCTTGCTGTAAGATAGCAGTTACGTCCTTGTGGTGGTCAGTTTTCCTATATTTCTTGGCTACTTCGTAATCTTGGGTCTTTTTGTAGCCAAATCACGCAATAATTTCTGTTGGCGATTTTTCAGCACAAAAGCAGCTCTGTTTTAAACTTAAATTAATTTTGCCTCATGCTTTACATTCAATCATAAAATCGTATTTAGAAGAAAGGTACTTTGGAGTCAGATATGACCAAGACGTAACACAACTACACCAAATTCGAGCAGGGGTACCACAAGGGAGCGTCTTGGGACCTATACTGTATTTACTCCACACAGCTAACCTTCCAGCAGAAACATACACCCATATAATGTCATTTGCTGATGATAAAGCTATTCTGACAGTCCACAAGGACCCAACAGCAGCAGCACATCTACTTCAGCAATACTTTAATCTACTTCAAGATTGGGCTAACAAATGGCGTGTCAAGTTCAATCAAGACAAATCTGCTCACGTAAATTTTACAAAATGTCTCGGAGTCATGCCCTCAGTCACACTCAATGGACAAACACTGCCACAGACAGATTCAATCAAATACTTGGATATGCACTTAGATAAGGGATTAACATGGAAGTCACACATCTTCAATAAAAGAAAGCAACTAGGTCATAAATTTAGACAACATTACTGGCTACTCGGACGGAAATCTCCACTAAATCTTAAAAATAAGTTTGTTTTAAACCAGTGTGGACGTACGGAACAGAACTTTGGGGCACTGCATCAAATTCTAATATAGACGTACTTGAAAGGTTCCAATCTAAAGTGCTACGTGTCCTTTGTGATACTCCGTGGTATATTCCTAATAATGAAATAAGTGCTGACCTAAATATTAATACGGTTAAGGACGAAGTAAAACAGTGTAGTGTTAGATACCTCGCCCGGTTAGTTATTAACCTCCTAGACAATAGCGAAGAAATGCATAGACTTAAACGACGCAAAGTTTTAGACTTACCTTTTAGATCTTAAGTTAATATTCCAATTTACTTCTGTAGACGTATGTGTACATAGAAATAAGTTAACTAAGTTGTGATCACTGGATCACAACTTCCATGTTACCTCATGTGATATATAATCGTAACACGCATTTGCTTGTTGTACTATACACATTGCAAATAGAAAATTTAGCATGTAAAAAAAGCAGCTCTGAGTTCGTATTTTCTACACATTTTATCAACTAATCGTTGATTGACTTTTCACATATCCTGCAGTGCAACACAAAAAATCTGAATTATAATTAGCTCCCCAATATTCTACTATTAGTTTGATCATCTTACATCTGTTTAGCACCCTCAAATCATTTTTACATCTAGAAATAAGAAAATTTCCTTCTGCCCTGTGTACACTTATATTTCTGTCCACGCTTGCTCAAATAGCAATCATTCATTAAACATCAGGCACTGAGTAGCCGATAATGATCTGCATGTGCATACATTATTCAGCAGCTTTTGTTTTCCGCTCCTGAAGGCTATCGGGTAGCAACGGCCCACACTCAAAGATTTATAAAAGGGCATGCTCCAGCGTATCTGATGCGAATCAGTCATCGGCGAACGATTTCGTAAGTTCAAATTTGCAATTCAAACGCCGAAATCGGGCCTTGCGGAATTAGAATAATACAATTATGAATCAAATATTTGCCTTTAGGCGTGGGCGGAGATAATGTAGCTCTTTCGGCTTCTAATTTTTTTGCGGCAGAATAGCGCTTTAAATCTGTGAGGTGAACCAAATGAGCGATGCCAGATCGTACATTAATGTTTTGAGATAAATTCTATTTTAAACTACAACTCCTAAACTTGCTTTGAGATCAGAGAATATTCTTTTTTAGGGGTACCCTTCATTATTCTTCGTTAATTTTTTTATAATCATAAACATTTTTCTTATTGTATTCTCGTTATTGTAAAATGTTCACATGGAAAAGATAAAATTATCACAAACCACTTTGGAGAGGCAGGCGTGTAAATAGCCGCTCTCGTGGTGCGGTGTGAAAACGTAGTACGGCCCGTTTGGTACGTCAACCGAGAAGGCCCAAATCGTCCCTTAAACGGCCGTCGCGTAAGCGGATGGGGGCGGCTACCGATATCAACCAACGAATATTGCCAAATCGCTCACCTGAATCGGCTTCGGCTTCGGCTTCGTCGGCGATTCCAAGGTGGCCACCTCTGCGCTGCGGATCTGGTATCTGCGGGTAGCGAATGTTTCTTGCGGGGTGAAGACACGACCAAATTGGCCGAGCTGCGATGCGTGAATGATTCTTGCGGGTTAAGACACGACCGAATTGGCCGAGCTGCGGTGCGTGGAATGTTGCCGGGCTTCGCGCCTGGCTTGGCGGTAGGTCTTTGCGGGCAATTTTCATTCGACAGCACCTTTCATATCAAAAGGTGCCGCCGACGACGTATGCAGACTTGTAGGCTGAGCAAAAGCCCATATGCCGTTTTGTGTGCGATGGCAAAACGTAGCAGCAGACATCACAGCCGCCAGCATGCGCCGCGATATAAAGCGGTTCAAGGGCGAAAAGGCCGCCACACCACACTTTCTTGTAGAACATTATACAACGGTTTCGAAATGCATATATTTTATAACTTATACATACGTACATACATAAACATTAGAATACCTTCCCCTTTTAGGTATTGATTAGTTTCTTCCATACTTCTTTCAAGGTGCTTCGATTTCGTGTTGCTTCTTTTATTTGTTTCCATGCGATGCCCCTTATGGGTTTTTTGTAGTTCTTTTTATATTGTTATAGTCTTTGTCTTTTCATTATTTATTTCTATGTTGAATTCTTTTAGTATTTTGCTCTATACTTCTTTCTTGTTCAGGGTTTGTTCATCCTTAGTTATGATAACTATGTCGTCTGCATAGCACAGTTCGCTTATTTTAATTTGTCTCATTTTCCAGTAACCCACTTTATAGAGATTAATTTCTAGCTTTGCTCATCTGCGACTAGTGAAAACAATGGTGGACTCAATATGTACCCTTATATTACACCAGATGTTTCAGACATATTTCATTGTTCTTGACTTACTCTGACCTAATTCTATGTTTTGTCACATAGACTCTGTATTACTGTAATTATTGTATGCGTTACTTTTCTTCTCGTAACTTCCGAGAAGTATTCTCTTTTAATTTTGTGGAACGCTTTTTCCATATTGATGAAGCACAGATATACGTTTCAACCTTCTCCAAGTCTTTTCTCCTATGTGTCTTTTTGTGAATATTGGATTATTTACCTCTCTATTTAGTAAATCCAAATTATGTTTCTTTGAGGATGTCTTCTATAATTTTGAATAACTTTTTGAGTGCTGTAGCCGAAATATACGTTGAAATAATAAAAAATATTGGTATTTTACAACTTATATTTTTTGTATGTTTTAACATATCTTGCAAACCCAAATGCTCCTTAGGATATGAGAGATCGTAGTCTTTATAAAAGAAATGTGTTATGTACGATGGTTGTTTTAAAAATAAGTTTTCTATTTTTTTCCTACATATGAAAACAATGACAGGAAAGTGGGAAATGTATACAATTTGATTTTCCCCAAATAAATTTGATAGTAAAGGTTCTTGTCCATGTGGGAGTCGTGTCTTTACCGCTAATTCTGTTCCAAAGCTGTTTTTGTCCATTATCGTTTAGATTTTATGAAAGGGAGTATAAATAAGTCTCCGCCGTTTTTTATTATATATTGGGCATTTATTGTGAAAAACGGAACTTTGTGTTTTATTCTTAGTATTGTCCATTGCTAGCCACTACTTTTTCCCATCTTTGTGACAGCATACGGATACCGCGTCGGAAGAAGGCTTTATCTTTTGAGGCTATCCACGAATCGACCCAATTTTTGGTATCTTCATATGATGTAAAGTGTTGCTCAGACAACATGAGTCTTTCTGGTCTCCATGATTTTCTCTTTCTTGGGTTATTGCAGTAAATCCATTTTTTATCACCAGTGACTATACGATGCAAACTATCCTTTTGTTTATGCTTGGCAAGCAGCATTTCACATGTGCAAAATCGGTATTCAACGTTTCTCGACTTCAATTTATATGGAACCCAATTTCCTTACTTTTGAATAATTCCCTGCGATTTTAAACAACGTGAAATTGCTTGTTGAGTCACTCCTAATGTAAGTGCACGTTCTTGTTGCGTTTGGCAGAAATGTTCCTCCAATAATGCGACCAATTCCGCGTCTTCGCACACTTTCGACCTGCCGCTACGTTCTTTGTTTTCGACGTCAAACTCACCGTTCTTAAACTAATGCAACCACTCACGACAACTTCTCTCACTTAAAGCAACGTCACCATATGCTTCTACAAGCAATCGATGCGCCTCAGTTGCAGATTTCTTCAAATTAAAGAAGTAAATCAAAAGTTCCGCAAACAACGCTTATTCGGTTTAAAACTCGACACAAAACAAATTATTTGATGCTGATACAAAATCGCTAATATTTTAAGGTTATGGTGTTGCCAGGAATCCAATATAACAATTTCAACCATAACTTACTGGTGGGATTATCTTTTATCAAATGGCGGAGACTTATTTGTCCTCCCTTTAAAATTCATTCTAATATATGTGATGTGTATAACACTACGGGTATGTAAAAAAAAATATTTATGGAAAGACGAAAAACAAAGCGGTCGCCTAATGCCTAAAACTACTACTCAAGAACAAGCATTTTTAGAAGTTGACCAACATTTGAATATTAGCAAAGTGTATATGAATGTGTGTAATAAATAACAATCGATCAAGTTATTTGAAATGGACTGGGCTTTCGCAAAGGCTGTATCTACCTGGTACCGCGATATATCATCAATGATTACAAGTTCTAGCACAGCTCTTGACTACTTAACGCTTTAAGAAATGAAGTACCTGGTTTTATCATACAAAGTACCTCCAGAAAGTAATGAAAGTAATTTTAACTGAAGATTCGTTTACATACACTTAATATCCTCTAAATACCATCCCTGTACATTAATATACCGTTAGCGTAGCTTGAGTAAAATTTTGAATTAAAATCTCTTTTAGAACACTTGCTATAAGATGCTGTACATTTTGATAGTTCCAAAATGTTGTCCTTTTAAGCTGGATTCAAACCTAGGTTTATCAACAAACACATATGCCTTTTTTCGGAGTTTAACCATTTCCACATAAAATACTGCATTGATCGTCTATCGGGGTTGTACAAACTACTTACGACTAACACTTTTAGAGTTAAAAAACAATTAGTCTAAAATCCCACAAAAAATTGGAGTACAATTTTTCTTCTATTCGTCAAAATCTTGAGCAACAATCTAGTACAGACTTTCCGCATCTACAATTCCGTTGTGCCATCTAAAGTTTGCTTTTTGGATAGAGTATCCCTCTCGTAGACTTTCTACATCATAACAAACGTTTCGCATAAACGGCTGGCCACTTTGCAAAGGATCCGCGCTCTGTAATGGTTTAAATGCGAATGAGCTGGATCGGACCGTTTACGTAATATCCTCCACCAACCATCAAGCCCATGTACTCTGCCTTACCCCCCCCCCCCTTGACATTTCTGCTTAGATCTGGAAAATCTACTCTATTATTATTAAGCCTGCATAACGTAAATATTTTGGCTTGGCATTTTTCCGAATTTATTTAAGTATTTTCCAGTTGGAGCTGTTGGAAAAGTTGTTTTGTAGTTTCTTGTAGTGTCACTCTTGCATCAAGTGGCTGTTGACCTCTAAAGACAAAGTTCTGATAATTTTTTGTCACAATAAGCCTTTATGTTGGTTAAAGTGGTAGAGGTTGCATTAAGTACTTCATTAATATGGTACTTCGTGTTAGTAATGCCACAATTAGTAGACATTTTATTTTCTAAGTAGTTTGACATTTTTTTTAAATTTTTTTCAAGTAATGCACCTAATCTTTAAGATTAACTAACATTTTATTTATGTCCTAAGTTACTAAAGTATTTGTTAGTCCAGATGTTTCCATTGACCCACCCTAGCTACTGAAACATTTTGCACACATCTCTGGCATGGCCACACTTGCACTATACTCTGCTTTTCACTACACTTTACACTACACTAGCTCAAATGGTTTCGTTCTTTTGAGCCTGCGGAGAAGATCTTGATTGACTAGAAGTTGTAGGACTTCTTGATTTCAATGTCTATAAAGCCTCTCCTCGTGGCTTCTGGCAAACTTCCTGATTACGTCCTCGATCATCTCCACCTGGAGTTCCCGATGCAGATCCCTGTCTCGCACGTACCAAGGGGCATTTACCATATTTCGTAGAACTCGATTCTGGAATTTCTGGATACAAGAATAATTACTCCTTTTGTACAGCCCACAGTTGGATGCCATAAATCCATACTGGTCTTATTACCTGTTTATAAACTAGTACTTTAATTCGGGTGGATAGTTGGGAATTTCTTCCCATAAGCCAGTACATGCTGTTATATCTCAATTTTACGTCGGTTGCTTTCCTTTTGACGTGCTCTTTCCACTTCAATTTTGCATCTAGGTTTAGGCCTAGGTAATTTGGCCGTTCCTTGATGTGGAATTATGTCGTTGTTCAGATTTACCGAAAGGTGGTTTATTTTTCTATTCGTGAAGTTTACATGAGCAGATTTTTCTTCATTAGCCTTTATACGCCACCTTTTCATCCACGTATTTATTTCATCAATTGCGCCTCGGAGCTTGGCCGTTGTTTCATCTATATTATCTCCTGTAGCTAATACCGCGGTGTCATCCGCGAACGTAGCTAGTTTAACATTTTCTTTTTCAGGAATGTCACATGTATACAACAGATATAGTACTGGCCCAAGGACGCTTCCCTGTGGGACACCTGCTTTTATTATTTTGAGTTCAGAAAGCACGGCGTCCTGCTTAATTTTAAAGGTTGGGTCTGTTAGGTACGAGTCCAAAAGCTGGACATATTGGAAGTATCTTTTTAATTTCATTAGTAAACCCTCATGCCAGACTTTATCGAATGCTTTGGCAAAGTCTAAAAATATCGGCGAGCATATTTTCTTTTCCTCGAGTGCTTTTTCTATCACATCTGTAATACGATGTACTCGGTCTACAGTAGAGCGTTCATTACGGAACCCAAAATGATGTGGGGGAATGAGTTGTGGATCGTTAATTATCGTCTGCATTCTTTTTAAAAATAACTTTTCAAACAGCTTTGCTATTATAGGTAACAGCGATATCGGTCTATATGAACCTACATCGTTAACATGCGATCCCGGTTTGGGTATCAAGATAACTTGAGCTGTTTTCCACAAAACGGGGACATGTTGTAACCTAAATGTTGCATTTATCAAGGGTGTAAGTTTCATAATGCCTTTCCTTGGCAACCGTTTAAATATCTTCGCACTGATTATATCGAATCCCGGGCCTTTTTTTAATATTTTTTTATTTCTTAGATACTTTTTGGGAGTGGTTAATGGATATCTTTCTTGCAGTTGGTTCTGTCTGAGCTTGCATTTGAATTTGTTCTGCGTTTGGTTGGAAAATGTCTTCTAGATAAACTGCGAATGTCTGCTTTTGTTTGTCAGACTTTGCCCAAGACCCATCTTCTTTACGTATCGGTGGAATATGTTTTATTGGTCTGTTAACCTTAGTAGCTTTCCATAATTCCGTGTTCAGTACTTTGATCTTGATTTCTTTAAGGTAGGTATTCAGTGCTTCATTCTAATTTTTGAATTTCCTTTGAGTTGTAGAAGGCATTCAATTGCTTATTTTCTTGTTTGATTTCCCTTTTTGGTCTTCTTTCTTTTATTAAATCTATGATTTCAATTATTCCTTGTCCTTTTATTTATTTCGGGATTATTCCTTTGGCTTTAAATATCCTCTTTTCTTTTATTAAATTCTCTTTTTTGTTTATTTATTCTTTCGCTGGCTCTTTTTAAATTCCCAGTCGTAAACTATTATTTCTTTTTCCCTTTTATGCTATTTGTTTCTAATTCACATTTCGTTTTTAAAGGCTCTTTTTTGAAAAGGAAAGTTTTATTTAAAATTTTTTTTTTTGATTCCCCGGTTAGTCTTTTACGTCGCGGCTGTGTTTTTGTGCGGGTTTAATTCTACCTACCTGTCCAGCAAGATAAATGGTCAGAATTAAGTCATCACAATCGGATTTAAAAAGTTGGTATTTTTCTTGAAATATAGCCTGATCTTTTTGCAGTATCCGTCGGCCAATACTGGGTCTACCAGTTGAATGCCAACTACCTTTAAGTTCCAAATTGGATAAAGGTTTTTACCCTTAAGGGTTAATCTCGCCCCCAATGTGTTTTTAATTGAAGTCTGCTCCTAAGATAAATCTTTTGGTTTGAAAGAAGTTTATATAATCTTCTTTTGCAGATTATGTCGAGGTGGGAAGTTTGCCGCTGTTACAGTAATCAAATACTTTTGTGTTTTTATGCATATACTAGCAGCTTGTATTGCCTCTGTCTCATACTTTTCTTTCTCATAATGAGTTATACTGTTTTTAATTACAATAGCTGCTCCTCCTCTAGCTGTGTTCTGTGGATGTAGGGGGTGATACACTTGGTAGCCTTTCAGTTTAATATGTGTTTGGTTCGTGAAGTGTCACTCTGAGATTAGACACATTATTTTGAGTTTCTAGTATAACTAGTAACTCTTGTTGGTGTTGCAAGAGTCCGTTAGCATTCCATTGGAGTATTCTAAAATCATTAGCCATAACTAACGTTTAGTTTTTATGTTGATAGAGTTTCCTAATTTAGTTAATCTTTCTAAGATCATTTGATTAAATATTTCTTGTTTTCTTTCCCGCTCTTCCATCATACTCTTAAACTGCTGGAGCATTAGAGTTGAAGTGTCAGTACCAGACTCATCTCGTTGTGTTTCGTTCTTTGTCGTTTGGGCGTAAGTTATATTCGGCTCTACTCTCCTCTGTTGCGTAGGTCTATTTTCTTCTCTATTCGTTTAACTTCTTGTCTTTCTGGTTTTCTTATTAAGTTTTTGTTTCTTAAGTTTTGAGAGCTATCTGTGCTGCAGCCTCTATATTAGCGGGTGTTTACAGTAAATACACTTGGGTTTCGTGTCTTTCTGCTTTTGGCAGTTTTTGTATGGTGCTTTCCTGCACATTTAACGCACCTGGCTTCTTCCCGCAGTAATTTTGTGTGTTCCATATTCTTGACTTTTTGCATTGTGGAAGTAATGTTTTTAAATGCTTTCTCCACTTTCATAACAATATTTCATTAATATTATATATTTTTAATACCTTCTCTTTTCTAAAAGATAACACGAAGAGATAATGGCGTTTATCTTTCCATTTGAGGTTGTCTCACTTCTAAAATTTTGAAGCCTTTAGTTTTATATCCTCGAAGATATGTTCAATTTTAATTTGATGAAGTTTTTACGACGACTTTGATCGGTCTCGTTTGTTTATTTTCAAATGATACCATTCGTTCAGTATTGTTAAGAAATCGTGTTAGATTCCTATCCTTTCATTTTCCACATTGAGTTTTACATTACCTCCAAAAAATTTTTATAGCTTATTTCATTTTCCTTGAGATTTCGACTAAACTGTTATAGTTTTTAACTTATTAATTATGACAGGTGTTTTCAAGACAACTATATAAGACTATAATTGGCATAAACTATGGATCGAGGTTAATTGATCCAAATAAAACCATCTAATGGCACTAAATGGACTATTGAGGCGGATCTGTGGTGTATCTAAATTCAAATGAAGAAATAAGACAGCGAATGGAGGTGGATGGTACGATAATCAATACCATAGAAACAAAACATCTTTAATTAGAACGAATGGATGACGACAGATGGCCGAAGAAAGTTTGGAAATTACCACCAGAACGTCAAATAGACCTTTGAAGCAATAATTAAGATTAGAAGGAGATTGGCTAATAGAAAAATTTTGGAAAATTTTTAAAACTTATATATAATTATGACAGGTGGTGGTGGCTTCTGTTTTCCTTCCAGGTCGTTCAACTTCCTGCGGGAAGAGCTTGCCATTCGCTTTTTCTGCCTTTAACTCTAATCCATTCCGTTTTCTACTTAATTTTCTTCGTCCGTGTAATACTCGCTTTGAGTTTTTGTTGTTTATTTTCTGCTGTTATTTTTCATCAGCCTTTTCTTGTATCTTGTTTTGCAATTTTTTGGTTTTGCATTTGTGACATACTATATTCCAGTTTTTCTCTGGCTTTTTTCATATAACCAAGCATTATATAATCCTGTTCATTTTGACTTCTTGTTTGGTTTTCATTAAATAATGCTTGATTTTGTTGCACTAATACCGCCTCAGTAGGCGTTTGTGAACAGTTGTAGGGATTCATAAAATTGTTTAGATTAGTTAATATTTATATTTACCGCATTGCAGCCGCTGATATCAGCGACCTAGGAGGCCTCTGACCTTTGCACACGCTATCGCACGTTTTATGAAGATAAATTTTAAGCCGGTCCTGTATTTCAAGGCCTATAATTTAAACGACACGATAAGGGGCCGACCCGGATCAACTCCGCGAAGGTCGTCGCCCGCTTCTTGCCGTCTACTTCGTTAATTCTTTAGTCTTGCTAACACCGTCCCGCGCTAATCGCAAATTTACCTGAATACTGGTCTGCGCTTTGTTTACACTTATGCGCGGTCAGCTGTTACTTATTGGGCGCTCGTCTTGCGCTTGACCTCGTTTCCTGATTACGGTCGTATTCTTGTCAGCGGCTCTAGGTCCGAATTCGCTCTAAATTTACTTAAATCTGGCCCTACCTTGTTTTCAGTTATTGCCAGATGCTTCGTTATTGTTTGTAGTTTGACATGAAATGGAACAATGGAATTATGATTCTCAACTACTTATTTGATCCTTAATAAGAAACTTCTGTAGATAGAAGAAAATTTCCCAGCAAAATAGTAACAGTAGATAATCAGAAAATCTCATAGAAATACGAGTAAATTGCATCAATAATGTGTGACTACAAAAAGACTATTTAATTCTTTAAAAACGTGAAATATTTACTTTTTATCATAAAATTACAAAAAAATATACATTAGTATGACCAAACTAGTCAAATGAAAATTTATGTTTGCTTGCTGGTATCATATAAGCGTCAACGCATCACTAAAATGTTATTTTACAAAAAAAAAATTTAGCACATTTTGTATTTTATTGCTCTATTTATCAAAAAGACGAGAATTTATAGCATTTAAAGAAACAAATTACCAAGCTTAAGTAAAGGCAAAGCATTCAACAAAAATTTAAGAAATTTATAAAAATAGAAAATTTATTAAAACGACTGTGGTGCAATTAAAAAAATTAATAAATTATATAAAATATATAAAATAATAGAAAATAGACACACCAAAGTAAAAATAATAATCTTTTCATAAATAGCTTGCCTTCAGTGCAATAACGCCTCACGTACGCACAAGACGTAGATGGCTGTCTCTGGTTGTGTAGACTAAGAAAAAAATGCTTTTTGAGAAAACCTGTAATAGTTCTTAACCGATTCCTGGTTTGTACGAACAATTTTTTACGAAGGTTTTTCAATGTCTTTGATCTATTGTTTCTTGCCCCATTGTACCCCCAGAGTCGGTTCAAGTCCTATATATGAAGTTGACAATTCTTCTTTTAGCTAGTTCGTCAAATTTTTGGTTACCTGCAATTCCACAGACAACAAAGTTAACTTGTGGTCTACCAAACGACTGAGTTCTTTGCGGTATTCCGTGCCAGCCTGGATGTTACCCTCGGATTCTTCAAGGGATGCCCGACTGCCCTGAATATATTGATTCGCCTATTTTGATAAGTGTAGCAAATATCTCCGTTTGAATAACGGATGTACATTTTCCTAGTAAAACGCGTAATCGCAAGTTTCTCTTATCACAATATATGCCTAATCTGGTTTTAGGTTTGGTCTTTGATCCACTAGTGGATCAGATAAGTTTTCCAAGTTTGTTTCTGTTGCTTATTTTGTTTATATATTTATTTCGATCCATAATATTAACTTTGAAATTCACGAAATTTTGGCGTCATATGGTCTGTTATCATACCCAGTACGTATCCAATTTTTAGATGTCCCACTTTCATAGTTTTTCTATAAACGCTATCTCTCCCATAATTTTTAGATAAAGAGGTCTAACATTGTTTCCATTGGCGCTGTCGGTGCTGTTATTATAGCGCTCGTTGATCCCAGACAAGTAAGTCATTAAAAAAGGAAAATTTATCTTTGGCTTTAATATTTCAAAATTCATGGTTTCGATATTATTTTATAGATTAGGTAGTAAGATTAATGATAATGTTTGACTTTCTTCCAATTAGCCACTAAAATTTTATAATTTTAAACCCAGTTGCTTGCGCATGGTAAAAACATATTTCTTCCACGCTAGCTTTCTATTTCACATCTTCTAATTAGGGTAACTTCATGTTATTTAAAGTTATAGGGGACATGTGCTTGTCCTCAGAGTAAAAGTAACATGGGCAGATTTGTTTTTTGGTCTTGATACGCCACTTTTAGTCAATCTTCTAATAAATTTAAAGGAGCTTGATAGTTATCAGATGCGGTGTCGTTCGCAAATGTGGCTGTTGCGGTTTGTTGTGTAGTGAGTATATTTGAGATATACAACAGATAGAAAATAGGGCCTGATACGCCGTCTTGGGAAACCCCACAGTTAAAAGAATATAAATTTGTTAATTCTTCGCTTGATTGGGACGTAACTGTCTGATAGATAAGAATAATTGATAGTACGCGTGTGGAAACGTCTACTTAATCTTTAATATTAGTTCCGAGTGCTAGACTTTGTCAAAAGCTTGGACTATATCAAGGAAAGGTGCATAACAGTATTATTTTGATTCAAATATCGATGTTCCTATTTTGGCTGAGTGCTTCGATTGTTAGTTTGGTTTGATGCAATTCCTCACAAGTAATCACAAATATTAACTATTCATTTTCCTATCGTCAACATTCTTTTATATTATGTAAAAACAGCGAATTACTAATAATTACTTATAAATCAGCCAATAAGGGAGGGGGTAATAAACTTGAAATACGATATAACCGTTTCTTTCCATGTCAAAAAACTTTTATACAGCATCTTGTAAACATTCCATGCATTTTAAAGATACTTGTTCCATCGCATATTTTAAGATCAAAATTTTTTGCACCACCAACATATTTTTATTTTTTCAAATGAGTGTCGTATATTGGACGGCTGATAAAAAAGGTAATCTCTCCTCCAGCCCCTTTTTTGAGCTTTACAAGCTTATTCGTATCGAATCCGATGTAAAATAACTAAACGAACCCAGCTTGCCTATTTGGGCGGCCGTACGCCTGCCGCAACTTACTAAATTGCGTCAGAAAAATTTAATTCCAGCCAGGGTGCGGCCGCGAAGCGCCGTACCAGTTGCATACTAATTCGCCCCGCAGCCCAGCTTGATACCAGCCTAACGGATCCGTTTCTTTTCCAGGACTACCGGAAGCCCCCAGGCCAAATCTCCCGGAAGCAGCGCGGGGGCGCTCATCCCCCCAGAGGCGCGCACTCCCACAGCCACCGCCAACAAAGCTCTGCAAAATGTCAAAGGGGAGCACCCCTCGGTGAGTCGCTTTTCTGCGCCGTTTGAACGCCCGCCGCGCGTGCAAGCGCCGGTTGTTAATGTTCCGCGGCTGTTTTGTAAAGTGTAACGAGCGCTGCTGCAGCTTTACACCCGACACCACGTAACGATGAGCTTCGGTGGCACCCATTATATCGGGTGGCGTGAACAGTCTCCACTTTAAAGCATGTTTTTGCTTTAAATAACTTTAGTTTTAGAATAAATCACTTTATGTACCAAAAGTTTTCCTCTTTTAAATGTTTTAAATCTTGAAAAGAACATCATAAAATTAATATAAAGCAAAAGCTATTCATAACTACTACCCACTAATGTGAAAAATTTTCCTAAAACAGAAGATACCCAAGAAATTTGAAACTTCTGTTATTTTTTAGCGTAATCTCCGTCTAGACGTGCACATTTTTCACAACATCGTTGATGCACAGCCTTGTGTTCATCGGTCGGCATTCGTGGGACCCAACTTGAAGAGACTTTTTGCATTTTCAGGTCACCATGGACTCTACAGACCCACGGATATGCCAACTCGCGCAATCACGGTTTCGGTCCGACATTGTCTTTAAACTTTTGCATCTACGAACCCAAACCTTTAACATCCATAACTCCTTTACCACATACCTTACTCAATTGGCGATGGAATTTCATTGACGTTTTAGAACCTAAGAGGAGAAAACGTATGACTATATATTGTTGTTGAGCGCTAAACGTCGCCATTTGGAGTACACAAAACAGCATTCACTGCAATGGCAGTAATTCGACCTACTTACATTGTGCTGTCATCTATATTACTGCCTTCTTAGTCTGGTTGTAGAGGTTGGCGATAAGTTAATTGGTATGGTTTAAAGTGCGGTTTAGGCTTTTCCTAACTGTATTCTTGATACCATGATTGATTGAAGGGATTTTGAGGTCATTGTGCAAGGTCTGATTGCTGATGAACCATTGAGCATTGACCAGGATCTTGGTGTTTGAAGATTCACATCTCCGCAGTTCGAGCCAGTAGGTCCATAAAAGCATTAAGATGACTTTACACAATAGCAGTTTGCTTTTTACAGTCAATTGCGATTAACTAGTACATATTTTTTGTTATTAGGTTGAATTTTTGTCGTTTGGCTTTATGTGGGCTTTCCAGGTTAGTATTTGATCCGTAAGTATTTCACCTCAGTTTTTACTGGAATAGATGATTAAAAATAGAAACTTGTGGACCGATAGTACGTTTTCTAATTAATGTAATTTGCGTGGGCTTATCACTATTTACTTTAGTTCTTCAGCAATCAAGCCAGATTTGTAAAAGGTTAAGAATAACTAAAGGTTTTTAAATGTACTCTCTGGATCAATATCTAATGGCATTATCGCAGTATTATCTGGGAATTAAGTTTAGATATTCTTCTACATCTGCACCAAAGATTTGATCGTTAGATGATAATGGCGTAAAACTTGAGCAATGCATTTTCGAGGGTGCTTGCTTTTTCTTCATTAGATCTAGCCCCTCTTCTACCTGGTTTTCTTAGGGTGGTACAGAGGTAGTACGCCTTTTGAGTTTTTTTGCTACTGTGATCTACTAGTGATAACTTGAAGATGTAGTACCTGAAAATTGCGTTTCTATTATCCTGTAGAGCGTTGTGGGGTCGCTGAGTTAAATGATTCATGATGGAATTTGTGGATCTTGGACATTTATGGCTCTACGTTTTCTTACTACTAGCTGGCTCATGTGTAGTAGTATATTGTGGATTTATTTACTGTGGTGTGTCTTTAAGTTCTGTTGGGGTAATTCACCAGGCTGATTTTGGATTGTAAGATACTCCGCTGCTTCATCAATTTCGTTGGATGTGTGCGTTCTGAGAGCTGAATTTATATAGTTGTTTAAGGGGAATTTAAATTGCTTCTAGTAAGACTTTGCGGTATAAAGTTTTGATAATGGGCTTTTTCAAATAAAACTTGTACTCAAGGTAATTATTATCTAGGAATAAATCTAAGTTGCTTTCAACTTTGCTATATACGTCACTAATATCTCTGGTGATTACACAGTCCAGCAGGTCCCGAATTTTATTTAAATTCTTCAGCTAGTAAGTTGACTTGCTGGTTGACATGTACTTTAGATTATGCTGTTGTGTAATCTAGAAGAGTATTTATCCTTTCCCTGTTATCGGTCTGTACCCCCATGTAATGCATTTGGAGTTTCAATCTTCTGCTATACAACGCCATATGAAACTGTCTGTCATTTCTAAATTTAAATGCATGAAGCCACCATCAATAATCAACCATATGAAACTGTCTGTACTTTTAAATGGAGGGGAATGGCAACTTAATTGCCTGGACTGTACACGGTCATTTGTCTCTGATGCGTTTTCTGAACTACTGATTGTTACTATTTCAGCTGTTAGAAATACTACTTGATCAGTCAAACTCCCAGGTTTACTAATAATTGTCGTTAATGTTGATTCATCTCCAGTTGAACCACTCTTACTTATAGTTTGTGATTTAGCAGAACTCCAATGTCTGCTGCTACTAAAATAACTTCGGTTCGAACTTTATGCGTCCAATTCGAACCTGCTGAAAGAGCCAGCAAAGTTCAAAGAACCACCTACGTCATTGCCATCTATGTCTAACGTCTCATCAAGCTCATCATCATCAGTATTGTCATTGTTTTTTAATATTTTTTTCTTTGGTTCATCTTCATTATTATCACTACCTTGATTTTCCAATTTGCGCTTATTATTGTCGCTATTGTTTTTCTCACAATTAATTGAGTTATCACCATCATTGACACCACTCTCGTTACTACTGTGACTAATGTTCTGTTATGGCTAAGGCTGTCGACGACATCTAGGAAAAAGCAGCAGATGGAAGATTGTCTATTTATAAACGGCTAAAAAGTGAGACTATACGGAGGCCACTAGCGCAACTAAAATACTATTCAATAACAACGTCTTTACCATTCTTTGAATTATCAGTTAAAAAAAGTAAACATGAGGAACTTTATTCATTTGCATGTCTGTGCAATTTTGGTGTACTTCCTATCTCGATAATGCTATAGTCATCTGGTCGTTTATCCAGTGTTGGCAAACCATCCCCTAAATCTGCTCCTATAATAGACCCATATGAAATGACAAGTTCTTTGTCGCAACTAGAGCAACGAATAGATTAGATTCGTTCTTTTTGCTTTGCAGACCAGCAGGAACATCAAATGTTGCTTGGCAATCAGTCGATATTGGCACATGCTTCGAATTCAGAATCGTGCATGTGAGTTTTTCTTGATAGTTTTCAAACTCACTTTTACTTTGCATTCGTTATATGTTTATGTTTGTTTTTACTCTTTCAAAAGTCTAATTACAAGATTTGTTTACTGTTTACGCTTTTTCAGCTTTAGCACAACAAACATGATGTTTATAACATTTACACTGTTCTAAACTCCTATCCGTTACAAAACAGTCATCGCTTTGAAAAAATTGGTTGCCGTATTTCTGGCACGCAATAAGATTTTGCTATCAAATCATCAGATGTGAAACGTTCAAACACTATATGGCAATAACAAGTCTATCAACCCTAAAGGGGTGGTTAAAGCTTCTAATGATAAACCAAGACAACATCTGTTACAACCAAAGATGTCAATACTAATATTTTTCTGTCAGATATGTACAGATCATAATTAATAAAAGCGTTCTGGTTACTTGTAAAGCTTGTTTTAAAGAGATTTTTTATTTTTCCAAAAATATTCAACAAACTTTTGTTTAGTTCATTACTTGGTAACTTGTTTCTTAATTTAAACATTTGTAATTAACGAATTATTATAATAATTACAAAATTTAAAAAAATCACTATCTTTTCTAGATAGTTCTCGCCAAGAGATTTTTAATTATACCAATTTTATGACGGATTCGAGAAGTTTTAGCTCATATTACACAAATCTCTTAAGCAACTAAAGTAACTCATAGTTGAAGAATATCAATATAGTGAATTTGATGTCAATTTGAACCTGAGCACGGTATTTGATTTCCATAGGATAGTACTTATTTTAGTTGACTCGTTAAACGGTGAACTCGCTGAATACGTGGAAAATTTCGTTTTCGTCCTGTTGCTTGAAAATTTATTATTTGCAAGGAGGTTTGGGGAATTTTGATTTCAAAATAAACCTAATGTGGTTGTACGTGGTAAAGAAGGGCAGCTAAATATAATAAAAGCGGTCGTATTCAACAAGACACCAATATTTTTTCTGTAGTACCAATCAGGACTCATAAACAAACAACGATCTTTCTCTTGGCATTGATTTGAGAATGAAATTGTCTGATGTGTTTAGATCTGCTTTTTTACTTCTTCTGTCAAGACTAAGTAGCAAACAATATAATTTAGACTTTTAACATTTATCCAATGGAAATTGATATACCTTCTAGGAAGGAGCACAAACCATTCGTATAACTGTAGATTAATTCTATTGTTATTTGAATAAATTTCATTTCACATAAGCACTTTTAAGATAATATAAGAATATTTTCTTCATTTGCTGAATATTCATGTAACATTTGCAAATTTCCGCGGATCACCAAACACTCATCGATCATTACCTTCATCTATGGTATTGTCTAAGCGACAAGACAACTGATCTATTTTGTAAATTGCAGTTGGATGTCTGTTTTGCTTCAATTTTAATTTGGGTCTCTTTTTTATACTTGCCAAATTAGTGTTTCCGTTACTAGTAGACGGAAAACTGGTATAAAAGGAGTAACTCGTGCATTAAATAAATGTCAATCCTGTCTACTGGGCTTGAGATTATAGGTACCGTAAGTCTAAACCAAGGATAATGTTAGCCAACCCTAACAATTTTCACCAAACGGTGATTAAGCCTTTTATGTCATTTAGAACTACTGTAGCTCCAGCCAAAGGAAACTTTAATTTTTTAGATCTTTTTAACGTTTGCTTAACAATTTATATTTTTACGCAACAACAGACAAAGGTGGAGATAGCCTGATTTATGCCACCATTGTCTCTTATCCAAGTAGGAATGATGGTCTTGACAGAACCCCTAGTTGTATTGCAGCTGAAATGCCAATTAAGGTCGAATCCAGCCAATAAGACCTCCTATATATGCAAAAAACATGAGGCCGTTTTGCCTAGGACTTTTTGATATATTGCAAAAACTTTAAAAAACGTAAACACTCTTCTAATTGGTGATACTTTTATTACCCTCTAAGTTTTCTTCACACAATAATAAAATATCTGCCATTCGGTTCTTGGAAGGAGATCACGGTGAAACCGATAATTTGTATTTTTAATTTTTAAGAACAGTTGTGCGGACAAGAGTGGGCATTTTGTGCCACAAGGACATGTTAAAAATGTACTAAAAGTAGAATAACTAAATTAATTTTATAACTAAAACTTTCTCAGCTTACATAATATCTATCTCGCTCTCCAACTCTAACTAAACCGCAATGAGTATAACATGATTTGATCTTGTAGCTTTAGTGTTCTTGGTATAATTACAATAGTAAGTTTCAATGTCTGTAAATTTCACATTTGTGTACCAAGTCTTGACAATCCCCGCACTATTCAATTAAATTAGTAAAAATTTTAATTTGCACCAAAGAATAGGTGCCAATTTATTCTGTTTGAAGTTTTTCCCTAGCCTCTCTTATTGAAGTTTGGCTTCTAATTTTTACCTTTAGTATTTTTTATATTGAGCCTTTTTCGACAACAGTTTCATCAGCAAAATTATTTACTTTGTCAATAAAGCTGATTATATATTTTTGGACAACCCAATAATAAGTAGAGACCATCCATAACTCTTAGTAAAGCAAAGTCCTCATCTTCAATTGTATTTTTTATAGAGCTATAAACTCTCCAACGAATACAGCTTTGGGGACAGTTAAAATAATTAACTAGGCAACGTTGAGTTAATCTGCAATTATTTCTGGGTTTGTTTTCTCTAATGAGATTATTTATGGCTCTTATTAGGATCTGTAAGCAACATTATGAAGTAGTTCGTAACTGGCGTTACATGTTGTTGCAGTATTGGTTAGGGGTTGTTTCTTCTTGGTGCTAGTTTTGCAGAGAACTTATAGTAGCTCTGAATCCACATCTTTTGGTCCGACTAATAATCCGGACGGATCAGACTGGATATTTTTATTGTCTTGAGTCTTCTCGTGTGTTTCCCGGGCTTGACTCAAAGTGTCTGTTAGCCCTAGTAGTAAATAGATGATCTTAAGAATAAAATTTTTGCTCTGTATGACCCTGCTTAGGTATCAGTAAGCTTCTTCTGGTGTGCCTAAGTCGCGTCTAAACATTAATCTTGCTGTGTTCATAGCATATCTAATATTTGATAGCTTAGACGGCCATTGAGCTTATTTTTTTTGTCTTGAATGGGTGTATCTTGGCATCCTTATTTCGACGTTCTACTAGGTTTCCAACAGGATGATAGAGTAAAATAATGCTTTGTTTGATACCCGAACAGTAGGTTAGGTACTGCATTGTGGCACTTTTGAATTGTGCACCATTATTGCTGATCGTTCTTCTAGGGATGTCGTAACGAAGTGTAACTGTACTATGGCTTCTGTAAGTAGGAACATTTCAATCCATCTATTTGCCTTATTTTCGACTATGGATTATCCAATGTATCCTTTACTGGATATCGAAAGTGAATCAAAAAGATCTATTGCCAACAATTCGAAGTTTCGATTCATAATAGGTATTTGTAGGAGACCCGCCGGCTTAAGATTGGTAGCTTTATATCTCTGGCATTTCAAAGATTATTTATTGTTTTGGGTTACATCTCGTCTCCTGCCTGTCCAGTAATATTTTACTGAGATACCCTGTAGTAGCCTCTGTGTCTCCATTATTATGGGTTTTTGTCTTGGCAAAAGGCGTCTAAAATCTTTTTGGGCTCAAGATCTTGCAGCTGCTTTCTTCTAGTTACTTGTGGTGAGATCGTAAGTACATCTATGGTAACAACATATATGTAGTCTCATCTTACGGTAGTCGTGATAGGCCATCGACCATTACATTTTATTGTGTATTGAGTACTTCACCTCTACATTATAAGGCTGAGCTGCAATATCCATCGTGCTAAGCGTCCCGGTAGCCTTTGAAGAGATATCAGCCACTTCAAGGGTTAATGGTTATGACTTTTTATAACTGCCCAAATTATGGCTAAAGCTTTCCTCTCTGTTGTCTCGGCAGGGCTTAACAATCTTCTTGCGTACGTTATATGATGCTCGTCTTAAGGTTCCCTTTGTAGCAGTCCGGCTGTCTTAGTATGTATGTTAGCAAAGGCAAGAGCTTCCAAGTAGCATTAACATTGCTTAAAAGTATTGCAATGTCTGAAAACCTTAGGATAAACCGCTTATACCACGAGCACGTCTGAATAAGATTTTACACTTGCTTTACTGTCTTAGGGGTTGGCATCCTGGTATTTGTGTTAATCTTTTCTGGATCTGTAAAAATTTGGTGCCAGAATATGACCCAAGTACTTCATCTTATCATAACAAAACTACACTTGTCTCTATTCATTGGGAGATTAAATTGCTTAGTTCTTTAAAAGACTGCTTCCAACTCATTTAAATCTTGATCCTATGTGTCAGAAAGTAGAATGACATCATCAAGATAGGTAAGGATATGAATGCTACTTAAAGCCATTTTTGAAGTGATTGATGAACCCATCCTTGCAAAGGTAGACATTCGGTTCCTCCTCCCGCCTTGGATACTAAAACGACGGAAGCAGTCCGTGGAAATTTGTATTCTTCGATTATTTCCTATTATAATATACTTGCTATTTCTTGCTTCAAAATTATGTATTTTTCTAACATCAGACGATAGGGAACTACAGAAATTGGAGCGTGTCGTCTTATTGGAATGCAGTTTACTATGTGCTTTGTTAGAGGTATACGTTCTCTGAATAAGATATTGGTTGCTCATTCGGACAAGAATATTGACCAGCACTCAAGTGGATTATCTCGGGAAACGATGTAGGGTAACTTAACGGGTTTCTTCCGCAGGACATACGGAAACAGTCTCGCATCGATATCTTCGTTCCTTTTTGTAGCATCTTCCTGTTGAATTCTATTGGTGATAACCGCCAAGATAGCTAGAACCACTAACGTTGAAATAATGCTTCTGGTTTACTGATTTCATTATCGAGACCATGACTTTGAGCTTGGACCATGTTTCCATAAAAATTTGAGTACCGTTCGGTACAGACGTTTCTAGACCAGGATGACTGCTTTATAGCATTCCAGTCGGTGGGTTTAAAGGCGGCGCTTCGAGGTGCGTGCGTCTTGGACTCTACGGGTGCGAGCCGATATATGTGACGTCTCCCGAGAGATTATTAGCGGAGCGCCGTGAAACTACTATTTGCACTACGTATTCGCGTTGTAATCGCAATTTACTAATGATTATATCTGGTGTTAATGTTGTAAACGTTATATATACCCCAGGAAACAATAGAAGATTTGATTTAAAATTAAAAGCAGTGCATGACAATAAATTAGGTTGAACCTAGTATTTATTATAGGTTGCAGTAGAATATTTAATGAAGTGTTGTATCGAACAAAATTATTATTTAAATTTTGTATCTACCTACTGCATTCTAATGTCCTAACATGGGCGATTTGTTATAATTTTTAAAGTTCACTTTCGAAACCCTGAAAGCAGAATTTATCGCACCTTCCTATATCTGGCCGATTAAAGCGTAAATCATTCCTCTCGTGGCAGAAAGATGAATTTAAGACCGAACAGGTGTTGATTAGAGCCGCAAGGATTAAACTAAACATTGCGCCTCGGTTCGCTTCGCTAATAAAAAAAGCCGGCACTAATTTATGGCTCATTAAGTCGGGACAAGTACAAACAGTTGCGGTAGCTTGGATTTTTTGCGTAAATTGCCGCGGACTGCAAAGTGTGCCCATATTTTACGCAGGACGACAATTATGCAGATGCTAACGGACCACGCGTTTCTTTTTTTCAAACTAATCGTTCGATTTTTTACAATTTCATTTCAATTTATGTTTTAGGGTAGTCTTCCTGAAGAATTTGACATCTCTTGTATACCATGAAAAATTTGTGAATTTCGCAGATACTAATAATAACATTTATAAGCGTAATTGGGGCTTTTCGTCACTTTCAAAATGTTGTAATTGAGGAAATCTTTCGAAAGATGTTAGCTTCAAAGGGAAGAAGACATTTCTGAACTGTAAGATGGATTTTTCTAAATTTCCTATCCGAAACCAATATTATCCTGGGAGAATTACAACCTTAAACTAAATAGTTTATCGTAGTTCTAGTTTCTTTGTTTTTGTGTATATTTACGTTGTATTCATTATCCTTTCTTACAACATAAACTTGATAACAAGTGGGCTCCTCTGGTCTCACTAGACAATTACTACGGGTTGTTAAATTGGTTAAACTTTTTGGTCTGGTTAGAGGGCAAGTCTGATGCCATTCTATTGATCAAAATTTGCTTTTCCATCAAGTATTAACTAGAACGAACTGTTCGTTCCAGATATGATTTCTACCATTTTTAAAGATCGTGGTGTTGCATAGCTTCGTACCATTTGCATTTAAAAATCAAACCACAGTGTTTTCCATTTTTTTCTGTTTTATATACAAGGCTGAGATAGTCCGTAGTGAAAATATTACTTAAAGTGGATGGTTTCCAATAAAATCTGTTGAATAGAAGCGGTTGAATATAAAACATTTCCATGTGAGAGTAAAATAAGTAAAGACAAATAACAGAACGAAAAAAAATAGAAATAAGAATATTCAAAGCTTCTATTAGAGGAAACTCCTAGGTTACAGATACTCATTTTCAAATAGAAAAAGCAAAAACAAAGAAGATAAGAAAAAAAATAAAAGTAGAACAAAATTTAGCAAATATAAAACGCAAGTTTGACAGAAATAAAGAAATATAAAATTTATTTAGTAGATTCTGGGTTCTGGATATGAAGTGGGGGATAACAGTCACGCACTTAGGCCTCAATTAGGCCCATTGTACTACCTCTTCCACCGCCTCTTCCCATACGCCCATCAGTCAAGCCAACCAATCTTTTAGATGAACTTGAGGATGTCCGTCACAGGGGTAGCGCTGACGCTGGCCATGCTAGATCAGAACTCTCCCAACATGGATCCTCTAATTGGAGCAGGTCCAGGATATTCCCAAAAACGCTTTGCCGCCTCGTCCTTTATTTTCCGCCTCGGAAGTTTACAGTGTCCTGCTAACATTTCTACTACAAGTCGCAGTTTGGCTCTAGACAACTGTTTGCAAGTTAGGCATCTTTGTCGTTGTATTTTTAATATCGGCATATTTGCATATTGGCATATCTTTATATTGACCCATCTACAACAATGTCGATTGTGGGTTTCTTAATTTATTAGCATTCAAAGTGCGGCTCATGATAGTGGGAGTGCTAGCTTGGTTGATCCAAGCCTTGCTTTGCCATATTAATAGATGTAAATAAGTTCTCAGCTTTTTTCTGCAAAATTAAAGTTTTATTTAAAAACAGACAAAAAAAGCTTTAGTATCAAAGTATTCTCCGTTGGCATCGATGACCTTTTACCATCTTTCGAGTAGCTTGCGAATTCCCTGGTGATAGAAGCTCACCGGCTTCGAGACGATAAAGTTATCGATGCATTTTCGGACTTCTTCTTCTGTTTTGAAGTGCGTATCAGCCAAGTGATGCTGTAACGACCGGAATAAATGATAATCGGAAGGGGCCATGTCTGGGCTATACGCCGCATGTGGGAGAAGTTCCCAGCCTAACGCGTCTGCAGCTCATCCGTGTCAAATGTTTGAGAGCGTCCAGCGCGTGGTTGATCTTCAAGACTAAACTCTCCTCCGCGAAATCTTTGGTACCACTTTTTGTGAACTCTTAAAATTACTGCCGGATGCTCGAAGAGGAGTTCCTACGGGGAGCAAAGAGGGCCAAAATGATCAACGGTTACTGGTTTATACAGAAAGGCGCGAAGCCTCATCACACTCCGAAAGTTTTTTCCACACTTCTTGATGTTTTTGGAACACGTGTGTAGACTTCGATCATTTTGCTAGTGATGGAATTAATTGGCCAACATATTTCGTTGACATAAATTCACATAACTTTTTTATGGGGACACCTGAAGGATCGGGTTTATATAGGATTTCTAAGGATATTCGAGGATCTTAAAATAGCCATAAAAAATGAAGTTTCGGCATTTGGAAGCAAGTAAACAAGGTTTTGGAAAGTAGGTTGCGCCATTGTGTTGCTAGTCAAAGTTCGCATTTTGTTACTAAAAATTTCAGACTATGCTGAATAAAATATGTTTTGAATTTTGAAAATCGGTGAACTACATAAGCAAATACTTTGCGATACATAACACATGACTCAATAAGTTGATAGGATGACTAATAAAACAACAACTATCAGACAAAATTTGATTTTATTCATTAAGGCGGACTCCTTCAAGAGCGATACATTAATTCCAACGCTTCTCTAACATTTTGATGCCTTTCTTGCAGAACGATTTATCTTAGGCCTCAAAATAGGCTTTAGTTTCGGCAATCACTCTTGCCTTGGAGACAAATCTCTTTCCCTGGAGCATTCTTTTTAGGTTTGCAAACAAGTAGTAGTCACTGGAAACGAGATCCGGAAAATACGGTAAATGGGGAAACAATTCAAAGAGCAATTAGTGCAATTTTGCCATTGCGACTTGTGACACGATGTGTTAGCTTGGTGAAAGAACAGTTTTTTCTTCTTCATTTGCGGTCGTTTTTTACAATTTCTTCCTTCAGACGTACCAATAACGCCATATAATATTCACTATTAATGGTTCTTCCTTTCTCAAGGTAATCGATCAATAAAATACCGCGCGCATCCTAAAATACAGAGGCCGAAACCTTACCAGCTGACATTTGAGTTTATGGTGGCTTTGGGCAGCTTTTACCCTTCGCTGTCCACTAAGCTGACTGCCTATTTAACTCTAAAGTGTACTGATAGATCCATGTTTCATCCATTGTCACATATCTCATTTATTGCGCTGCAACATCTCCAAATAGCGCTCTGAATCGTCGACGCGCTGTTGTTTTTGATCGACTGTGAGCAAACGCGGTACCCACTTCGAACAGAACTTTCTCATGGACAAATGTTTACGCAAAATGGTGAATACACTGCCTTCTCATATCTTTAAGGTGGCAGCTATCTATCGCAACTTCAATTTACGATCGGCCAAAACTATTTTGTGGACTTTTTTATATTTTCTGGAACAACTGCCTGATTTGGGCGACCAGAGCATTCAGCATCATTGGTGTTTGTACGGTCGCGTTTCAAATCAGCAGATCACTTCTCCAGCATTTACCTTGATGTAGCAAAGTCCCAATAACACTTGTCAAGTTATTGCTTTACTTGAACAGTATTTTTTCTCATTAAAAAGCAATGCTTTACCAACACACTACTATAAATCCAGATTTTTTCATTATTTTGAAAATTACACAAGTTGCGTCACTAAAACCACTGTAACTTGTGAACTAAACGTTAGATTGTTATGAAATTTTGACGCATATTATTTGAAAGTTAGTACTTTCTTAAAATTATATGGATTTACCAATTATCCTACACTTATTAACTGATGTGTTATTATTGGTCACTCTGCTCATACAAAAAGTTGTTTAACCCGCAATCACTAACTAACGCTACCTTTTACTACTGTAAGTCGTTTTCAAACTTTATATTCGAAATTTTCTGTAACCTGTTTTCTTATATTTATCCCTTCCCTTCGCTCATATTAATCCATCTTAAAATTTCCTAAATCGGTTACTGTGATAAACAGACGTGTCGGAATAGGCGTTACACACATTCAGTAAACTACAAATTTATTTTCTTTGTTAAACCTTTGTTAAAATATTCCCATAGCTTTTGTAATTTTTATTATTTAAACAATACAATAACTATTTCAACGTATCACTTAACTTCTGATTAAATTCTATATCAGTTCCGTTAGTTTAATGATATATTAACTAATTTTAAAAACAGCACTTAGTTTAAAGTTTCTAAAAAAACCATACTGAAAGTAACTTACAAATATATACGTTTCAATAGGGTTGATTGATAATGATACTCAAAAATGTAAAAAAAACTCTATTTACACATACACAATTGATGTTTAATAAAATCTTTATTCATACTGTAATACATAAATCCAAAAAAAAAATATTTTTAAGTATTGGGAATCAGAATTAATTTTAAAGGATTCACAACAGATGCTGTCGCTAGCTTGAATTTTGTCAACTGTAAACCAAATAATTTGATTGAACTTTGAACATGTCAAGTTTCATGCCAACAACACGCAATTTTCGGGAAGCGTTACTTTTTGTTACTATTTGAAGAAATCGGCAGCTGAAAGTCTTCGTTTGCTGTTCAAAGCTTATGGTAAACATGTTCCATCTATTTCAACTTGTGAGTATTGGTTTTGACGATTCAAAAGTGGTCATTTTGACGCGGAAGACAAGGAGCACCCAAGCCAGCCGAAAAAGTTTGAATATGCAGAATTGGAGGAATTACTCGATAAAGATCCATGTCAAACTCTTGAAGAACTGGCAGATTTCTTGAATGTTGATTTATCGACTGCATGTAAACGTTTGAAGGCAATGTGAATGATTCAAAAGCAAGGAAATTGAGTACTACTCGAATTGAAGTCAAGAGATGTTGAAAAGGAGTTTTTTATCGTATCGTGACTAGTGATGAAAAACGGATTAATTAAGAGAAATTTCAGATGTATTGTCCAGCCAAGCATTACCATCGATGTCAACATCGGCGCCAAAGCGAAACATACACAATGCTATTTGGTGGGATCAGAAGGGGTAGTGTTTTATGAGCTGCTGAAACAAGACTAAACTATTACTAAGTTGTCTATAGACAACAACTAATCAAAATGAGCCGAGCCTCGAAAGAAAAACGGCTAAAATGCGCCAAAAGACACGATAAAGTGATTTTCCAACACGCCAATTCTTGGTCACACGTTGCAAAACAAGTCAAAAGCTATTTGAAAACACTTAAATGGGATTTCTATCCCGCCCGCCATTCACCAGACATTATCCCTTCTGATTATCATTTGCTTCTATCGATGACACACGGCCTGTCTGGACAACGCTTCATCTCTTTTGAAAAAAAATGGTTTGATTCATAGGTTGCAACAAAGGACGAGAAATTCTTTTATCGGGGAATCCGCCTGTAACCAGAAAACACGGGAAAAAGTTGTAGCTAACGATGGACAGCACTTTGAATAACCTGGGTTTTATAATTATTTTCGAAATAAACATTTAATTTTACAAATAAATCCTTTAAAATTAAATCTAAGCCCCAATAGTTTAGGAGATATTTTTTATATTTTTGCCAAAGCTTTCTTTTACCTTCCCTATATGAACGTTAAGTTAGTACATAAAGATTTCTATTGACTCTCGTACATCTTCTTTAATCTTCTTTAATCAGCGTCTCTCACCCGCATGCGGACATACGCCTCCACCATTTCCTTCCACCTGTAGCGGTATAATCCACTTTTTGTCGACTACTTTTCTGATATCATCGTACCATCTACATAAAGATCTTGCTACGCTCCGCCTCCCTATCTTTGGCCTCCATTTGGTAGTAATTTTTGTCCATTTGTTGGTTTCCATGCGGGCTATATGGCCTGCCTATCTCCATTTCATTTTCATTATCGCGTAACCTATATCTTTCATTTTTGTTAGTTGTCTGATTCTTTTGTTGGTATTTTGCCTTTTAGAATGATATTCAGTATTGCTTGTTCCATATTTCTTTGTGTTACTTGTATCTCTGTAATGTTCTTTATATCAATACAGGGATAATACATTGTTGTAATACTCGTATTTTCATATGTATGGTAAATTTTCTACTTGTGTTTTTGAGTATATGTTTGAACCTTCCAACAGCCATCTATGCCAATTTTATTCTTCGCTGTAAGTCTGCGTTCTGCATATCTTTAGCTGTAGTTATTCTTTGGCCCAGACATATGTAATTATCTATGTTCTTGATGTCGTTGTCTCCTAGTTTTATTTTTGCTTTTTGCTAATTTTTGAATCTTTGCATAACTTTTGTTTTTTGCATATTCATTGTTAATTCGATCTCTTCCGATCATTCCTGTAGTTAATTCAGCATTTCTTGCAGATCTGTTTTTTTATCTGATATTAGAACAACGTCATCTGCGAATATTGGGTTGATCATTCAATGGAGTTTTTTAAAAACGTCCTCTAATGCCAGTATGAACAGCTTCGGTGAAATTGTGTCGCCCTGCCTGATTCCTCTTTCTGTCTTTATTGGTTTGGTGTTTTAGAGCATTCTCACCGTGCTGGTTGCTCCTCTATAGATGTTTTCCAAAAGTTTTATACATCTTGAGTCTATGCGACAGTTTTGCAATGATTTGAGGATGGCCCACATTTCTATTGTGTCAAATGCTTTGTTATAATCAACAAGCAAGGTATAGATTTATGTTGTACTCGTAGGTTTATTCAATTATGTTTTGGAGTGAGTGCATGTGGTCTAGCGTGCTGTATTGTTTTCTAAATCTCGCTTGCTCCGGAGGTTGGTATGAGTCAAGTTTCTGTGTCAACCTGTTTGTTATTATTTTGGTTAATAATTTGTAACTTTGACACAACAGATTAATCGGTCTATAGTTTTAACAGTGTTTTATCGCCTTTTTTATGTATTAAGACCACGATGGCGTTTTCCATCCTGGAGGTATTTTCTCCTTCTTCTAGGCATTAATTTAATAAAGTTTTTATGCTCTGCAGTAATGTTTTATCCCCGTATTTGATAAGTTCTGGTAGTATTTACTCGATTATTCTTGAAATCTCTTATTGTTCTCCCTAATTCTGTTAAGTTTTTTTTCCGGTATTTTCTCTGAGCCGGCACTTATTATTGTTTTATATATTACTGTTTGGGGTTTATCTTTTTTTGATTCATATAAATTTTCGTAGCAATTTTCTATTACGTCTATTATTTCTTTCGTATTTACTCATATATAGCCTACTTGTATTTCGAAAGGATTCTACGTTTGAGATTTTGCATCGTCTTAAAGAGTCAGTTCTAAAATTATTATCGTTACAACACACGATAATTCTCCAGCAACTCTGTGCTGCAAATTAATTGAGCTTTGCAACTCGTATGCCACAAAAATTATGCGAGCAGTTACAACATGAAAAATGGTAATTATATTTACATACGCACGCAGCACAGCTGGACTAACTATAAAGCACGTCAGACTAGCAAAGAAGTTACGACAAAAAGTTTTTCGGTTTTCAGAAGAACACGATCGAGCCCGAATGAAAAAGGGGGTAAGCGCAACACCGCCATAGCGTGAATTATGTATGAGGCTTGGAATAACCGACAAGTGAAGGCTGTATTTTGCCAATAAAGGCTACAAAACCTCTGCATGTCAATGAGGTATCACGTTACAACCCCAATGCTGGAAGCATCGATGTATTTTTACCGAAACTGAGGCACACGCGTTTGCTATTAGTTGCTGCTGGTAAATGGAAATGTCGGGGATATTAAATCAGCAAGAGCGTACAAAGCCTTACTGCACTAGTGTTTTTATTGATCTATCGGTGGCAAAACACCAACAAAATTTTCTAAAAATTTAGCTTTCAATTAGAATCGACTTGTACAATATATAAGATGTCAAGCATAAGACTAAAACTAACGTTTTTTTATATTTTAATCTCTATTAGGAACAACTTATTTGAGTAATAATATTACAAGATGTGCAAAAGGTAAATAATCAGCAGTTAAATTGTAATATTTATTGAGTAATTTTAAATTTTTATTAGTTTATTTAGTAATTACTATTATAGCGCACTGGAGAGCCAAACAGAATGGTCTCTAAATAAAAAAAAAAAATGAATAAATAAATAGGTACATATACAAAGATAAAAGAATGAACAATCAGATAGGAAGTAGAAAATAGACTTTATCACCCACCTGCACCTGCAAATGAGACGCATCGATTGCTTGTAGAAGCATATGGTGAGGCTGCTTTAACCAAGAGAAGTTGTCGTGAGTGGTTTGATAAGTTTAAGAACGGTGAGTTTGACGTTGAAGACAAAGAACGTAGCGGAAAGCCAAAAGTGTACGAAGATGCGTAATTGGAAGCCTTATCGGAGGAAAATTTCTGAAAAACGCAAGAAAAACTTGCATTTGCATTAGGAGTGACTCAGGAAGCAATTTCACATGGTTTAAAATCGTTAGGAATGATTCCATATGAACTGAAACCAAGAAAAGTTGAACGCCGATTTTGCACATGTGAAATGCTGCTTGCCAAGCATAAACAAAAGGGTTTTTTGCATGGTATAGTCACTGGTGATGAAAAATGGATCCAGTACGATAACCCAAAGAAGAGGAAATCATGCAGACCATGTGACCATACTTCAACATCGACAGCCAAGCCCAATATTTATGGAAAAAAAAATCATGTTGTGTATTTGGTGTCGTGTATTATGAGTTGCTCAGATCGACCGAAACCATTACTGTGGTTCTCTACCGAAGTTGATGAGATTGGGCCGAGCACTCAAGAAAAAACGCGCCCACTACTACTCCAGACAAGACAAAATTATTCTCCTCCATGATAATGCTCGTCCCCACATGTTGCGGTGCCCGTCAAAACCGATTTGGAAACACTCAATTGGGAAGTCCTATCCCATCCGCCTTATGCACCAGACATTGCCCCTTCCGAGTATTCCAATTATCGATGGCACATGGCTTGTCTGAGCAGCACTTCACATCATATGAAGATACCAAAAATTGGGTCGATTCGTGGATAGCCTCAAAAGATGAGGCGTTCTTCCGACACGGTATCCGTATGCTGCCAGAAAGATGGGAAAAAGTAGTGACTATTGATGGACAATACTAAGAATAAAACACAAGGTTCCGTTCTTTTACAATAAATGCCCAATTTTTAATAAAAACGGCGAAGACTTATTTGTACACCCTTTATTATTATTTAAATAAACTTAATCTTGCCATTATCGGACATTTTTAGTAACGATACTTAAACACAAACAGAGCACTTCTCGCAAAATTTAGATTAAAAGATCTGGGCAGGGCATATTAATGTCATTTTAATATTAAAAAGTGGTTAAGTCTATGGACTTAGCAACTTTTTGACACTTAGCCGCTTCTTTCACTGAAATGATGATTGACTGAAATATCTGCATAAGGGTTTCTCACGCAAAGAAAGCTTCTTGTCACAAATCTGGTCTCACCAAAGTGTTATACGGGTAAATTTATGTAGATGACGACACTTAACTCAATTTTACCAAAATGTGGCCACTTTTTGCACTCTCCCGGTTTTTTACGAACCCCATTTTCCTGGTCCTGCTACTACTTCTTTGGTCGGTTGGTCTGCACGCTCGTTGTCCGGAGTTCCGACGTCCGCTTAGTCTAATAGAATCGGATCTCGATCTCGGCGAACTTTACAAGGTTTTAAACCTCGAAATAGCGCCGACTTGCTATCAAATATTACAGCACTTAGACCTAACAGTGCTGCCACCTGCTTACCATGTTCCAAGCTTCCTAGTAATTTGTTTATGAATGTTACTCTGCATATTACCCTAAATTATAGACATTCACTTTTCGTCCTCCATATGTTTTAAATCCTACTTTCTCTCTTTCTCTCTGTGTCTTCAGCTAGTTTGCCGCAGCTTTCCATTCCTTCCTATTCGTACATTTATTTTTCATAGAGCTATACATAGCACTTTCTGTATTTTCCATTATTTGTTTAATATGTTCCATCTGTGGTCTGCTTCTAATAACAAATATGTACTCGATGATGCGAGTACTATAGGCGCTTTTGAACGAAGAATTACCACGCCAGACATTTACTTCATTAGCACCCGTCGCTGGCTCTATTCTAAAAGTAAGTCACGAGAAAGTGAAATTCGCCCTATCAAAGATAAAGAACCATAAAGCAATGGGTCCTGATGAGATCCCAATCGAGCTATAGAAAACTTTAGGCCCTGTTGCAGTATAATGGCTTATGCGACATTTTAATACTGTTTTTGAAAAAAAAATCCAAATTTGTGGAGAGAAAGCATTTTAGTGCCGTTTTACAAAAACAAGGGAGATGTTGCTTAATGCGGAAACTACAGAGTCATAAAATTGACCTCCCATACACTCATACATTGGGAGCGAATTATTAACAAGAGGCTGACGGCTCTTTTGGTTATATCCCCAAATCAGTTTGGATTTACGGCATTGCGCTCTACCACCGATGCCATCCTTGCTATTAGAGTACTAATGGAAAAACACCGCATAAACCATCAAGATCTTCATATGGCTTTCATAGATTTGGAAAAAGCATTCGATCGCGTCCCCCGGGAACTAGCGTGTCGAGCATTGCGTGCTAAATTTATTCCATAACATTATGTCAGCTTAATACAAGATATGTACAGAGACACATGTATTAAAGTCAAGAGCCTGGTAGGTATGAGAGATACATTTGTAGTGAAGGTGGGAGTTCACCAGGGCTCCCGAGCCCACTTCTCTTTAACCTGTTGATAGACTATTTTAACAAAGACTTTCACGGTCCACTCCCATGGTGCATATTATATGCTGATGACATAATACTATCTCCCAGATGTGCCGAAGATCTGCAAAGTACACTAAATACCTGGGTGGCTGCGCTTGAAAAATTTGGCTTACGGATAAGCAGAAATAAAACGGAATACCTAGAGTGCTGCTAGAGCGGAATCACATGCCATATAATCAGTGTATTATCTATAGACCAAATATCTGTGCCTAGAAGTCCCTAAGTTCAAATACCTAGGCTCCACATTGATTCAAGGTGCTAACGTAGATGAAGATGTGGGCCATAAAATAAATGTCTCCTGGTTGAAATGGAGAACCCTTACTGGCGTCTTGTGTGACCCCCGGATGCTTTTAAAACTAAAGGGAAAGGTGTACAAAATGGTAGTTAGACCTGAAATAATATATAGTAGCGAATTCTGGGCAGTTAAGAAATTTCATGAACACCATTTACATACTAACGAAATGAGGATGCTAAGATCGGCGGGAGGCGTGACGAGAATGGATAAAATCCGTAAGGACCATATTAGAGGCACTTTCAAAGTAGTCCCCATTGTCGAAAAATTGACTGAACGCCGTCTTCGCCGGTATGAACATGTGATGAGACGCAAAAATGACCACGTAGTTCGAGATGCCCTAAACATACCCGAGAAGAATAATATGACTCGGTGGTCAAAAATCGCTAAAGACCTAGAGGAAGCGCAAGTTTCAAAGGAAACAACCCAAGATAGAGCGTCCTGGCGCAGATGTTTGAGGAGACCGGACTCCTCTTGACATGGGATAAGAAGAAGAAGAGTGACAAAAGTCATGGTGATTATTATGATAGACAATTAAATAATTAGAAAATTTGTAGAAAACTCCTCTTTGTGAAACAAGTTTATGAGCTTATGTGTGTACCTTTGTTTTCAACATCAATTACTTACGCTTGTTTGTTCTAGAAACCTATTGTTCAAGAAACCTAATTCCCAATTTAGCCATTACATTGCTAATTTAAAGATAATTGCATAGGACATGTCTATAATTACGCTATTCGCGTATTTAATTAGCTAAACGCAAACCCAAATTTATTAAATTTGTAGTGCTATGTTGATGTTATATTATTGTTCTTCTTAGATTTATGTTATTCTTGGTTTCTTTGTAACTCTTCATATATTAAGCAGCCCTTAATGTTAGCTGAAAGTGAAGCACCGGTCGTCTCTGATTCTTTTATGTCTTATTGCGTTGTAAACTTTTACATTTTACTCAAACAGATGGTCGTTTGTAGTATGCCTTGGTATGGTTATCATTGTGGCAATGTGTGTCTTGTGGTGTTTTATTGTACTTATCTATTTTTAATTTGTAGAATGCTGCCAGCGTACCTCTTGATTTTGAAAAAGTATGATTAGAACTTGATTTGGCTATATCTTGAAAACTCTTGGGCGTAAGCACCTGTCGTAAGATGAACAAATGTGCTAAACGGTAGCTTACATAATATAAACTTTTTCTAGTCCACTTTCTAGCTTTAATGTTAAAAAAATAAAGCTAAAAAGTAATAACTATTCTGCAAAGTTTATAGTTGCACGGTAAGGAATGCTAAAGCGCATAAAAGAGAAACAAATATTTTCAATACAAGCGGAAATGCCTTTCCAATACAGATGTACACAAAGTACCGTGTTATAGGTTTTAAATCATTTTTATTACCTAATATTGGTAGCATTATTTCCTGCCTACTATCGTAGCGTCAAATAAATTTCTATCTGCATCCAACTTTTATCTTTTTAGTTTAATAATTTTATGATTTGTTGTAAAGTAATGGTCGTTAGTAGTACTAACTTACATTTCACATCTCTTTACAAACTATCAACTCAATCTGTAATGCCTAGCAATATTCCTTTAGATTTTGTGCGAAACACCCAATACAGTAAATTCTAGTTACATCATTTACGTCTGCCGTAAACTCCCCAACTCTATTAACCTTTTCTGAATTACAGAGAAAGCAAATTCGCCTCACATGAAAAGTTCATTAAATGCTAGTTGGAAATTCAACAGGTGATATTAAACCCACTAATCAATAGCACATAAAAGCGCTACGCGTTCGTGCAACCTAAATTACGTGTCCCAAGGTGATAACGTTAATTATAGTAATTGAGAACGGTTTTCATTTCCAACTCGAGCGAATTCGGTAAAAGGATGTGCCTGTATGATAAAAAAACTAATTACTTAATCAGGTCTATTCCTAGCCAGTAAACATCTAAATTATTGTCTTTATTTCTTTCACTTTACAAATCTTAGAAGTTTTTTGCCTTTTCCAAATTGTTTCACTAACAACACAAAATTGAGTGTTTAATGCCATGATTTTTTTATTACACTAATACACAATGTGGTGTTCGTAATAGAAAAGCTATGTTCCCATATTTCGATAAAGCGTCAACAAGAAAAAATTACGTACAATATCTGAACTTATTTTTGTTACATGCTATATTGCTCCATTTTGTTGAAACCATGTGTCAAAGTAAAAAAACTGTCACTGCTACGCTAAGAGATTTTGTTTATTATTTATTAGCAATCAGAATATTAGAATACATTCTATGAGCTAATTTTATGATTATTTAATTCCAAAGCGTGAAGGGGTTGACACCCAGTGGAGCCACCCCTATATTATTGTAGTAAATCCTTGGGCCATTTTTTCTTTAAGCGTCGGTTGTTGGGATCATCTTTTAGTGGATCTATGATTGCATTTGGTTGAGTTGTCAGGTTGGCATGATATTTAGTTGCCTTTTGTTTTACAGCATCTTTCACAAACGGAATGCCTAGGTCCATATGAAGCGCTTGGTTTGATACAAACCATGGTGCATTTGCGATGTTCCTTGGATCTTGGATTGAAAGCGCTGGATTACATTTACTGTGGATGTGCTGGCGTAGTCCCAAAGTTCTGATCCATATAAGCAGATGGGACGAATGATAGCCTTATAAAGTAGCAATTTGTTGGTTAAAGTTAGCTGAGACTGCCGTCCAATGAGCCAGTTCAGGTTTTTGATTTTTAGGTCCATCTGCTTTCTTCTGTTAGTGACATGTGCCTTCCACGTCAATCTTCTGTCGAGATGTAATCCCAAGTATTTTACATCTGCTTGAGGGACCGCTTGTCGAGCGTCTTGATGTGAACGTAACATGGACTGACTTGTCCTAATTAACTTTAATTCTCCATTTTATAAGCCATTTATCTATTAAATCTATATGTTCTTGGGTTTTTATAGATGCTATTGTTGGATCTTCGTTACAAGCAATAATTGCCGTGTCGTCAGCAAAGATTGCTATGTTACTATGGTTCGTAGTGGGTATGTCGTAAGTGTATAATAAGACAGGAGCGGTCCCAGAACGCTTCCTTGCGGCACCCCTGCTTGGATTGGTCTTATGTCGGAAGTCTCTAGCCCAATTCTTGTTTGAAAGAAGCGATTTTCTAGGTAGGATTGGAACAGTAAGAAGTATTGATGGGGAAACTGCTTTTTAATCTTGTATAACAATCCTTTATCTTAGACCTTATCGAAGGCCTGGCTGACTTCCAAAAATATCGTTGAACAGTGTTTTTGTCTTCGATCGCTGTTTTTATTGTATTTATTATGCGGTGACACTGTTGTACCGTAGAATGTTGATGACGGAAACCAAATTGATGATTTAGGATCCAATCGACTTCTAGTTCATCTTCCCGGATTCTTTTGTAAATAAGCTTCTCCAACAACTTTGATATTAAAGGGAGGAGGCTGATAGGGCGATAGGATTGAATTGCGTTTGGGGACTTACCAAGTTTAGGAATAAGAAAAATGTGGGCAAACTTTAATAACATTGGCCAGTATGTAAGACGCAAGATTCCATTGAGTAATATTCGGAGAAACTGTAGGCCGTTCTATGGTAGTTGTTTTAGTAATATTGCTGTGATCAGGTCTTATCCTGGAGATTTAATGTTATTGAGGAATCTAATTTCTTCTCGAATTTCATTACGGTGAATTTAAGAATAGGAAGTGACATTTGCAATGGAGTACTAAGGTATTCTTCAACTTCATCGTCAGTTTCTTCCGAGTTTGGAGTAGAGACGGTCTCTAAGTGCAAAAACATCTGCTTTTTCCCTGTCAGTTCTCTTCCATGTTCCCATGGGATCTTGTAGTGGAGTAATATGCGCTGTAGGTCGCTTAAGAACCTTAGCAGCTTTCCATATTGTATTGTCTTGTGCAGATAACGAGTTCATATGTATCTGAAAAGTTTCATTTCTAATTTTTGCTAACGTTCTTCTTAATTTATTATTGAGCTGATTGAATATTCTTCGATCATTTATCTTTTGGCTACGACGCCACTTAGCTCTTGCCTTTCGCTTTTCTTTAACCAACTCCATTATTTCATTGGGAATATTAGGTGAGCTTATTTTTAGTTTTTGTGGTGCTGGTGTAGCGTTCCATCCTGCTTCTTGAATGATAGTGATAAAATCTTTTGTGGCATTTTCTAGATCCTCGTTAGTTTATAGTCGTACATTTAAATTAATGTTTGCATTCAAATATTTTTTAAATTCCTCCCAATCGGTTCTACTATTACAGAGCGACGGTTTTGGTATTGTATATATTATTGTGGCACTGATAGTTGCAATTACTGGAGAATGATCTGACATAATGTCATAATTAGGTGTGACGTCTAAGTAATTTGAGGATAGGCCTTTTATGACATAGAAATCAAGCAAATCGGGGACCTTGTCAGGATCTCTCGGCCAGTAGGTGGGAGTACCGGTGGAAAGATAATTATAGTTCATATCATTTATGAGCTTAAGTAGTTCCCTTCTTCTGGTTGTTATTAATCGTGAGCCCCAGTACGTTTGTTTAGCGTTATAGTCGCCACCTACAACAAATCTTTGTCCCATAGATTTGAAGAAGGGTTGCAGCATTTGTTTAGTCATGTTGTGCCTTGGAGGACAATAAACAGCTGATAAATTTAACGTCATAGCCAATTTGTCTACTCGAATAGATGCAGCTTGCAAAAAATTAGTTTTATACTGTGACAGTTCATGATGAGCAATAGATGATCTAATTAGCACTGCTGTACCACCATGGGCAGTTTCGTCGGGATGTTCCGTGTGGTATATAGAGTAATAAGGTATTTTGAAATGATTTCTTGGGGTAAAATGGGTTTCGAAAAGTAACATTATATCTATGTTATGTAGATTTAAGAATGTTTCTAGTTCTAGCTTTTTTTGTTGTAAACCGTTGGCATTCCATAAGGTAATTCGCAGAAACTGAGTCGTTATTGTACTACTTTATTAATGACGGTAGTTAGCATATTCATCATGGTATTCTGTTGTAATAATTGATTGAAGAGATTCTTAAACTCATTAAGAAATTGGTAGAGATTTATGTCTTGAGGATTTGAAGAGTCATTTTTAAGTGCCTGTGAGTAAGACTTGTAAGTTGGTGCTGTGTTTTTTAAAGGAGTTTGAACTTTCTGTTGCGTTGGGAGGAGAGGGAATTTTGAGGATGTGGGTTTTATTAATGGAGATTTGTTTGGTTGATATCTTCTCTGAAGATCTTGATATACACTACATCCTTTATAATTTTCCGGATGCGCTCCACCACATAGTATGCAAGTAACGGCGGTGTCTCTAGTCTTCTTGCAAATTCTGGTGTCATGTTGCCCTCGCATTTAACATAAGCATATGGCCTGTTGCAGTATTTTTTGGTGTGGTTATAGTTTTGACACCTAGTGCACTTGACAATGTCATGAGTTGTTCTTGGAGGTTCAAATAGAATATTTTTATTGTGTAAATACCGCACGTTATAGATTTCTTTATTATTATCGGCGGGCTCAAGATCTATAAAAAATGTTGGAAGAAGTTCTTTTGTTGTTTTATGTCGTAAATTTATTATATTACGCACTCGGTGTCCCTTTTCCGCTAGAGATTGTTTGATATCTTCAATAGGTGTAGAATGATATATATGTTTCAGTACTACTCGGTAACGCCGATCTTGCTTCATTTGGTATGTATGATGTATGATATTTTTATCCATCATGTGTCTAATAAATTTTCGATATACATCGGGATCTTTTGTGTTAACATTAACAACATTATTTAATAAACATTTTGTTGTATACTGTTCTTCTTCAGCGATTTCTAGAAATTCCTTAGCCATTTTTTGATAGTTGGTGAACAAAAATTGGAGGCGGTTTGGGTATTACTGTAGGCTCAGGTCGCATGTTTGTCTGCATGGTTTTGCCATCTCCTTGTGATAACGTTGAAAAGCGATTGGATAGTACCGGGGTTGATTTATTACTGCTAATTGGTTTTTCTACTCTTCTTCTTTTGTTGCTTTTAACAAGTTGCCAGCTGTTGGTAGGATTATTTTCGACTTCCTCATCGCTTTCCTAATCGCCTACCGATATTTGTTCTAGTTGGTTTTTCTTGTTGAAGCATGTGAAGTTGTGGTTGGCTAGTTAACTGATTAGGGGGAAAATATTGAGGATTGAATGTTTGGTGCGGGATAGACTCCGTGGGGGCTTGTTAATTAAATGTATACTGGGAATGTGTTAAGAAGGGAATTTGTTGCTGGAAAGCATGTGCTCCATTTGTTTGGAATTGATTATTATACTTATATATTTGTTGGACATTGTTAGAGCCGCTGCCGGTTGGCAGCATGTAAATATTGTGGTTACAGAAGAGTATGAATTAATTATTGTTCACTTACGGTATTAAATTGTTAAATAAATAAATACGCCTGACCTTAAAGACTGCAGCTCGGCGCGGCGATATCGCAGGTAAAATTCGCACACGTCCACTCTGCTTCAATGTACAGACCGGAATACGCTAAGTGATGAAGATTTTTATTTTAATATCAAACTCGTCTCTTCAAACTTTTTCAACCATTTTGATTTTATAGGGTGTCCCAAAGAAATATTTTGCCAAAATGGAAATTATGTAAAATTTTTAACAGGAATGCACTAAATAGGACAACCGTAAAAAGACTAATTAAAAAATTCGAACCAACAGGTTCGGTTGCAGACAATAAAAAATAAAGCCGACAGTACTGTCTATTCACATACAAATATTGCAGTTGCGACAGTGTGACAGAGTGTCTAAAAACCTCAGTTTGGTTACTGCAACTGGACGTTTCCAAAGTACCGTCCAGCGGATTTTGACAAAAATCCGCATTTTCACCCATTTAACATTTAGCTAACTCAGAATCTAAAACCAAGCAGTCATTAAAAACCACCAGGTATACAAAATCAAGAAATTGGCCGCCATTTTACTAAGAAAATCATCTTTAGCGACATTGCGCAAGATTATCGCATTTGGGGCATAGAAAATCTTCGGGTCATTCAAGAACGGCCTATACATACCCAAAGAGTACAGTTTGGTGTGGATTTTATGTTGGCTGAGTGATTAGACCGTTCTTTTTTAAGAATAAGCCGAAAACAGAGATTATCAATGGTGAACGTGATCTTGAGATGACAGTAGATTATTTGTGGTTTTATTTAAACGACATGGAGTTGAGTATCTCATGGTTTTAGCAAGGCCTCATAGGAGGCATGATGTAATCCAATTATTGGAGCAAAGACTAATGGGCAGTTAACTGGGGATTTGTGAAGACCAAAGTTTACGCTACGAAAATAAGAACGATTCCTAAATTAAAATAAAATGTCGAAGAGCTATCGTCGAAATTAAGACATAATTTTGTAAAAATTTTATCAAAAAATTCAAAATATCAAAGAACCATTTCACATTTCTTGGCAATGTTTACAATAATGTTATAACTTTGTCAATTTATAAATAAATTTAAAAAAAAATTTAAATTAAATTTTGCGTTTCTTGTAGAGCACCCTTCATAAGCTACCAGTGCATTATCGTGTTGCCAAATGATAAAGTAAGTACGAAATAGATATTGTGCGACAATAACAGAGTCGCCGTATTTACAAAAGCTTTAATTTTGAAAGCTCGATCCATGTACATCTGACCACTGTTCTATGATAATAAATGTCACATGAACGCTGATCATACCCCCAAACAAATCTGAAACATTTAATGACTTTCATTCTCCTGTCGTATTCTATTTTACTAAATACTAAAGCTCAATTTGGATATATAAAACAAACCATTTAGAGATACATATGCCAAAGCAAAAGGAATTCAAATAAAGAGCAAACTGTAAAATATATCAATCAGAAATTAAAAAAAAATAAATTCTCACCATCACACCTTACAATGTTTATACTACAGCAAACATTAACTTCCATACAATTGTCAAACAGCTGAAACTTAAGTGACAATAGATAAGAAAAATAATAACAACAGGCCTGTTAACTTTATAACAAATTCGACACCCTATATAGAACCACCTATACTTTTAAATAATGTCCACGGTTCCTCCGTATTCATCTCCTTACATTTTCTTTTAATTTTCTCAAGATTTTTTATTGCCTATTTTTTCATTTGCTGTTTTCTTATCTTCTAATTAAGAACGTGTTAACACATAACTTATTTTCTTTTCCATTTTTGAATACTTTTTAACGTGAGTCCTTCTGTTTCTTTTTTATTTTAATGAACCTTTTGATTCTTAAACCTAATATTGCTTTTCTATTTTGTCTTTCTACTAGCAAATAATTTATTATTGCTTTTCCTTTTCTGTTTTTCTTCGCTGGTGTATTTGTTGTTTTTTTTTAATTAAAAAATATATTATTATACAGTATGATCAAATTATAGTTCTGACAAAAATTTAATAACTTATTCTTCTTTAATCTTAATTTAATTGTTCAGTTGGCTTTCGTCGCGTAAACATCATTACTAGTGCCGGCGAAAGTAAAGTGTGATAAGTGCGGCTTCAAGGCCAAGCTAATCGAAGCGATAACTGCGGTAAGAGATATCGGTCTATAAATATTAAAATAACTTTAACCAAATCAGCTAAATTCAAATCGAATTACCAATATAATCCGAATCAATACGATCAAAGTTAGCAATCACAAAAGTACCAACAACCAATTCAACCTACGGCAATATTTTCACAGATGCCAATCTCTACTCAACTACCAGTGTTTCAACAATTCACAAATTAACCCCCTGCTAATACGCAAATGCCTAGTAATAATCAATACTATAATAACTCACTTCCTCTGCTTCTCCAAACCATCATGCAATCAACTGAAACCAAAACTCCGACGCAATGGAAGATTCCAGCAACAACGAATCCTAAGTTGCTACTCATGAGTGATATGTTCATTTCAAATAACCACAACAAATAAATTTGCCTCATTCACAAACAATGAATCAAATGAAAATAGTAATAAAGAGCAAATAACCCACAAGGCACCACCGATATTCATATACGGAATTGTCGACATCACTAAAATGAACGAAAACCTACTCAACGTAATAAAATATGAAACCTTCCAGTGTAAATCACTTCAAAATGATAAAAGTCAATACGCAAAATCCGGAAACCTACAGAAAACTCATTCAACACCCTAACGACGATAAAATCGTTCATCATACCTATCAGCTACAAGAAAATAGAGCCTATAGAGTAGTAATCTGAAACCTTCGTTATTCAACTTTGACTGCAGATATAAAACAAGAACTAGAAAAGAACGGCCACGCTGTTAGAAACATCCTGAACATCAGACAGAGTAAGCAAGCATCATCTAATGATGTTCTACGTCGATTTAGAACCTTCATCGAACTAAAGGAGATATACAATACTGAATACACAGACAACATGAAAATAACTATTGAACCTCCGCATCCAAAAGAAAACTAATCTAGTGCCTTCGATGTGAACTATATGGGCACTTTAAAGCATATTGTACGAGGCCGTTCAAATGTGTAAAATGTGGCGGTAACCACAAATCAACTGACTGCAAAAATTGAAAAACACACCAGCCACATGTGCGCTATGCGGTGACGGATGTACAGAAAATTATAAAGGCTGCACCGTATATAGGAACTTACAGAGCGTTAAAGGTAAACAAAGTAACACAACTCCAACAACTCAAACAACGCGTGAACGCGTATAATCAGACCAACCACGCAGCAAGGTGTAACCAGCAATATCTCCTACGTTATCAACGTTTCCGGATCATGTACAGTAAATCAACCCTCTGACCTTTCAGCCCAATTGAATTCCTTCCTAAACGAATTTAAAGCAATATTCACCCAACTCTTTAATCAAAACGGCATGATACTGAACATGCTGAATACTGTCATCACCACTAAGCTCAATAATGGGCAATTAAATCGATTCGCATTGCCGAATGGGACGCAAACGGTCTTACAAACTATGAGACTGAACTAATCAACTTTCTACATGGCCAGAAAACAGATGTTATGCTTGCATCCGAAACCCACTTCACGGAGAGGACCTTTTATCGAATCACCCGTTACTCAATTTATTATACCAACCACCCTGACGGAACAGCTCACGGAGGTGCTGCGATAATCATCCGTAATTCTCTACCACATTACGAACAATGCCAAACAAACAAAATACAAGTTACAACAATTCAAATTAACGCACTACCATGGTCCTTAAATATAACTTACAATTTATTGATAGAATAAAATACAAGATCATTACAGGAAATGTCTTATTTGTCAATTTGGCTGGTGCTCCGCCTTACGGCACTACACCAGCACTACCGCAACCGCATGAAACAATTTTGCGCAAAACCTGTCATTTACAAAGCTCCAAAGTTTCTTAAATACTATTGTGGCCGCAAATTTACCTGCCCCGGCATTCGCCTTAGTGCAGGACTCGGGAAAACCACAAAACCCGAGTCAGGGCAGGCGACTCGAAACCGCTGATGGCTCCGAGTCCTCCTGGCTTTTACAATACTACGCAAAGAAACAGACTTAATCTACCTTAAACTACGCCGCACTTAGTGTCTGTTAAATTGTTGAAAGAGTTCGCATCTCGCGCCAGCACTTATTTTCCCAACCCCCGCGCGCCCATCACAAATTCGCGTCGACACGTAATCTCGCGCACCGTTCCGCAAAACCGCAAGAGCCGTCCACCATTCACGCACGTTCGAAAGTCCCTCAAGCTCCTCCCGCGTTCGTGGCCATCTCCAGCCGTTGGTAATTAGGGTCCTCTCCGCCCTGGCCCTGGTCTCGTCCTCCGCCTTGCAGGTCAGCAGGACGTGCATGGCGTCGTCGACTTCCCACACGCGCATCTGTTTTGATCTTCCGTCAGCTTCCGGATTCGGATCAGGTATGACCGGAAGTTGCCGTGCCCAGTAATAAGCTGGACGGTGTGCCGGTTAAAGCACTCCGCAGCTTGTCGCGCCGTGTCGACTGTGGGGATGAACATCCGCGCATGTCGCCCCGTCTCCGCTGCTTGCCATCTCTGCTCCCATCTTGCTCTCGTCCTGGCTCGTAATCGATTCTTTACGAGCCCCATTGGTACCGTCTCGAATATAGGCGGTCCATCTCCTGCCGCTGCCTCTTTGGCCAACTGGTCCGCACGCTCGTTGCCTGGAGTCCCGACGTGCGCCTTGGTCCAATGGAATCGGACGTTGATCTCGGCCGACAGCGTCTTTGCAAGGCTCCACACCTCAACTTGCAAATCCGTCGGCGCTCTCATACTTTTTAGAGCAAGTAGCGCTGACTTGCTGTCCGATATTATCGCGCATCTTGGGATAACTGCTCTGTGCCTCTGGATGTATGCCAGGCACTCTCGGATGGCTATGAGCTCGCACTGGAAGATGGTGCTCCAGTCTGCGAGTTTGGCTCGTTCGCAAGTAATCTCTTCTTCTCCTTGCATGACCACGAACGCGGCTCCTGCTCGCCCGTCGTCTGCCAGCGATCCGTCCGCGTAGCAGCACAGCTGTCCTCCTCCGGCTCCGCCACGCTGAATGGGATGCCGTCTCGCTCGGCCGGGTGCCCGTCTCCTCCATGGACTGCCTCCGCTCGATGTCGCCCTGCCGCAGCCCCAGCTCCTCTCGGAGTTGCTGCTCCGGCCCGGTCGTCAGCCTTCTGCGATCTGCCGCCTCCTGCAACACAAAATGCAAGGGCGGTAACTGGCTCAATACTAACGCGGTTTCGGTGGCTACAGTGCGATAAGCACTTGCCGCCTTAACCGCGAGTATCCTCTGCACGCTTAGCAAGTCCCTAGCTTCCCTGACCTTGCATCCCTCAGCCCAAATTTCAGCGGCGTACAGCATAGCCGGCTGTACTGCCCCCTCGAAAATTCGCGCCGCCGCTTTACCGCGAAAACCCCACGTTAATCGCGCCGCCGCTCCGATGCGATGGGAAATTTGTTTTCCCTTATCGCAAACCGCACGTATGTGGCTTTTCCACAATAACCGATTGTCGATCTCCACTCCAAGGTACCGAATATGTTCCTTGCAGTAGACGCGTTCGCCATTGAGCAGGAAAGTCGGTCTCTCCTGCCCAGGTCGCTTGCCAAAAAATACCGCCTCCGTTTTCTTCGCGTTAAAACGTAATTTTGCCCCGTCTGCCCATGTTTTGAGCGCTTCGAGCGCCTCGTTTCCGCGCGCTTTCAACGTTTTAAACTGCGCTGCCCGAACTATTATTAGGGTGTCGTCCGCGAATCCCACGATTCGGCATCCTTGCGGCAACTGGACTCTAAATATACTCTCGTATATCAGCTTCCAGTATGCCGGTCCAGAGCACGAACCCTGAGGGCACCCCCGCGTAATATTTCGCGTCACGATTCCGTCGCCCGTTTCTACTTGCGCTATGCGTTCGCTGAAGTAGTGTTTTACTAGCGAGAGGAGATTCTGCGGACACTCTCCCAGCTAGTTCCCGGATAATTCCAGGCCACCACGCGTTATCGAACGCCCCCGCGATATCTAGCGCTATTAGCGCACAATACTCTTTCGCGTCCCTCGCGTCCCTGACCTCGGAGACCGCATACCCGATCGCGTCTGTCGTGGATTTCCCCGCGCGAAAACCGTATTGCCGCTCGTGGAAACCGCCGTTTTCCCGTACTACGAATTCTACGCGCGTGGTAATAATCCGGTCTAACGCCTTACCGACCACCGGGAGCAAGCTTATCGGTCGGAAGCTGCCTGGGTCGGTAGGGTCATCTTTCCGCGGTTTTGGAATAAATCGCACCGTTTGTATCTTCCAGCATCTCGGGAAGATGCCGAACTCTAAAGTCGCATTGAAGATGCTTTCGAAGATAGCCGGAGCAATCTCGAAAGCCTTCAACACCGCATCCGCGGTAACGCCGTCGTGCCCCGGGGCTTTTTTGGCGTTCATTCTCGCGATGGACCTATAAATTTCGCCCGTGGTTATACGAACGTCGGCTCGCCGGTTGCCGACAATCGTAGCCGTTTCGCGCCTAATCTCCGCCTGATTCGCGTCGTCTTCTTCCGCATCGTCGCGGGGGAAGAAGTTTTCTAACAAAAATTCCGCCGTTTCGCGAGCTCCTCTTGTGTACGTACCGTCCGCCTTTCGTACACAAGAGTCGCAAGTATTTGGGCGCTTCCCGCGTATAACCCGGTACGCGGTGCCCCACGGGTCTTTCTCCGCGCTGCGCGTGCAAAACTCTTTCCATTTTCGCGTATCTTCCAAGAGATGCTTATAATCGCGACACGCCTCGCGATAAGCTAGCTACCTTTCCGCCCTATATTGTCCCCTGCAGCGTTGGTAAAATCTTCGCTTACGCCTAACCTCGGATCGCTTTTCGGTTAATTCCCTGGTCCACCAGGGAACGCTCCGATGAAAGAGTTTGCGCCGTGGCATGGACGCTTCACATGCTTTAACGATTGCCGCGTTTAGTTCGGCCGCCCTAGTTTCAAGTTCCTCGGGGTCCTTAATCGCCGCAGACCCCGAGTACCTGTCCCTATATTCTCCGAAATTTTCCGCAAATTTTTCCCAGTCGGCTTTTTTATTGCAGAACCGCATCCGGATGTGGTTCTGCCCGTTATTATCACCGCCCGAGTATCCGTACCGCCACGTTATTAGTTTGTGGTCGGAGAGCGTTTCCTCCGATTCCACGCGCCAATTACTAATTTTCCCGAATTCCCCAGCGGTCGAAACAGTTACGTCGATGTAACTGGTTCCGCGATGCCCTACAAAAGTCGGTCCGCTATCCTCGTTTAACACCGCGAGATTAAATCGTTCGAATAGTTCGGCTAATCTAATTCCGCGCGCGTCCGCAATGTTACCGCCCCAAATCGGTGATTTCGCGTTAAAATCGCCCGCAATTATCACGTCACGCCCGGTCGTTAAAACTTTCGAAAACGCACTTTCTAACTTCGCGAACACGTCATCCTCATTAACGTCATTACGCGCACTGCACGGTGGAATGTAAACACACACTGCATACACGATTTCACTGTGCTTAATCACCTCAGCCACCGTTATTAATTCACAGGAAATGTCGTTTAACAATAGCCCGCCACATTCCGCACTAATTACAATGCCACTGAGGTCGTCCCGATTGATTATTAATTACGGTTAAATCGTTCGCGAAACCCGTAATTAAACCGCCCCGCGTGTTTGGCTCTTGAATCATCACGATATCTAATTTCCGAATTTTAATCGCGTTCACGAGATTATTGGTCGCCGCCCGCCCTTTTCCCAAATTTAATTGCGCAACGTTAAAAAATTGATTCCCCGTGCTGTGCATGGCCTCTTCTTCACTGGCCATAGTCGATGCTCCTCACGATGCCGCTCCTGATCCTCTTCCACGTCGGACAGCTTCCACTCTTCGCCTCGTGGTCCGTGCTCGCCTGGGGCCCTTCTTCTCGGCGTTTGCCCGTACGCATACGGGGCAGCGCTTGTGCTCAGAGGTGCACTCGCTGAACCTGTGCTTTCCACCGCACTTTCCGCAGAGCTGTTCCTTCTCCTGGCATTCTCGTGCTCGGTGCCCAAAACCGTAGCACTGGTAGCAGCGCAGCAGCCTCACGTGGTCCTCGGCCCTGGTCGTCTCCCACTCCAGGTTGATCCTCCGGCTCCTCAGGATCTCTCGCGCTCTCGGGGTCACCTCCAGGACGACGTTGACCCTCCCGAACCTCTCCTGGTCACCGCCGAAACGGTACTTCTCGGAGATCTCCTCTTGCATCCTCTTCTCGCCGCCAAACGCAACAACCATCTCCGGGTTGTGGGCAATCAATACGCTCTTCAGCCTCTCTTCCGTTAGGCCGCGGTCGACACGGCGCAAGACCACCCGGGGGAGGTTCTTGCCCAGCTCCGCACTCTGCAGCTCTTCTGCGTTGGCGGCTACGGCGACCTTCAGCTTCTCCGCGTCTTCGGGCCGGTGTAGCTCGACGATGACTCCGCTCCTGGTCTTCTTTACGCCTGCGACGCTGATCTGCGCCTTCTTTGGGTCAACCTTTGCCTTCAAGACCTCCTTGATCTTGTCGGCCTCCATAGCGGTCTTTCCCACGATCTTCACCGCATGGGTCGGTACCCTCTTCGGCCTGGAAGCGGCCTCCGTGAAGCTCCTCTTCGGCGCCGACGTCATCTCCACAGCAGGGGAAGCCCTAACACCCGCACTCGCCCGTGGCACCGCTCCCGCACTCGGTGCACCCGCAACGGTCCGCGCAACGCTAGCGTAACTAATCGTACGGGACTTACCTGCTCTTAGCTCCGCTACCTCCATCTCCAAGCGCTGCACCTCTCCTCGCATGGCCATCAGGACGCCGGTAGCCTGGGCCCCCAGGTCGCACATCACCTCCGCAGCGCGACGCACCTCCTTGCGATCCTCGACGCGGACCGTCCCCGACGTAGGTGGAACCTTGGCGTGGATGAAGCGCAACAAGTGCCTCATCCGCGCGCAGATCACATCCTCAGGCAGCTGCGGTCCTTGCGCCACCGGTCGCTCGCTGGTCTCCTGGGCCCTTAAATATAACTGCTATATGCTCTCTATCAAAACAGAGAATAAATATAATTGATTACGAAACGCTCTTCCAACAACTAGGCGAAAAATTCCTAATCGGCGGAAATTGGATCACCAAAACACTAACTGGGGATCAACGCTAACCACCACAAAATTTAGACATTTGCAACAGGCGATCGTAAACTACAATTGTTCCTATTTATCTAATGGGCAACCCAAGACACCAGACCTACTACACTTCTTCGTCCTAAAGAATATAGCCTCAAACTATACTACCATTGAAGCAAACTAGGACCTCTCATTCGACCAGACACCCATAATAGTAACCTTAAGTACACATATAATTAGTCGAAACAAACCCCCCAAATTAAGCTCGTCAAGAACGGATTGGGATTCGATCCCTAGTTTAATCGAAGATCAGATTAACTTCACCACTAAACTACAAGAACCTAATGATATTAACACCTCATCCGACCGTTTTACCAGGGTAATACAAGAAGTAGCATGGAAATCTACACCACCCTCAGGTGTGGAATCCAGTAGTAACACCACATTATTCATCAGAAAACTGATTTCAGACAAAATGAGAGCCAGATGCAGATAGCAAAGGAGTCAAAACAGAATTGATAAAATCAAGTATAATAGCCTCATAACACAACTAAAGTATTTGCAATAATGAATTCGAGGAATATATCACCAACCTATCAAAGGAGGACCACTCTACTTGGAAATCAACCAAAAAGTTTAAGAGACCTATCGTTTACATTCTCCCTATAAGGAAAGACGACGTTAGTTGGACGAAAACCGATAAAGGGAAAGCCAGTACCTTTGCGATGCATCTTGCCGAAGTTGTCACCACAAGGAAATAATAACAGTGATTCTATGATAACGTGCTACCTCGATAGTCCATGCCCAATGACTACCAATCGACCCCTACTCTCGTCAGAAGTTAAACAGGAGATCACAATATGTAGTAATTATAAGGCGCTCGGATTTGACTTGATCACCGGTCGAATACTCAAAGAGTTATCTAGGAGAGCTCTCGTTATGTTAACCACAATATTCAATAGTATGCTAAGATTAGCTTACTTTCCAATGACCTGGAACTTCGCCCAAATCACTTTAATTCCAAATCAGGCAAACCGCCAAATAATGTAACATCTTACCGGCCTATATTTGAAAGACTGTTGCTAAAAAGGCTAATCAAAGACGCAAATCTGGATGAAATAATACCTTCACATCAGTTTGGCTTTCGCGAACATCATTCCACTATTCAGCAAAGCCATAGAATCGTTAACACCATTCTCACTAGTCTAGAAGAAAAGAAACTATGCACAGCTGCTTTCCTGGATATTCAACAGGCGTTCGATCGGGTTTGGCCTGACGTCGTCCTATACAAAATTAAGCTCAATCTTCCAACCTCCTATTACATTCTACTTAAATCTTACATAAGCGATCGATACTTTCAAACTAAATGTAACCTCGAAACTTCCCCATATCATCCAATTAAATCAGGTGTTCCCCAAGGAAGTGTCCTGGGACCCTTCCTCTACCTCATCTTCACGGCCAACATCTCCATCACAAACAACACCACCATCGCCACATTTGCTGACGATACAGCAATCATTGCCACCAAAAAGTTACAAACCTACCTTAACCAGATACAAGACTGTACTCATTCTTGGCGAGTACAAGTCAATCAACCCAAATTAACCCAAATCACCTTTACATATAAACAAACGGATTGCCCACCAGTATCAATAAACAATACCCAATTGCCAGTCGCAAACCAAGTAAAATACCTAGGACTGACAATGGATAGAAGACTAACCTGAAAACAACATATAACAGCTAAGAAAGCTCAGATCAACCTGAAACTGAAACAAATGCATTGGCTCCTTGGTCGCAAATCGAAACTTGCAACAGAAAATAAATTATTAGTGTATAATAAAACCGATCTAGACGTACAGAGTCCAGCTCTAGGAATGCGCGAAGCCCTCAAATACAAAAATACTGCAAAGAGTCCAATCGAATGTTTTAAGGATTATATTCGACAGGAAGAAATCCGCACTCACCACCAACTACTTAAATAAAATTGCAGGACATCCAAATGGACATGCTAGTCAGCTGAGAGATCACCCGAAATCAGAAGATGACTAAAACGCAAATGGCTAATGGACGTTAATTAAATAGCAAATTACAATAATCTGTATTATTATTCACTGGAGTCCTGTTGCTGGACAGCGCCTCCTCTCAATCTAGCATTCAGCCCATTTACTTATTAGTCCCTGGAACAGCTTATAAATTTGCATTAAATAGTAAAAAATCGTAATTTATCTTTGGATTTTGATTTTGTTTCGTTTGAAATTCTAGTCCTTTTTCTACTTTTGTGAAAATTTCTGCAATATTCTACTGTATTTCTTTCTGCGTTTCTACTCATCCGTAGTACTTTCATCACTATCCATTTTAAAGTATAAATTATCTGAGTATTGCTCTACTATTTACAACACTTCGAAGTTTAACTGTCGCTCCTCTACGTGACCGTTCTATTTTCTGCCGTTAATTGTGTCATTTACGCTACTAGATCATATGGACTAATTTATCACTTACACAGCTTAAATGTGAACCAAATTATTCGAAACCGCTCAAGAATGAGTTTCATTTCGGAACTACTTGATACACATTTATTTGTTACTGTTGCAGGACTCCTGTACCAAAGTGGAAATGAAATATCTAACTTTTTAATGAATACAATATTTTGAAAATGTCTGTCGATGGTTGAACAATAAACTTAGAAACTTTTGCTAGTCTTACGTGTTAAAATACAACGATTTCTTATGGCCTTAATCTGGTTTTTATTATCTTTAGTTTGTCAACCGAAGCATTGATCATCTTTCAGTAAAAAGTCACCATAATGAAATTTGTTAACTAATTACAAAGCATCAACTTTCCATATATCTTTTTGTGAGCATCAAGAGCTTTCTTGTCACTCCATATCAAAATCAACACCAAACTAACAGCTGCAAATAGTATTACGCGCAATTTGCTTCTAATGCAAGGTAAAAGTGGCAGATAACAAATGGCAAAAGGAATAAGTCATATCAATAGCAAAATTCGTTCAGAAAGATGACTAAAGTCATCTGAAAAACCTTTACGTGCACGATATCTACTGCGAATTGGCAACCCTGCGTGCTAGCTGCGATCGGATGTTTGCATCATACACTTTGATATTTTTGACGGCATACGTACTCACAACGTTTCGTCAGTGTCATTAAGTTAAAGATTTTCTCTCGGCCAAATAAACCGGAACTAACTCTTGAACATTTTAGTGTGATGGTTCTTTACGATAGATGATATCTAAACAACAGTGCGTCGATCAACTTACTTCGACTTTTGGCAATGTAAACTCTACACATAGCTGCTGTATATCATTGGTTCGATGAATTTAATCGTGGTCATAGTTCGCTGGATTTTTATGTAGCTTTAGGTTTAGCTCTGTCTAAAAGTAAAGCTATACAATTGCAGAAAAACATTGAAAAGTATCTGTTTCACACACATTTGCAAAAAAAGCTCAATATTTTAGTTTTTATAAGTTCATTGTTCTTGTCTTATTTGTAGATCTTTAAAGATCTTATTTTTTTAGATTTTCCTCTTTTGAGCTTGTGTAGCATATATTTTCTAGCGGTGCGCGACGATAGGGCAGTGAAGTCGGACCTATGAGAACCTTAACCTCTCAGTTGCAAGCCATGCTCTCACACGGGGCGTTAGAGTCTTACCATAGTTGGCTGGCGGATGAATTTAAAGACGGACGTCCAAAATCCGTTGTGGTGCCACCAAACATCGATGCCGTGCGCGAATTGATAAAACAAAGTCGTCATGTAACTTATCGTGAAATTCAGCCATCCTTAGATGTTAGTATAACTAGCATACATTCGATATTGCAGAAACATTTAACCCTGAAATCCCGGATATGCTAACGATCGCTCAAAAACAGCCTCTAATCTATTGGTCGAAGCAAATGCACAAGAAATACAATCGCGCTACTTCAAAAATCGTTTACAACATCGTCACTGTGACAAATTTTGGATTTATGCGTATGAGTCTGCATGCGTCTTCCAAGATGTGCCAAACTTAACAAAAGTCGTTCGGGCTCAAAATACTTCGAAGCAAATGGTTGCCCGTTTCTTGGACAAACTGGACATGAAGATCGTAAAACGGTCAACTCTGAATGGTGCACAACTATTTGTTTGCCAGAAGTCTGGAAAAATAAGAAAAACTAACGTGACACCGGATCATTCTCCAACATGACTTTTTGAGAATTTAAAATTTTGGCCCCTAACGATTTCTTTGTTCCCACATGTAAAGAATAAAGCGCGTGGATAACGATTTTCGACGCCAGAAAAGTGAGTGATGCGTTCAAAACCCATGTTTCGGAGATTTGCCATGGAAAAAAATGTTGCGAAAATTGATTCCAGCGTATGCAACAATCTATTGACCGCCAGGAAGAATATTTTGTTAGCTTTCGCAATAGATATCGTGCAACTCTCGTATCTGTTGTTCAGTAGTAATAAAATGAGTAAATACTACTATGCGTGCAAGTCTCGTATTAACCGTAACCACACTATAAAAAAGAACTAAATGATTTTGCTGTCATATTTTTAAATTCACAATTAAGGAGAATTTTTTTAATAGAAAAGCTTGCCACGGATGGCCCAGTTTTGTTTTGCCAATCATTGACCGCATTCTTGGTTCTAATTTTACCTCTCCAGAGGCTGTTGCTGACATTGCATTATTGTATAAATAAACTGTTGTTTTTACGAACTTCCCCCATTAGTTTTTATGCTGCAAGCAGCCTGTTTTGTTTTAATCTGGTGGAGTGCATTTTTCGCCGCTCGCGTTCGGCGCGCCGACTCAATTAAGAGAAAATTGCACGTAACCCTAATTAAGTTATATTGGGTCTCTGGTAACGAGCTGTCGAAGGCCGCCGCCGCGCCGTTTTCTAATCTCCACCTCAATCTCGCCGAGATCACCCGGCCCGGCACACCTGCTAGATGCTCCCCGATAGGCAAACTTGTCTGCGAAATTGCAGTTAAGCGTTTGAGGGCTGAAGGCGCTCGGCGAAGCGGTCGCCAATTTGTGCGCGGTTTGCGAGATCGCCTAACGTTTACCTCTGTTCCAGATGGCGTTCCTGCAGAACCGCTCGATTTCTCTCGTCGACATGTATATCGACAATTCGGAGCCATCTTTTAATAGAAAAGTGCCACGGATGGCCCAGTTTTGCTTTTCGCAATCGATTGACGCATTCTTCAGTTCTAATTTTACCTCCTCCAGAGGCTGTTGGCTGACATTCATTTGTATAAATAAACTTTTGTTTTAGTACTTCCCCATTAGTTTTATGCTGCAAGCTAGCCTGTAATAATATGCCTTTAATCTGAAAAGAAACTGCAATTTTTCAAAACTAGCTATAGAACGCCGACTCAATTAAGATAAAATTGCACGTAACCCATAAGTTATATTGGGTCTTAGTTCAAACTAATGAAGGCCGCCGCGCCGTTTTCTAATCTCCACCTCAATCTCGCCGAGATCACCCGGCCCGGCACACCTGCTAGATGCTCCCCGATAGGCAAACTTGTCTGCGAAATGGTTAGTGCGTTTGAGGGCTGAAGGCGCTCGGCGAAGCGGTCGCCAATTTTTGTGCGTCGTTTATTGCGTAGATCAACAATTTTACCTCTGTTCCATAGCCTGGCGTAAAATGCAGAACAGAATCGATATAATCTAGACTCGTCGACTTGTATATCGACAAAATAATCGAGTCATCAATGAGGTTAAATGTTGGTCAGATTCAGCTTAATCGTCATTTGGAGTACGATTTTCAGAATACCACCCTCATTCTTAGGCTCATTCAGGTAAGGACTTTTTGTTTGTATTCCATTGCAAATGTGACCTATATAATAATATGCCTTTAATTGAAAAAAGAAACTACAATTTCAAAACTATATAGAACATGGAAAACTTAAATAATCATAACATAAGTTAATGTGAGTCTTAAGTTCAAACTAATAACCGCCCTCATCATATTCCGAATATTGCGAATATCATAAATTTATATTTCGTAGTAAGGTGTTATACAGTAAAACTGCGCATTCGATTTTGAGGCTAGATTTGCAATTGATGAGTGGGTATAATTGCCTTAATCTAGTGTATTCTTGGGTAAGTTTCTGGTTAATGTGGTATTTCCAACTTAGACGGGTATCGAGATATACCTCTAGGTATTTGATTACACCATCATTCGGATTCCAGGGTATTACAATATTCTCAATGTATAAGCAAGCAGGATTGTTGAGTCTTCGCAAGGTAAGGATTTCCGCTTGCATTTGTCGGCGTTTATAGTGATGTTCCAGAGTTTGAACCAAGAGCATAGCTTGTTAATTGAATTCTGGAGCTTTATAGTTGCTTCATTAAGATTGTCAGCTTGGGTAAACACAACTGTGTCATCCGCAAAGGTAAGCTATTGTTGCGTTAATCTCAGGCATGTTAGAATATGTATATTAAAGAGGACTGGGCCCAGGACGCTGTGTTGTGGGACTCCAACACGACACATTTTGGTTTCAGGCAGTGTTGTGCTAACTTTAACTGCAAAGGTTCTATTTTCTGGAAAACAGAAAATGAGTACTTTTAGATATGTAGGATATTTTTTTGACCTTCAACCCACACCTTATTAAATGCCTGTGCTACATCGAGAAAAATTGCTGCAGTGTAATGTTTATTTTGAAATCCAAGTTCAATGAGTTCGCTGATTCTTTGTAGTTGATGACTTGTTGAATGGCCTTTTCTGAAGCCAAATTGAAATTTTGGTAATATGTCGAGATTTTCAATGTGTTCTAATAAGCGATTATAAACAATTATTTCAAGGATTTTTGAAAGTGACGTCAACAGACTTATAGGTCTGTAACTGCTTATTATGTTATTGTTTTTTCTGGTTTTCTGAACGTCAGAATATGTGCAAGTTTCCAGGACTGTGGAAAGCACCTAGTCTCATGCAGGCATTGTAAGTAGAACTTAGATAAGCTATAGCCATCAGTGTGAGGTGTTTAAGAATTGTATTGGTGATCAAGTCGTGACCAGGAGATTTTCTTTCGGGAAGTTTTTCTATTATGTCTTTGAGTTCATTGGGCAAAGTAGGTTGAATATCGTCTGGGACTGGCACTCTTAGTTCAATAGCGTTTATGGTTTGTGTGTGGTGAGTAGGTCTGCAAATAATTGCAGGAGTGAATGTGTTTTCAAGATAATCAGCAAAGGCAGCTGCTTTTTCTGCGCCTGAAGTGTAAAGAGCATTATCAATTTCGGATGATAGCGTAGTAAATTCTTCTTTTTGGTTTAGAATGTTTCTAGTTGTTTTCCAGAATCCCCAATCTCCTGAACTGAAGTCAACTATGTGTTTTTAGTATGGAATTGATTCGTAAGTTGTCAAGTTCTCTTTTGATTTGATGCGTTATGTTGTTTAATCTTGTTTTAAGTTGGAGATTCCTGTTTCTTTGCCGTTGACGCCGAAGTTGGTTTTTCTTTTTAATTAAGTCAATGATGTATCTGGAAGGATAATTGCAGTCCGTTGGATAGGTTCGTCTAGGAATAGAACAGGTTAACACTTTCTTCAATTGTTGATGTAATGTAAAACATCTTGTTGGACAGTGGAGTATGCTATTGAGCTTGCCTTCAAAGATATTCCAATCCATTTTGCCGTTAATTAATTTTGGGATAGGTTGTTTAATGGTTAATGTATCGGTAAATGACACCGGTACAGGGAGATGATTAGAATTTAATTCGGGTGTGACACTTTGAAAGATAGGTTTATTAATTTTTTCTGAAGAACAACATCGAGTATGTCCGGGTGGTGGTCTTCTCGGTGTGAGTGGTAGGTCTAGTCGTCAGGTGCCAGAATTTGGAAGGTGTTAGCTATGGCAAGATTTTCCAGTTTAATACATTCAGGATTTGTGATTCTGCATTCCCACAGGGTATTTTTAGAATTTACATCACCTATAACTAGTATTGGTTCGGTTGTGTCAAAAATACATTTGATTTCTTTTTCAGCAATTGTTATATTTGGTTGCCTGTAGACACAAGCTATTATTATGCTGCTCTGATCATCGAGTTTAATCTTGATTGAGGTCAGTTTAAGTTTTAGATTAGCGATTTCAGGAAGCTGGATGTGCTTATATTTGGTTTTATATATCCTGAGATACAAAATTTTATTGTTTCATGAAGGTGCGTTTCTGATATACAGACGATGTCCACGTTGTATCTCGCTAGGAAAGCAAGAAATAATGAGCGCTGATTGTTGATGCCCCTTGCATTCCAGTTAGGGATAGTTAAATTTTGTATTCTTTTTCTTTGGTTATGGTTATAAGTATTGGTAAGAAAGTGTTAATAATGAATGTTTTAATTTGACTAAGGTAAGGCGTAATAAGATTAAGGAGAGTTTGAATGAGGTTGTTGGATAGTGTTGAACTAGCCGATGAGGTGGTAGCATTGTTGCTCTGAGTTAGTCCGCTTTTGAGTTTGTCTGCAAATGTCTGTGTGGTATTTATTTATGAGTTTCTAGGTTGGGTTCGTGTCCGTTGTTTTAGCAGTGCAATATAGTGAGCACAGCCACGATAATTTGCACTGTGATTGCCTCCACAGTTGTTACATTTTGATGGTTCGTTTGGTGTCTTTTTGCAATCAGAATGTAGATGGTCACCAGCACATTTAACACAAACTGATTTTAATCTGCAGTAATTTTTAGTATGGCCATACTACTGACATCTGTAACACTGTGGTATATTCTTGGGTTTCCTTCTACAGGGTCGTATCCAGAAGTAGTAGGACCGTTTTTTTTTCGGCGCGGAACGATGGAGGGGGGTCTGCAAGGCCGGATGTTATGGAGGGGAGCCTTGGGAACAGCGACCTGCGGCCGTCGCCTGCGTGCATTAGTTGAGTGTGGACCACTGTTTTAGTGACCTCCTGCTGTGACGGCTCGTCAGTTGCGATGGAGCAAAATTTGGAGTAGCGGTACGCCATCAAGATTTGCTACAAACTTGGAAAATCAGCGACCGAAACCAAGGACATGCTTACGCAAGCCTACAAGAAGGATACCATGAGCCGTTCCTCGATATTTGAGTGGCACAAGTTGTTTCGGGAGGGGAGGGAGATCGTCGAGGACGACCAACACGCCGGGCATCCGTCAACTTCGCGAACGGACGACAATGTGGTGAAAGTTAAGCAACTTTTGAACTTTGATCGACGGTTGGGCATTAAATTAATTAGTGATGAGCTGAATCTTTCGTACGGGACAGTCCAACACATTATCACAGAGGATTTGTCGATGAAAAAAGTGGGCGCGAAAATGGTGCCGAAAGTGTTGAGTGACTAGCAAAAAGAACTGCGTGTTGAAATTTCCCAAGAAATACTAAACTGTTTGGAAGAAGACGAACATTTTCTCGATAATGTCACCACCGGAGGTAAAACCTGGATCTTCCAATACGACCCGGAAACAAAACGTCAGAGCGAAGAGTGGCACACCGCACAATCACCCCGTAAAAAGAAGGCCAGAATGTCGAAATCGAAAGTGAAATCGATGTTGATTGCATTTTTTGACCGTCGTGGCATTGTCCATAAGGAATTTGTACCTCCTGGACAGTCTGTAAATGCAAGATTTTACGTGGAAATGCTCACACGGCTGCGACATCGGATCACACGCGTGCGACCAGACCTGGTGGGGAAGTGGAAGCTCCACCATAACAACGCCCCGTGCCACGGCGCATGGATTGTGAGGAATCTCCTAGCCAAATTCGACGTTTCCACGTTGCCTCACCCCCCCCCCCCTACAGTCCTGGAAGCAGTCCAAGCGGCAACGACGAGGGCGCTGAACAGCATCCCGGAAGACGACTTCCACAAGGCCTTCGCAACCTGGAAGGCTCGCTACCAGAAGTCTATGGATGCCCAAGGGGCCTATTTTCAAGAGTATTAAGTCGATGTACCACAATATTCAATAAAATTTTTTTTTTTAAATCAGTCTTACTACTTTTGGATACCACCCTGTAGCTTCAACAGTAACTATGGGGTGAAAAATTGCTTTCAGTGAGTGTATTCGTTTTGCTTGTTCGTTTTTTATATCTAATGTTCAATTATGTTACCTTTATCACTGGCACCTGACTAGCTAATTTAGATTTGATTTCTTCGTTTGACATAGAAAGTCAAACATTTTTTTTGTCATTTGGATTTTGGTAAGTATGATATTGAATTTGGTGTTTAGTAAAATATTTGGTTAGTTTTTGAAAATCTTATCTTTTTTTAAATTAATGCGTAATTTGATAGTGTTATACGTCGTTGTAAAGGTTCCAGTTGCTAGTTTTTGCGTCTTCTATTAAGGCTTTATGATTTACGGTATTTGGTAAGCAGATAGGTGGAACTTTGATGGTTGGTGTATTTTGAGCTTCGGGCTGTGACTGTGTTTTATGGACCACGTCTGAATCAATATTGCTGGAAGATTCGCCATTAGTTAATTTATTTTCCAAATTGGCTGGTAAATAGAATTTATTACTGATTAGCAAGTCTTGAGTGGTTCATGGATATCGTTTTTGAACCCCTTAGCGGGTGGTGCTAAACTATCCATTTTACGCTTGTTATTCGCTTGATAATCCATTAATTTATTTGCGGAGATTGTATTTATTTTGTTGAAAATAAGTAAAATAAAATTTACTTACATGTTTGCTACAGATAGCTTTAAGGTCAAGCGTATCGCACTGATATCAGGCAGGCCAGGGAACGTCTGCACTGTAACACTGCTCGTACTCGACTCCGATAGAATTACCTAACGTACCTAACGTACTTTTGTTAAGCTTAACTTTATAACGCTTATTAAAGATATGTCTTCTGTTTGCAGATAGCCTTTTCCTGATAGCCAAAATTTCTGATAAATTTATTTTAGGGCAAAGGCACCTCCATGATCACAATAATTAAAAGAAAAAGCAATAATAATTACAAAAAATACAATAAAATGATGGAGTGGTGGGCTCTTTTCACCTCATTGTTACAAAATTGCAGTTCTAGCTTCCCTCAGGTTGATCTAAGAAGTTTGCGTTTTAGTCTCGTGTAAATGGAGCGTTGACCCAAATTATATAATTATAGTGTCGATATTCCGATGAAATTTTTTAGTAGTTATTTTAATATACTTTTTTACAGTTTTATTGCGTAGTTCTCTATGTAGCCGGTTATTTGTTATGACCAAGGGGAATTCACAACTATTCGAAAAACTGTATTTTGAAGCACTTGCATCTTGTTTAAATAGCTGTTTCAGGATTTTCCAACATTATACTGTCATTCAGGATTATTGATCACATTATCAATTTATATATTAATAACATGCTTTCTGTTTTAAACGTCCACTTTCTGTTTATTATTTGGAAAAGTTGAGTCTTGTGTATCCTTGGTTTAATTTTTGTAGAATATGCAATTTCAATGTTAATTTAGTATCAAGATAAATGTCAAGATACTTTACAGGTTTGTCGTGATTCCTCCAGGAAATAGTGGTATTCTTAATGCTGATCGATGTAAGATTTTGTATTTTTTCTTGTTTTGTCATTTAAAATTGCTGAACTTAGGAATTCGTCATGGGTAAGTAGCACAATATCATCTGCAAATAAAACTAAGCTTGTTGCGTTGGTTGTAATATCATGTATGTATATGTTAAAAAAAAGAAGGCCTAACACACTCCAGCTGCTATTTCTTTATTTGTCTATAATGCGATATATATTGAAACACATAAGCTGCTTTCATCAAGTAAGGAGAAAATGGTAGCTTATAGGCAGGAAGGTAAATTTGTCTTAATTAGCTTATATTTAAGACCATGCAGCCAAATGGGATCAAAAGTTTGAGTTAAGTCCAAGGAGAGTGTTGTGTAGCGGCGTTTTTTCGACTCTTCAATGAGATTTGCCAATCGCTGAAGTTGGTGAACTGTAGAAAATTCTCTTCTAAAGCCGAATTCGAATGGTGGTGTATGTTCTTATGCATGACTTTAGAGTGTATATTTCCTAAGATTTTAGAAAAAGTGGATAATAAACTGGTCGGTAGCTTGTTAATTGGTTATTGTTTTTTTCTGATTTTGAGGACAGTAGGATGTGAGCATGAAAGTATACTAGTATTAAACAGATATTGAAGGTAGATGATGTAAAAAATAAATATTTTTGGGTAGGTTTTTAGGGTCTGTTTGAGATTTGATCAGGCTTTGTTAGAAGGTAAGCCTTTTATGATGTGAGCTAATTCATTGGCAGAATTTCGTTAATAGGACATGGCATATGGATTTCTACAATATTTGTAAAAAATGAGTACTGTTGATTATAGGAGTAAAAGTATTTTCGAAATGAATTACAAAAGCTTCTGCTTTTTCTTCATAGGCAGCTAAGATTACGTTATCTCTATTTATTGTGGGTATTTCTTGTAGTTTTCTTAATATTCCTTGAGTTGCCTTCCACGTTTCAAAATCACCCGCTTGTATACTGGATAAGTAGTGCTGTTATGTATAAATTCTATGAGTATCTTGCTCTTTTTTAATTTAATGTGCCAAATTGTTTAGTATGTTTTTAATTTCATGATTTTATGTTCCCTTCAAAAGGGAGAACAAATAAGTCTCTTCCGTGTTTATCAAAAATTGAGCTTTTATTGTGAAAGACAGGAACCTTATGTTTTATTTAAAAGTATTTTCCAACGCCAGTCACTACTTTTTCCCATCTTTCTGGCAGCATACGGATACCGCGTCGGAAGAACACTTTACCTGTTGAGGCTATCCACGAATCGACCCAGTTTTTGGTATCTTCATATGATGTGAAGTGCTGCTCAGACAGGCCATGTGCCATCGATGGGAACAAGTAATAATCAGAAGGGGCAATGTCTGGTGAATACGGTGGATGGGGTAGGACTTCTCAATTAAGTGTTTTCAAGTAGGTTTTGATCGGCGCGGCAACGTGGACGAGTATTATCATGCAGGAGAATAATTTGGTCGTGTCTGGAGTAGTAGTGGGCGCGTTCTTCCTTGAGTGATCAGTTCAATCTCATCAATTGTGTTCGGTAGAGAGCCCCAGTAATGGTTTCGTTTGGTTTGAGCAACTTATAATAGACAATACCAAGCTGATCCCACCAAATACACAACGTGAGTTTTTTTCCATAAATATTGGGCTTGGCTGTCGATGTTAAAGTATGGCCACATGGTCCGCATGATTTCCTCTTCTTTGGGTCATCGTAGTGGATCCATTTTTTGTCACCAGTGACTATACAACGCAAAAAACCCTTTCGTTTATGCTTCGCAAGCAGCATTTTACATGTGCAAAATCGGCGTTCAGCGTTTCTCGGCTTCAGTTCATATGGAACCCAATTTTCTTGCTTTTGAATCATTTTCAACGACTTTAAACGATGTGAAACTATTTCTTAAGCCATTCCTAGTGCAAGTTCTTCTTGCGTTTGGCAGGAATTTTCCTTCAATAATGCTTCCAATTCCGCGTCTTCGTACACTTTCGGTCGGCCTTCCGCTACGTTCTTTATCTTCGACGTCAAACTCACCGTTCTTAAACTTATGAAACCGCTCACGACAGCTTCTCTCATTTAAAGCAGCCTCACCATATGCTTCTACAAGCAATCGATGCGCCTCGGCTGCAGATTTCTCCAAATTAAAGAAGTAAATCAAAAGTTCCCGCAATAGATGCTTATTCGGCTCAAAACTCAACATGTCCGCACCAAAAAAATTATGTGATGCTGATACAAAATCGCTAATATTTTAAGGTTATAGTGTTACCAAACGTTCAACCTTACGATATGATGTTTTACATCTGACAATTTCAACCGTAACTTACTGGTGAGGCCATCTTTTATCAAACGGCGGAGACTTATTTGTACTCTCTTTAGATTAATTTGTTGTTTGATTAAGGGTACCATGTGGTTTGTTGAAAATTTATAATTATTCATTTTGCTGTGGGTTCTTGTAAACGCTGCTCTTTGATTGCAAAGTGAATTTAATAAAGATTTCGGTTTCTTTAAGAAAAATTTCTATAACAATTTTGATATCACTGAGATAAAACCGATAGATTGGTATTTGTGACTGTTGAACGGAATAATGACTTAGTCTAAGAAAACCATTAAAAGTCATAATAACGATCCTTTATCTTTCACCTAAAAGTTCCTTTAGTACTTTACATTATTGATGACATTGGTTATGTTAATTTTTAAGGTATCAATCGTGTGCGGTTTATTTGCCTAGACCCGTGATTTAACGTCTAATGTCGTTAACTCACAAAGGTCTCGGTGGCCAGTTGACGTCGCCGAAACGCGAGATAACCATGGCGTCGAATTTGTCGTTCAGAAGATCCATTGTTACATGTGCTGTGTGGAATGTAGCACCGTCTTGTTGGAACCACATGTTGTTAAGTTCCCATATCTTCCAATTTAGACCAAAAACAAAAAACAGTGACTTTTTCTGGCTGCATTTGGAACTGGTGGGTCTCATGTGGATTGTTAATTCACCAAGTACGACAATTTTACTTGTTGACATAGCCATTCATCCAAAAATTGGCCTTATCGCTAAAAATGATTTTCCGTCCGAAATCGGAGTCCACTTTTAACTGCTCAAGAGCCTAGTCAGCGAATGCTCGGCCCCACCTATAATCATTTACCTTCCATTCCTGAGTTAATTGAATTTTGTACGGGTGCAGACCCAAGTCTCGACGCAAAATTCGCCAAGTTCTTGAGCACGACAAGGAATTGACTACTTTGGGTTATCCTGCACACTATCGTTCACTGCAGCAATGTTTCTGCAGACCTCATGCTTCGACGGGTGTTATTTGATTGTTTACTGAAGCAGTTGATTGGAATTTGTCCACCAAATGACCAATAGTCGGCTCAACAGGACGATTGTTTGCACCGTAAATATCACGTAGCGCACGAAACGGAGCTTGAACTGAGCACTTATTTTGATAGTAAAGTTTAATAATTTGCACTCGTTGCTCAACACTGTAACTTTCCATGATGATTTGCCCAACATTAGTTACTATAACTTTCAAATTTGACAGCTGTAGCCTCACCAACATGGCCACTAGTCACTATTATTGTTTGAGCTCCCCTATTGGAAAACCCTTTAGTTGCAAATTCGCTATTTAGGTTATCGTCTATTACCTTTTTACTATCTAACGGTCCGTTTATAAAAATGGAAAGAATTTTAATTTTAGTTTTGTCAGTGTTGATTTATGTAGATTGTAATGATTTTTATTCTACCTGGCTTAACGGGTAATATCAAATCCTTTCAAGTAATGTTGCTGGCTGCCATTGATAAAGCTTCTGGTGATGATAAGTAAAGAGTGGACCGTTTATTTACAGATATTTTAATGCGTTAGATTCCCCCTGTGCTAGGAGTCTCTGTTTATTCAAGGTTATTGATAATTTATATATTAGCAAATAAAATAACGTAAAAGTGAATAATGAATAATGGTTTGTTCTGACCTTGTTAAGCTGACTACAGTCGCGTCTGAGCGGAACCCGAAATAGCTCGACACGCACGTTCGTTCAGCTTGAAGGCGCCGGCCGAACTCATTATTATCAAAATATTCTATACGCTAATCTGCTAACCTACAATCTAAGAGTTAAGTATTTAGATCAACAAAAACATGCTGAGATCGCCTTCAGTGAAGAAATCTTTTAGTCCATTTTATAGGTCAGCTGGCCAATGTTTTTTATTCTTCTTCTTAGTTTATTGGTGTTCTAAATCATGCAGATATTCCTGTGTGAGAATGTGTGCTCAGAGAATTTTATTGTGGCTAGCCAGTATGACAGTATCATCAAATAATGTGCCTATAATGATGAAAGATCTGTGGTAAATAACAGATAAAGTATAGGGCCCAGTGTACTGTCCTGATGTGTCTGGGAATTGAATGGGAGTATATTTGAAACTTTCTGTCTTACTTTTTCACTGAAGTGCTGATTACATATTATTAAAGCAATCTAGAGAATGCTGGTATGTGATTTTTAATTTTCTACACAAATCCTGGATATCAGACTCTGTCAAAAGCCTGGATTACATCTAAAAAGACTAGTGCGCAGTATTTAGTTTAAAATTTAGTTTAAACTAGTGAGAATAGTTTGTAAAATGCGATGACATCGCTGGTTGGTAGAAGCGACGTGACGAAATCCAAACTGATTATTGGGTATGCATTCGGTGTTTTTTCGTTGAGGTACTAGTTTTTAAAATATCTATAACAATTTTATTTTTTGACCCTGCTGTTCGGCACAGTTGTAGAAAGTTGCAATTAAACATTCCTTCAAATATCTCACCCACGACATTCTACGTCTCCCCACTGTTTTTTACCTTTAATCTTGCCTTACATGACTACTTGTAATATTCTATACTTTTTTCCTGTGTTAATATGGCCAAAGTGTTCCAGTTTCCTTTTATCTTAGTTAAAACTAGTTGCCCGTCAAAAGGTATTTTTGGCATCCTAGGCTGATAATTTATCACCCGCCTTTCCTCAAATCTTTGCAAGGTAGGAACGTATACATTTTTAACTGGGTCGGCTTTTTCTCTGGATTGGGAACATGAAACAATTTAACTTACAATCGAGGCTCCGCTCGGCTAAAGCAAACCAAACGGGCGTGGCAGACGCGCTTTTTGCGGCAATGCAGCCGCAGCCGCCTGGCCATTTGGCAAAAAGCGAGAGCGACCCCTGCGTGCGTGTACGAACTCACGGACCTCCTCGTGTATATCAAGAGCTCAAAGCGCGGCCACACCAAATTTCCTATCAACCGTCTTCCTTTACTTTTCGTCCAAATGTATAGACTGTCTTTGTTTACTACGCACGGACCTCCTCGTGTAAATCAAAAGCCAAGACCATGACATATTTCTTTATTTACATTCAGTTTAAATATGTAGATAGATTATCACAGTTTTCTTGTTTATACGATTTAGAACCTCCTCATTTGTTATTCTCCATGATATTTTGAGAATTTTTCTGTATATCTAATAATTAAAAGCTTTTATCTTTCTTATGTCATTTTCTTTAAGGTCAGAACTTTCATGCTATACAAAAGATTTGAAAGCAGGTATCGCTATAATTCTAATTTTGAGGCAAAGATTTTTTCTCGTTTTAATAAATACTGCCCCAGCTGTAGCAATCCTTGTGTTGATTTCTTGCGCCTGATCGTTGTTTTTATTCCTATGTATTTATAATTAGTGACTTATTCATTTTAAAGCCGTAATTGTTCTTTGCAGAATTAATCCTCTCTAACAAGGTTATATATATCCAGATTGTCAAGACTGCACCAATGTATCATTTTTATATCAGATATTGTTTATGGTTTCACCGTTGATGTTTGCATCTGCTGAATATAAATTGAAGAGAGCATTGGTGACAATAGATAGCTTTTTTACCCCTCTTTTAATTTTAATGCCTTCACTCACTTCTTTTCTACTCATACTGTTAATTTTTGATGCTAACGCAGATTTTCGATTGCAGGGATCTAGTGTTACATTTTTAAGAATTTTAATGAAACGTTCGTGTCTAACCTTGCCAAATGCCTCTTTATAGCTAATAAAGCCCAGGTTGATGTCCGAGCTTTTTGGTAACAATACATTAAGTCCATACAGCGCATATATTGTGCCCAATGCACTTCGAAACTCAAACTGCGTTTCGGAGGTTTCAGATTCCAATATTCTGTGTATACGCTTGTGAATAATTTTAGAGAATATTTTTAGCTCATGCCACATAACACTTATTGTTCTATAATCTAAGCATCTTTAGCATTATCTTTTTTGGTAACATCACAAAAATTGACTTAAGCCTTTCGTATAGAACTATGCCAGGCATAGATGTTACATAATTCGACCAGAATTGCTGTTATCATCATTAATTAATTTTAGGAGTTCCGTTGGAATTTCTGGGCCAGTTGCTTTATTTATCTTTGACATCTTAATGGCATGTTATCTTAGGGCCCGTCTTTTCTATATTATTATTATGTAATTTAAATTAGGCCTTACGTCTTCAAATAATTCTTTTGTATATTCGTACTAATAGCAACGTAGTAATTTTTGAATTAAGCCAAGCTCAAGTTCATGATTTTATTTTTAATTTCTCTATTTAATTTTTAATGTCGTTTTCGTTTTTATGCATAAACTTTTTCTTAGCTTCCATTACTTTGTGTTTTAGTAATCTATGACGCGAGCCGTAGTGGTCTAGTGAATAGGTCTCTAGACTATGAAAACTAGAGATCCCGCTCTCGCCAATTCAATCACTGGCATTTTTACGGCCCATCTGGATTCAGGCTGCAATAAATGAGTACCGGGAGGTAAAACTCTGGGGTAATAATTGGCAGTAGGTACGTAGCGCTAGCCACGGTACTACCCTTGTGTACCGTAGGTTCTAAATTGTAGCAGACTTGTCCTGTTAAGACTCCAAAGGACCTATGTGGCCTATTAGGGGAAACTATTATTATATTATTCTATGAATTTGTTGATATTTGCTTTCATCTTTTACTTTATATATCCCTCCTTTGTCTGTCACACTTAAAATCTCTTCCGTTATCCATTTCCGTTTATGCTTAATATTTCGCTTTCTTTAACTTTTCTTGCATCCACGATAGCTTTTTAATTCCTTTTCATTTTTGTTTTCGTTTATAATTGCATTAGTGTCGTTTACTGATTGTAAATTTCTACTTTTTCTTTTATTTTAGTAATCTTTAAAATGTTTGTATCCAAACAATGTCTCCTCAATGTTGTTTTAATTATTTTTTTAACCTTAGCGACACCACTGTTTCCAGTGAATTATGGTGAGAATGAACATCTGCCCCGAGGTATGTTTTCGCAGATATCATCGAGTTTCTGTGCCTTTTATTAATAGGAGTAAAATCCATTTGATTTATGACAATATTATCTTTCGTATGTCTCGGACACGTCTATATATACAATCTCCGTTTTGGCAACTTAAACCAGATGTTTGCTATGGTCATATTCTCCATTTGACTTCAATCAACCTTTCACCTCTTTGTTTCTTGTACCAAATCCGTATGCTCTAACACAATCACTTTCTCCCACTTTTTAGTTAGTCACCTTGAATGATGGTTACTTTAAGTTTTTTAGTGGTTTTTAACACTTCATTAATCTGGTTATAGAAAGAAGTCTTCTTTTTTTTAATTTTTCTTGTCTGCCGTTGGAGCCTAGGCTTGCATAATATTAATTTTTGCAGAATATGACTATTGTTTAAAAATAGCTGGATTTCGTATTTATGTTGAGCAAACCATTGACTTTAGTGCTAGCTCTTTGCCTCTTTTATTTTTGAAAATTTTATTCTTCTTTCTTTTGTTCCTTTTATCACTTTTACTACTTGCTATGGACTTTCTTATATGGTACAAGCGATATCTTTTTTTTCCCTAGTCGTAGTCGTTTTTACGCATTTTTGAGTATATTTTTACTAACTACACAGTTTTTTGCATCATTAATTGCTCTTAATCTGGCGGTAATACGTAGGATATGTTTGTTGTTGTAGTGACTGAGAAAAATAAATATGTGATGCCATATTTGCGTTGAATATTGTTTAGCCTTGTGTGTTATTTAATGACTTTAAAATTATATATATATTATATAATATATATTATATAATATATATTATTCTGTGTCGTTGGATTTTGAAAAACTTCCGTTGCACTTTAAATTATTTATATTTGTTTCACTTTTATTATTACCAGTTAAAGAACCGTATTCACAGCTACATATATGCACTATTACTGACAAATAATTTATTTGCGAATTTTATTTGTATAGTTCGTTTATAAGTTGGGTTTATTACCACCTGCACGGGGCGTAAGGTCACTTATTTTTCGAACTGCAGGGTGCACAACTTTATTCTTTTAAATGCAAACTTGATTGAAGTCAGTAAAATTATTTTTTATCGATCAACTTATTCTCTTTCTATTACTCTCTGCGGCAGTTTTCATCACTTTTATTAAAAAAGTCAGTCATATCAAGGATCAAGTTACTGAAGCTAGATCGTCTTCTAAAATAAGCTTCTTGTTAGCTTTTCTCTTCCTCTTTCTCTGTTTAAAATTTTCTGCAACTTTCTTTGTCCCTTTCCTCTTTTTTTCTTCTTTACTGTCGAAAAGTTCAAGTTTTATTTTTTCTTAGGAGACGGGTCAGCCTAGTTTATTATTTAAAAAGTTTGACCGAGAAGTACCTGCTTGTCGGTTTTGCTATCACGAAGGTAAGTTCCTTTTTATTGTTTCTCTGGACGAACCTGTTGGATGATTTTGTAGGCTGCAAATGTCTATTTAGAAACACCTTGTAAGGCTGTATTTCCTTACATTTAGGGGGATTTCTACAATCGTCAACTATAGTTTTCCATACAACAAAAAGGATAGCATATACCCTTCCTGCAATTTCTTAAAATGTACTACAATTTATTTTGGATTCCAAATGTTGGAGGCAACTGAGAAGAGATTTGGATTTTCAGGTTTGATTATTTGTAGCTTATATTAAACACAGTGGTACACACCCGTTTTGTTATTTCTTCTTTTATTTCTTTGTCCAGAATGCTGTAGAAGCTACTGTGGCTCAGATAAATAACAGAGACTTTTCCTAAAGTTTTGTTCCGCCATGTCATAAGGGGTACTTTGAAGATTCTAAACACGCCCTGCTGCTGAAATTCCATTTTATATAGATATCAGTCCTCGTTCTACCTTCATTGGTGGGTATAACATCCTTCTCTGGCAACCGACCTAAAAATTAAAAAATTGGTTATTTTCTAACGCGGTGGTTGTAGAGGATACACTTCAGGCTGTGAAAGTACAGCTCCTCTAATGGTTACCCCCGCTCTCAAATTTATTTCTTCTACACCCCCTTTATTTATGATGCACGGATTTTAAGCATCTAGCAGATGCAAATGCTTTTACCAAATGCGATTCCAAAACTTATTTGGAAAGATCCCCTGCACATTGACGCAAGAACAACACAAAAAAATCTATTTTTTTAATATCGTAAAACTATATCTACTGAATTATTTTAAACGAGAATTTAAAAACTGATTTGAACGTAAAATTAAATCAAAAAATTTATAATCGTACTCTGCTTAAAGCTTCTTTGACTGCCAAGTTTCTATATTGTTATTTCAGTTAGGAAAAATTTGATTCTAAGTGAGATTACCTAAAAAAATAAATAGAAATATTAAAAGTAAAAAAATTAATTTCACTTATGCCCATATATTAAAAAGTATTTTGTTAAATATAAAGAGGCAAAATTTGGAAATTTGCTAGCGTTGCTAACGCTCCAAAAAGTTCTCGTATAAAATTTCTACTAGAATTATTGCGCATAATATGTATTGAGCTCTATATTGGAAATATATTGCGCCCTAAGGATTACAAAAGAATATTAAATTATGCCAGACATCTATACATAAAACGTATAATAGACATATCTATATATTAGTAATGCAATAAACGCACTATCATTTTTTATGTGCTTGCCTTGAGACGCAAGTTTATAATATAAATTTCCGCTGACGAAAAAAACCCTATATTATTTGTTCAATGCCAATTACAAAATGTTTGAAATCACTTACAAATTCAGACACTGTGTATCTTTTGAAACTGTCTTAATTGAATATACAAAGGAAATATTTCTTTAACAAGTGTCCAATTTGTTGGCGTAATAGCAACACTTCTAATTTTTCATTTAGATTGGTGCCACCTAAAAGAGCAAAATTGAAAAGTTAAATTTGAAGGACTAAAGAGAAAAGTATTATTTAAAGGGCAGAAAGTTTATTTTTACTGAAGTTAGTGTTCATTAGATCTCTATAACGACACCAGCACTTCTGTCTATTTCATTAATTTCGCCAAAAATCCAATCAAACCCTTCAGGGTGAGACACAAAGCCTAACCTACATGGACTTGAAGTCAGGACAGTCAAATATAATGAGGCATGTCACATTCATATCAAACTGACATTTTAAGCAATATTTTAGTACTTGTTTTTAGGGGAGCTTTCTAATGCACATTAAATGATGGTGAAACCCTTCGCGTCCTTCAAATAGTTTTTTCTGCTCTGAAGGTCTTTCCTATCAATTTCATATGATTTTTTTCTTGAGTAATTACAGATTATCTTCTTACAAAATATATATGCATACTATATGTATATTTTTTGGCTTCCCCCTACACCCTAGCGGTTCTCAGTATCATGGTCTTTAAATAATAATGCATCTTCTGACTAAAGTTTGCGAAGCCTTCTCTTTTTCTTCTCTGATAGACAAGTTATGCCTCACTTGATGTTTTATGCTTTACGTTCTGAATCAGACATTGCGAGTTCTTTGATAATGATCTAAAGTTATGCGTTGCTATTGTGATTAATATTTCTTTCGGTTTTATTACATTTTGCTGTGTCCAGAATACGCACAACAAACTCATTTTGAGTTTCAAACTTATAATATATTATTAGTTTTAGAAGCTGACATTTCAGATGTGCATTAATATTAAATCTCTGCATGTTTTAAGATATGAGTAAGTTTTAATTGGATTATATGAGATTACTGGTTGAAACATAGTTCTTCCTAGATTGTTGGAGATGAAAATATTGTTACCAGCTAGAAAGGCTGTGTGTTGGATTTATCGTTAGAAAACCCCATACTTTTATTTCACTAGAATATACGAAAGAGTGGCATAAATAATTATAGAGCTGCCGAATAAAAAATAAAAATTATTCAAGTATACTCACCTACATCTACATATAAAGATAAAGAAATGGAATATATTTATATTGCAAGATAACAATAATAAATAGCCTATAGTGAATCCCGCCGCCGGGCAAAGGCCTCCCCATTTTGCTCCTGCGAATTCCTTTATTTTTTCCACCCATCTATCTCATCCTTAATCTTCCCTTCTTTCTTTTTATTAATGCAGGTGTCCAACTGGTTATGATGTTCGCCCACTTGTTTTTTGCTCTGGCAAGATGGCCTGTCCACTTCCATTTTAATACTTTACAGTTTTTTATTATGTCTCGCGTTCCTGTTCGCTCTTTTATAACTTTAATTGATATTCGATCCCTTAACTCAATTTTTAGGATAGCTGCTAACATTTTGTTTCGAGTTACTGAAAGGTAGTTTATCGATTTTTTAATTAAAGTCCACGTTTGCGCACCATATGTTATTGTCGTTAACACACATTTATTAAATACTTCTTTTTTTAATGCCTAGAATTTTTTGCGGCCTTTGATTTATCCTTCTTTCTTTTGCCTATTTTCAAACGATAGCAACTGCACCAGATATATAGCTTCTGCCACTGATTTAATCTATTTTTCATCTACTGACATTTCTGCGCCCCTTGATTCGTTAATATATGTGTCTTTTCAAAATTGATATTTAACCCTATCGTTTTACTGCTCTGATTTAGATCTTCTAGCATTTTTTCCATTCTTTCAATGACGAGGTTAACATCACCACATCATCCGCAAATCTGAAATTTGTTAGCCAGTTTCCGGAAATACTAATTCAAATTTTTAAAAACATTGTAATAAGTATAGCATTAAATAGTACAGGAAACAACGGTTCTCCCTGTCTAACTCCCTTGCTAATATGGAATGCTGGGCCTTCTCTTTCTGTTTTTATACATACCTCTGATCTCTCATATAATTTTTTAATCAAACCAATGTATTTGCTGCTAACACCTTGATCTTGTAGCCCTTGCATGTTCAATAGAATCGAAGGCTTTAGGGTAGTCAGTTAGGGTTATATATGGAGGGATATTGTACTCGTTACTTTTGTCAATTAATTGATTTATACTATATAAATGATCTATAGTAGTTCTCGGGGTTGATTTTTATTTAAGATTGGGTATATCCTGCTGTGAATGATGGTGGAAAATACTTTATATACGTTAGAAATTACGGTTATAGGTCTATAATTCGCAATATTTGCAAATTGGCCTTTTTATCTAGTAATATAATTGTCGATGAATATCAAACTTTTGTTTCCTTTGAGATTCTATCACTTACGTTTCTGTTCAGTTGACTTGCAGCCTCTTTCATTCCCTTTTCTATCCCATCGTAAGCAAATTGCATGTCCATTGATTCTAACTCTTCCAGATTGGCTGCCCTAACTGCAAGTTGCTTTTGGTTAAATTAAATTCAGTCCATTTTATCTTATTTGTGCGTATGCATAACCTTGCTCTTTCTTTTTTTTATTTACTACAATGACTGCCCGCACCAATCGATCATCCGAATCAAAGCTAAACTTATTAATTACTGATATGTCATGTATTATGCATTTTCTATTTGTCATAATAAAGTCAATTTCGTTTTTTGGTCCATTTGGTGCTTTCCATGTCCATCTTTTCCCTGCTCTTTTCTTGAATATACTGTTTACAATGATTAATTGTTGTGTGGTTGCAAAGTGCATAATTCTCTCGCCTTCGCGATTATGTGCTCCATAGCCATATGCTCCTCTAATGTTTTCTTTGCCTCGTTCAAACTGTCCAACCTTTTCATTAAAATCTTCCTGCACTTACAATTAAATTCTGCTATTACTTCTTCTAGTGGTTTCTCCTCGTTACTAACATTAGTAGGAGCATAGATTTGTATGATAACCATTTCATTTCCCTTATTTACTTTTAATAGTAATACAGCAATTCTTTTTGAAAATCCCTTAATTGTGTGCTATTTTTGAACTCATTCCTTATCATAAATCCTACTTCTTTAAGATCTTTTGTTTGACCCGTATGGTATAAAAGCCATCTACTCTTTCTTTCTAATATTTTTCGGTAAGTAATCTTGTTTCTGCTATTCCTAGTATGTCACATCTTATATTTTTTAGAGATTCCTCCACTTCACTTTCTCTTTCCTCGCCTAATAATCTTCTTACATTCATTGTTCCTATATATATTTTACTATCATCTTGCATTAACTGGTTAGGTTGATCGCTTACTCCCTTAATGATCACTTTTCTAGAGAGTTCTTTCTTATTTTTTCTTTCTGTCTCCCTAATCGTTTCCATATTCGCTGCCGAGGTCGTCGTCTTTTTTCCCACCACTCGACATTTTTCCTTTTTATTAGTTCCTAGGTGGAGTTCTTTTTTTCTTGCAAAACCCCTCCTTGCGCTCATCCCAATAATACCATATCTCGTTTATTTTTACTGTTTTTCTTTTTTTCTTTCTTCTCTTGAAGTTCTCTAACACTAGAGTGAATTTTTTGCTCCTCCTTTGTTAGATCGTTATCAATAAATATATCTTTACCTTTTAATTTGCTCTTCTATTTCATAATAGTTTTCTTCTTGTTCCAATTCGGTAGCTCCGCTAGTATGTTGCTTATCTGTTCTGTATACGATTTTGGTTTTTACTGATATTCCCTTCTAATTCCGAAATCAGAGCTTCTATTCTGTCTTATAAGTCTTCAGTTTTCAACTCTACGCCACTGATAATTGAGTTATTTCTCTTTTTGCTCCTTTCCCCTACTTGTAACTTTTTTCCAGTACATAGATCCTATTATTCGCCTTTTCTTTATCTTTTTTTCAATTCTCTTCTTTTAATTTTAGTTCCTCCCTTAGCTGCTTAACTTTTTCTTTGTTTTTTCTAATTTCATCCTTGATTGTTTCCTTATTCGCTCTTATCTCATATATGAACTAGCCCATTAATTTTACCACTGTAGCTTAAAATTTTCTGCTCTGAAGTTCTTATTTTTCTTTTTTACCTACTGATGATTGATTGCCCTTATCCTGAAATACTTCGTCTTCGGAGCCTTCTTCATCCCCCTTGTGATTTTTAATATAAATGTATTTTTCCATTTTATCCGCATTCACCTGAATTTTATGCAGTCTAGCAACCGCGCCTTTGTTAATTTGTATTTTGCACTTAGATGACCTTGTTATCTTAACCTAACCGTTTAAAATCTTACGCGAATATTTACTGCTTATTAACTAGTAGTTGCTGTATATCGTTAAACTTTTGGTGCATACATCGTAGAGACCTCAGACTAGTGTCATTCGACTCAGATTGAAGAGTAGAATCCGAAAAACTAAGTGTCATCCTCGGGCGCTCAAAGGTTAAAAAGTTATAACGTTCTCACCAGTGATTCTGACAAGAAAAATTTTGAAGTGTAAATGTTGGTCTGACGTTGCAGATGTCATTTTTAATGTTTAGTTACCAACCGCATATAATTATGCATTAAAAAAATATTAACCACACAAAAAATTATAGACTAAAAAGTCCCCAAGTAAAAATTTAATTTATTATAATTTTATCTCTTCATTTTCGAAACAACTTACTATATGTATTTACAAAGTTAAATTCGTACTATCGGTGAAGACAAGATGCATTTATAAAACGTTAATTGCTTCCCCGCGGACTTCGGCAGACGGGCCAGGCGGAATTTGACTCACGAATACTGACGGAACGAATAATCGTAGGAACGTGATTTTTGGCACACGAGTGCTTGATTACCCGCTCTCAAACGAAAATTTTCTATCGCTTGCGGTTCCGGAAATATAATAACTCGGTCGCGCCTGCCGCCGGGCCGAAATTTGTCCTTCGGAGGCGCTCGGGTCGGCACGGAAAGGCACGAACGATTTTTGCTATATATTTGTGATGTCAACATAACGTCAACGCATATTTCATCAATGTGTCAGAGCGAGGCGGAATTAGGTGACGCGCAAACAAAATTATCGCGAGCACCGTCAATTTCTCTTCCGTCTGCTAGGACGGCGGTTTTGGCAGGAAGGCCGAAATTAACTCGCGAATACTGACCGAAGGAATAATCGTAAAATTGTGATTTTCAATATAGATATGCTTTATGACCGGCTTTCAATTTTAGAGCAGGCAAAAAATTTGTATGGCTTCCGGTTCCGGAAATGCCAAATGTGGGTCCCCCTGGACAACCCGCATGAAAAAGTCTTATACAGAAAAATGTCCAATTTTAGGCTCCACAACTTGGTAAAGGAGCCGTCTTTGTATCTCTTGCCCTTTCGGAGATATAAGCGAAAAAGTGATTTTTTTTCCAAATTTAGGGCCGTTTTTGGACAGGAAGGGGAGAATAAGGACCCGGGTTATTAAGCGTTTTTGAAGTCACTTTATAGTTCTACAACTTGGTCCTTACGGCAAGTCGATACTTGCAAAAAAAGGTTTTTCTTTCAACCCCCATAAAGCCCTTAAACGTTCGTCAAGGTTTTTTAAATTTAGCAGATATAAACTTCACAAAAGGGTCTATAGATCCACGAATACTCCCAGAGGTATCCTCATCTGTAAGCGACTCACCAGAGGAAACAATTTCAGGGTGTTTTTGAAACGCGTTTTTGGTGCACCCGGTATCATTGTGCGCTCGCACCAATAATGTCGTCTTGGTAGAATCGAATCTAACTAAAGAATTTCGAAAACCGCGTCCCGCTATCTCTTGGGGTTTTCGAGATCTGGAAAAAATTTTAAAATAATAAATTAATTTAAGGAACTTAATCCAAACATCAGTTTGAAGCTAATATAATTCATGTTTACATATACATGCCACATAATTTATTAATCACATATTCATGTGACTCAGGATTATATTATAAATTCTTTATCAATAAAATATACATTTTTTAGCTTTTGTAACTGCAATTTCAACTAGTATATAATGTTATATATTGTGACCATAAGACATTCCACAGTAGTTTCCTTGATTTTGTTAAAGTCTTTGTGTGCAAATTATTTATGAACGTAGAGTCATTACGATTGGAGAATGATCATCCGAAGACATGTCAAGACATTGTTTAGTATTTAGATCATTTTGTGTAGCTTCTGGTCGTAAAATGGGTTTCAGAGATTTGAACTATATCCAACTCATGATTGGTAATAAAGGTTTATAGTTCTTGAATGTGGTTTGACAAGCAATTAACGTTCCATTCTGTAATATTGAGTATTTGTTTTATTATTTTAGTTGATCGACGATGATTGTGAGGAAGTTAAACATTGTTTTGATATTCTCAGCTAGTTTTATCATAATATTTTTAACTTCCGATGTTTGATATTTGCGGTGTATCTCCTTGGGGGGACTGCCGTTTGATACAATTGTGTGTCTTCTTCGTTGTTGATTAGCAGTTGTGCTTGGTAAAACTTGGTTATGGTGTGTGGCTTTCGGACGTGCTGTGGAAGTTTTCTCTCTTTAACTCGATACCTTTTATAGTTTGAAGAAATGTGAACCGCTACATAAAACACACTTAGGTTGAGTTTCTTTTGTTTTAATGCACGTTTTTGTTGGGCGATTTGCTCCGCATTTCCCACACCTGGCTTGATGCGTATAGATCCTGTTCGTGTGCCGATACCTTGGAAAATTGCGGATTGTTGGATTTCCTTTTTTGGTGTGGTGGCGGAAGATAAAATTTTTTGTTTGTTTCACAGTGGCAACTGGACCAGAAAAAATGAAATTTCACCAGTTTTCGAGAGTTAAAGGTAGAAAAAACGAAGTTGAGAGCGTTCACACCTTAGTTATCAATGTGTTACAACTTGCATCGCAATTATTCGTGTATTTCCTAAGACTTTCCAAATGCTATCAAACAAATTTTCTCCATAATACACAGAGTGTTTGAAATGGTGGTAGATAGATATATAAGACTGATATTGTATACTGTATCTAATAAAGCAAGTCTCATAAATTAGTTTGTATAAATTCAAATACAGGGTGCACCAATAAATTGAATCTTTTTGTTTCTAAAATCGTTTATGTCTTTCTAGTGGCTACAAACGTAGCCTTCAGACATTTATTTGATAGTACTTGACCAATTAAATCAATAATCTGAATATGATGTACACAAGGTGTTTAACAATACCATCAAGTTTAAAATCACGCTAAATAAAAAGATGTGGCCTTCACCACGATACAGCGTTAGTTTGTTAAAATACGTGTCAGTTATTATATAGAACAATACTTTATATAAATATGAGTTTGTCATCCTACTGTCGCGTATAATAAAGAAATGAAAAGGAGATCTTGTAAACTAAAAAAGTATTTTGTTCAACTTATCGCCTATGCGGACGGCGTGCGTAATATAATAATTAAAATATAAAAGCATTAGGAAACTTTTTACGCTAGGCACGACAAGCCAAATTCAGTCTGTAATGGAACCTTAGTGTAATTTATACTTAATCTACAAAGAATAAATATACTTAAATAAAACTTTAAAAAATTATTAAAAATTCAAGAAAATATTAATGTGGTGATTAGCTGATTTCCACACAACCCTGGAGGTACAGCTATTTTGTGCGTTTTTTTTAAGTGCTATCCCCAGGAGGCCTAATGCACTTTGGAAAGGAAATAAGACCAATCGATCGGTTCTTTATAGCCACTAGGCAACCGTTTCAACACTGCTTATACCTAACCCCTTGAGAACATCGACCTCCTTTGTAGAGAGGGATTACAAATGTTCAGGGCTGGTACACTCCCACCTAGTGGTACCTGTCGTGAGGCAACGGTCGTTCGATCAATCAAAGTCTAAATTGGGGTGGATTACAGGAATCGGAGTATAGGTAGTAGGGTGATTATCAAGCAGTTATAATGTGAATGATTTGAATCTAACTCTGTGTTCAAAACTCTTAATTACTGAGAATAGATTTACAAGACCGATCTAATGCCTATGAAACTATTTCTACCCTGTTTATTTTAATAATGACCGAATATAAACTTTCTTTGTAGACAGAAATTATAAACGTTTAGGACTGATACACTCCTAAGCGAGTGGTACCTGTCGAGATAAAATGACGGATAGTTGGGGGAATGTAAAAATACTTTTCAAAACCAAAAAGCATTTCGATAATGCTAGTATATATGAATTATTGGTGTATTAAAATTAGGTTGTAGGTCGGCCAGATCGGGCCGATCAAAATTTGAAGCTGGGAAACATAAAAAATTATAAAAAAAAAAACATAACGCGACCGAATAGTTGGTTTTTTAATATTAAGGGACAATTTCTCGACTACATATATATATAATCCTTAGCTACGCTCGACTCATTTTCACCGATACAGATTCAGAAGGGGGAAATCGGCCAGTTTGGGCCGACTGATCCGAACGAAGATGGAAGCTACTTATTACATAGAAAATGATAACGGGACTGAACATTTCTGCACTGCTTATACCTAACCCTTAACACATTTTAACCTTCTTTGCAGGGAGTAATTAATAACGTTTAAGAACTAATTTGCTTCCACGCCAGTGGTACCTATTGTGGAGAGACGGTCTACCAATTCATAGAGATCCAGATGCGAGGAAACATTCGAATTTAAAAAGGTTTTTTGCAAATGCAATGAATTATTCGCATAGTAGAATTGGGTTGTATATATTAGATCGACCAGTTTAAGGAGATTGATTGGAATTTGGAGCTTAAAGCTCCTAGCGACGTAGAAAAAGATAACAGGACCAATCAGCCGGTTCTTTAACGTCCACTAGGAGACCGTACTACTGCACTGCTTATACCTAGCCCTTAGGGAATGCCGACCTCTTTTGTAGAGAGGGATTACGAACGTTCAGGGTTCATACACTCCCACCTAAGTGGTACCGGTCGTGCAGAGACGGTCGCCCGACTGACAGAGGTCCAGATGGGGGATGTGCAAGATAACTTCCAACATTCAAAAAGCGTTTAGATAACGCACTGAATTATCCGTGTAGTTGAACTGGATTGTAGATAATAGACCGAAAGTGCAAGCCGATTGGTTTGAATTTGGAGTTAGGAAATTCCCATTACACAGAAAAAGATGGCGGAACCGATTAATTGATTGTTTTACAGTCATTGGAAAAACACTTCTGCACCTAATCTTTAACCAACGTTGATCTTTCTTTGCAGAAAGAAATTAATAATGTTTAAGAATCGATTCGCTTCCACGCGAGTGGTACCTGTCATGGAGGAATAGGTCGACCAACTCAGACGTCCAGATGGAGGGATGCGAGAAAATATTCAAAATTATTTTGGGTAGTAGCATTGAGTTATACATTTTAGACTGGCCAGTTCAGGCAGATTAATTCGAATTTGGAGCTGAACGCTCCTAGCCACGTAGAAAATGATAACAGGACCAATCAGTCGGATCTTTAACGTCCACTAGGAGACCGTACTACTGCACTGCTTATACCTAACCCCTAGCGAACGCCGACCTCTTTTGTAGAGAGGGACTACGAACGTTCAGAGTTGATACACTCCCACCTAAGTGGTACCGGTCGTGCAGAGACGGTCGCCCGACTGACAGAGGTCCATATCGGGGATATGCAAGAAAACTTGCAAAATTCAACAAGCGTTTATATAACGCAGTGATTTATCTGTGTAGAACTGGATTGTAGATAATTGATTGGGCAGTTCGAGCCGATTAGTTTGAATTTGGAGTTAGGATATTCCCGTTACACAGAAAATGATAACGGAACCGATTTGTTGGTTCTTTTACAGTCATTGGAAAAATATTTCCGCAGTGATTACACCTAACCTTTAACTAATTTAATAAATACCCATAAGAGTGAAGAGACGGTCGACCAATTAATAGAGGTCCAGATGGAAAAATATAAAACTATTTTTGGAATCCAAAAAGCGTTTCATTGATGCAGTAAATTTTGCACTTAATGAAAATAATTTGCAGATAATAGATAGTTTATTTTGGACAGACCAATTCGAATATGGAGCTGAAAGCTAGTTCTACTTACATAAAAAAATAATAATGGAACCGATTTATGGACTCTTTTACAGATACTATGGGGGGACCATTTCTGCATTGCCTATACCTAATCCTCAGCGTTGATTTGTTTTTTAGAAAGGACTTGCAAACGTTCGCGTTTATATACTACCACGCAAAAAATTCGATTATACAATGAATTGTAAATCAGTAAAATTCGGTTGCAACTAACGAAACAACTGGTCGAGCTATTGGGGTATGGATTATAACCGTCTCACTGTAAGTGCTACATTATAAGCTAAATTACTATTCCAATTAAAAAATCATAAAGACTGTTGTATTTCTTCTTTAACTATCCACATTTTGATGTCATATTTGATACCTGCAATTGTAAGTAACCATGCGTACCACCAATTATGTGTAGCGCTACACAATGCATATCTTTATTGCAAATCATTCCCAACAACCGACCATTTGAATATCCACGTTGATGAAATTTTTAAAACTATTCTTTTGAAAGTGTGGAATAATTTGCGAGCGACATGTTCAGCCTTATTCCTTTATCATGCATCCCATTATTAGTAGAAAAATAAAAACGACTTACCAATTGTTGAGTTGAGGGCTCTGCATTCACCTAACCCACAGAAACGTTAAATTTTCTATTAGGTCGGGAAGGGGTGTTTACGCACCATTTCCATGACCGGGGCGCACCTGAACTCACTCGGTCCGCTGGTGGTGAGAAGATTTCTTCCAAGCTGGGAACGGCATACAAGGAACGTCTCGGGCGAAACACCAAAACCGTTGTTCAAAAATTTTAATGGAAAACTCGCCTCCGCTCGCGCGCGCTGCTATTAACAACTGACCGAATATCTGCAATGCAGCTGACTTGAAGTAAAAAGTTTGCTTTTTTGCAAACCGAACGAAGGATGCCATGACATAAGAACTACACCTGTGTTATCGAGTAGGTAATGATTGAATAACAGTTTTGTTTTTGATAACATTATGTATGGTATTTATATAAGTAGATTGAACTTAATGCAAACATAAGCGTTTAATTACACTTTATCTCTATATGCTATTTACAAAATATTAATAATTAATAAAGGCTTCCGTCCATCTACAAGAGTAGTCAAACCAAAATATTTTCTAGTAATTTTCTAATCTATTTTTGCGCGCCGTTTATTTTCTGCTTGTAAAACGTTTCTACACTGGAGATAAATAACTGTACTTATAATTTTTTACCGGTTCTTTGCACTAGTAAGTATTTTATTAAATAAATTATATTACAAAGTTAATTTTAGACACTTTCGCTACGCGATTTTTATAACGACTCGAACCGAAAATCTATATGCAAGAACAGAAGTACAATACGACCACGACTTCAATAAGATTCTTGAAAACAAACAAATATGAAAGCTACATAAAAAAAACTTAAGTAACAACAACCTAAAAAAGCATACTTGTAGTTTTCATTGAGTACCAGAGGTTACATGTTACCAATATTTTCTTTAATAATAAAAATGAGGAAGACGAATTTAGATAAATCCTAACAATAATATCAAAAATTAATTTTACTCTATGTTTTGCGCCATAAAATCAATCGTTAATTTTACAGTTAATGTAACAGTAACAGTGGGAGCAAAGATTATAACAAACGTGAAAATACGTGGAAAACTAATCTACGCTAATAAACTTAAAGAAAACAGAAAAATACATAAATAGGCTATGGAAACATCAAACAACGTAAATAACAGTAAATTCAGAAGTTATAAAAAGAACAAATTCTAATTGAAAAACTGAATAGTTGCCAATATAAAATAAAATAAATAAAAACGTTATACAAAAAAAGTAAATATAAAGCGAAATAATGCAGAGATCAGATAGGAGGTTCCCAAGATGATACAAAAATTACCGAAAACTAATAAAAGAAATTATTAAAAATCTGGTGTGAACATCACACGACTTTTCTTATCCTTTAATTATATATTACATCGGGTCCATCGTCTCGGCCCTGCGCTGCTCTCATATAAAAATTTGTTAATTTAAAAAAGGACGAGGCGCGAGTCCAACACTCGAAAGCTGATTAAAATAAACAGTACAAGACAATAATTGACTCGTACTTAAAATTTTGCTACGTCACTGAAGGTAACCGTGCGATCTCGGCCGCACGGCCTTCCCCATTATCGCCTGCGTGCTCCCTCCTAGCGGACAAGCGCTCCCCCCCCCCCGTCCTCCCGCAGTCAGCCCGGAAGCTCTCCGAGCGCGCTGATTGGTCCGTTTAATTAATTTTTAATCGGCTGTAACTTATTTATTTGACCTCGGATCAAAAAATTTTATGGTAATTTTTTGTTCGCCTCGGTTTGATCTATCCGGTAATATAAATTTCCCTAAACATTTTATGAACACCCGGTATATTAAAAATCCTGAGCTTCAATTTTTTTTCGAGTTCCTATTTTACCAACTTTTATTTTAAATTCATGTTTATCTCGTGATAACAAATCATTTTTATTCTCATAAATTTTTTGTATCTTCAACCGTTTAGATTCGCGGCCGTCTTGCGACCGATTTTGCGACCTTGCGACCAAACGGCAATGGCGATTTTTACCAAAAGCTTCGCACTGCGTCCCCTACCTACAAGTAACTTGCATACCAAATTTCAAGTCTCTAGCTCTTACGGTTCTCGAGATATCCTGTTTACTGACAGACCGACAGACACACACACACACACACACACACACGAACCAATGGCTAAAAACAACTTTTTTGGTGTCCTGAGGCTATATTTCGTCCAGAAATGTGAAAAACTGGGTAGGTCAAATTTCCGCCGATTACATTACTTTCCTTATTATAGGATAAGGAAAGTAAAAAACACTACGAAAGACGCAAAATTTTAAACGTTAAAGATAATCGAGAAATTCTTCTAACGAGAAATTTTATAACAAACTCCAGGAATATATGAAAATCACAAATCACGATTGAAAAGACATATCCGTGACACGCTAGGAAGAAATGAGATGTTCCGTGCAGACGATAAAAAGTAACGTGGTTCTAAGAGGGAGTGATATAATAGCAGAAATGCTAGAAGAGACAGAAGATATATTGATCCTGTTTAATGCCTAGAAAAAAATCATTTCTAAATCATGGAATAATAATCATTTTACACAAAAACTCTTGCAATATTCCTTATAAAAAAAATTACAAAAATATAACGAATAGCTTGGCAGGAACTGAGAATAAAATCTTCAATTGCCAAGAATTTGGAAAATGCGCCATAAAATTGTACAGACATGTGGAGAGAATGTCGGAAGAGAGGTGACCGACGAACATTGCACATCACAAAAAAGGAAACGAAAGGGGAAGACCACCTCTGAAATGAAAAACTTACGTAAATATTATGACAAAAAGACTGATAAATTAGAGAACTAAGGAAGCTGAAAACGACATAAAAAAGTCAAAACAGAAAAAGAAGAAACGAAGTGAAAATGCACCTCATCGTTAAAGATGATTTTCTTATTAAAATTTCTTTCTATTCTCTAGCACCAAATCTAAAAATACCTAGAGTTTCAAATGGCCGTCTAGCTTTAGTTTCTGGGTTAACTGAATCTTAAACAGATGCATATGCAAATTCTTTGTTAAAATCCACTGCATGCCCGACGACAGACTGTTTTTTTTTGTACGCTCCATCATACTGTAGTTTGTAACTGCAATGTTTGGGGCATAGCGGCCGGTACAAGGTCGATCTACTTTTTTTATTATCTGAGAACATGAGAAACTGTTAATAATATTCTAAAAAAAGCCAAACATGTAGAAGCCGTTTCTAGCATAACTATCTTTTAATAGCCTTCCAAAAGCAAGCAAATTTTCCCGAGTTTAATGAAAGTTGGGCGTTTTAGAGAGTTCGGAACTACAGATATGTAATTAGTCGGAACTCCACTCCTATCTCGGAAATGCATCTCTCCCGAATTAATTCCCCAACTTCGAACTTCGAACTTAACCTGCCTCGCTAAGCTTGCTCGCTTTCGCCCGCTCCCAACCAGCTGGCACGCTCACTCATTTAATTTTTTTAATTTTCGGGCCTCGCCCTCCTCGCTCAAAAGCAGCTCTCCGCGAGCCCGGCCCGGCCGGAGTTAGCCCGCTTTCTGCAAAGCGCGGCCGGGCTTTTGAAACCAATAACTTATTTCAGGCGATTTGGCGCCGCGGATGGCACTGAATAATTCAATAAGAGGCGCCCAATGAAATTCAAATCTTCAATAAAATTCGAGCGCGCCCCCGCGGTCGCGCCCGTCCCGCTCCGATTTGGCTGGGGCTCGGCTGAAAGCCGCAGCGGCTTGGCTATTTCTTTGCGTGTTGCGCCTGTGTCGCGTCCAGATTTGGAAATTACGAGCACACGCATGAACTTGTGACCTGAATGTGTACGATGGTCCTTACCATGTGTACCACATCACTACTCTACGGTTCGTTGTTACGAGTAACCTCCTGGTTACGAGTGCGATTCGAGAATTATAAACGTTTGTATTGTTTTTTAAGAGTTTGGTAGCACGTGCTATTTATTTTATGCACATTTTTGGCCCCTTCTTTGTTGAAGATTACAAGGGATTGTTACAACTGTGTACTTCCATATCACTGAAATATACGTGTCGCTAACGAAATGGCAACATTACTTACAGAAAATTTCTTGGATCAAAACTTAGCCAAATGATCTTCAGAGTATTGATACGTAACTTTTTCTTGTGGAGATATCCAAAGAATGTAATATAGCGCTATCGTCTGCAAAAAATTAAAATCTAAAAAAAACGTCACAAATGGGGACGATCTAAGTTTGGATCAGCCCTGAACAATTTTAGATATGGTTAAGTGAATGCAAAAAATGCTGACATCGCACAGCAAGTGACTCTACCGTTGCTAACGGAAAGTTAGTCATCAGCAAGGACAGGCTAATATTTTATAATGATTATATTCATTATATATATCATGACCACAATTTACTTGCACATTCGCCTTAATGCAAGGTTCAAGATGATTACTTCAAATCTTCTTAACCATTGCAATTCGACACAAATAAACAGACTAATCTGCCTTAACCCACGCCGCATTTTCTATCTGTCTTTATAGCCTCAGAGTTCACATGGCGCCTTAGCTCTAATTTTCACACCCCCAGCATGCTTGTTACAAGTCCACGTTTACGCGTAACCATCTTCACCTTCTCATGATATCCCGAGCAAAAAGAGCCTTTGCCGCCTTCTCTACATTGCAAATCAGTAAAAAGTGCGTAGCGTCGTCAACTTTCTCACATGTCTTGGTCCTTCGACAAGGAATTTATTGAGTGTACAAATAAGTTTCCGCCGTTTCTTTATAAACAATTAAGAATTTATTGTAAAAAAAAAAACAAATAATGTCATTCAAAATATTGCCCATCGCTTTCTACTACTTTTGACCATCTTTCGGGCAGCAAGTGGATACCCCGTCTAAAAAATTGCTCGTCTTTTGAGGCGATCCACGAATCGATCCATTTCTTCAATTCCTAGTAAGAAGTGAAGTGCTGCTCAGCCAGACCATGAGTCATCGACCGGAATAGGTGGTAATCTGAAGGAGCAATGTCTGGTGAATACGGCGGGTGGGGTAGGACGTCCCAATTCAGTCCTTCCAACGTTTCCTTTACGATTTTTGCAACGTGTGGCCGAGCGTTGTCACGCTGAAAAATGACTTTATCATGCCTTTTGGCATATTTTGGACGTTTAATCTTCAATGCTCGGCTCAATTGCATCAGTTGTTGTTGGTAACGTTCCCCGGTGACGGTTTGATTAGGTTGGAGTAGTTCGTAATAGATTACTCCAAGCTGATCCAACCAAATGCACAGCATTAGCTTCTTGCCATGAATGTTTGGCTTGGCCATCGAAGTAGAGGCATGCCCGGGCTTATCCCATGGCTTCCTACGCTTTGGGTTGTCGTAGTGGATCCATTTTTCGTCTCCCGTCACGATTCGATGCAGAAATCCTTTGCGATTTTGCCTTTTGAGCAATTGCTCGCAAGCGAATAAGCGACGCTCGACGTCTCTTGGCTTCAGTTCGTAAGGAACCCAATTTCCTTGCTTTTGAACCATACCCAGGACCTTGAGACGTTGTGAAATAGCTTGCTGAGTCACTCCTAACTCTTGTGCAAGTTCTTCTTGCGTTTGGCACGGATTTTCCTCCAGTAAAGCTTCCAATTCTGTGTCATCATACACTTTGGGCCTTCCACTACGTGTTTTGTCCTCCACGTCAAAATCACCACTTTTAAATTTCTGGAACCACTCCCGACAACTTCTCTCACTCAAATTAACATTACCGTATGCTTCTACGAGTAGCTTATGCGCCTCAGCTGCAGATTTCTTTAAATTAAAGAAGCAAATTAGCAATTCCCGCAAATGACGCTTATTTGGCTCAAAACTTGACATCTTAACACGATGAAAACTAAGTGATGCTAGCAAAAAGTCAGAGGTATTAAAAGGTTATACTGTTGCCAGATGTCAACATATACTATACGACTTTTTACAGCTGACAATTTCGATGTTATCTTATCGGTGGCGCCATCTTTTGAAAACGGAGGAAAATTATTCGTACACCCATTACTATGTCTAGTGAAAAGCTTGGACGATAACCCGATTAAGTACTCTACTTCTTGTCACGCCGTATCTACTATAAGGATAAATATCCGCATATGTCGATCTGTCTCCCCTTTTGCTCCTATCCTAGATCTTAACCGGTTCTTTACAAGCTCCATTAAAACCGTCTCAAAAAGCGACGATCTTGCTCTTGCCGTAGATTTTTTGGCCAGCTGGTTTACACGTTCATTTCCCGGATTCTTTATGACCTCAACTAACAGCGTTTTTGCAAGGCTTTAAAACTGTCTCCTAGCGACTGCTTGTGAAACATGTTTTGTATACATGCTTAAATACATGTGTGGTTCAAATTATTTACAATTTCCATTTGCAATGGCTTCAGGTTAATGTACCAAAACCATCCAAAATCTTAGAAAGCCAACCTTTTGTCAAACGTGTGCCTAGGCTAGTCTTCAGCTTTTTTAGCACGGCTTGTCAGGGACTACTGTTACAATATTGTGGTAGACTTTCTTAATTAAAAAAATATTAAAAAAATTGAATATTTTAGTATCTTGACTATCATCTGTACGATTCAGCAATCGTCAATGAGACTAAGTGGCGATCCAAATAAAGCTCTTCAAGGCTAGAAGAATAAACCTCATGCTGGTATCGTTTTTGTAAATATAAAATTTAAAAGCATGTTACGGGCTGGTTTCACGGACTGAATCTTTCATACCCGACCACCTGGACCATCTAAACCATTTCGATTGCTCGAACGAGGAGCTCGCAGCTTCAACCAACAAAATGTGTCTTCCAAATATCTTCTCGCTCTAGCAGTTAAAATGCGCAAACCTTATGCAAATTAGAGATACACACTTCAAATGCATTAAAAACAAAATTTTACATTAAAACAATTAAGGAATTTACCTTACATGTTTTTAGAATTTAGAGAAGATATTTGCGTAACTTATTTTTATCACACTAAAATCTTTTCCTTTTGTTATGCTTCTTTTTGTCCTCATGCTACTGAAAGTTTTATCGTAATAATTATTGCATTTTTTTAGTTCCAGTAATTAAAATGACCCTTTCAAAAAAAGGTCGTGGAAAATTTATCGAACCTCTTTTATAAATATTAAACAAATTTAAAGACCAATGCTTAGCTCTTCTGTGCAAAAGCGAATTTGATTATTTTAGATTACAAACATCAACTGAAGATAACGGGCATGTCATGTTATGACTTCAGTGACTACGTTTATGAAATTACTGGTAAAAATTATTGTTAAATAATTCACCATTTTATGATTTTCTCATACGAAAATATCTAAGAATATATTTTTTTGTTTTCCGAGAGGGGGAGATTAATTCAAAAACTTTTCACCACCAAAAACTTCTGTTTGTTGTATCACAAATTTGGGTAATCTGCACAAAAGCAAAAAATCGTTTACTGGTCTACTTTGATGATTTGATATTAATTTTGTTAATAAACTTTACATAATCCGCTCGTTTGTAGTACTACCACATCTAACATAATGAATTTTGAAAATTACAAACCTCACTAACTGATATTAACGGAAAGAAAGCGTAAAACACAAAAGAAGCTTTTTTATATAGCTAATGTGAAGCACCACATATTTGCATAAAAGAATCTTGCCCAATGGTTGGCAAAAAGACTACGGACAAACAATTTAAAATTAACCTTTAAAATACCTCTATTACAATATCAGAAACCATTTGTAATCACTTCATCCAGAAAAACTTTTTTCATTCAATTGGATACAACAAGTAAATTTTATGTTTTGCATAGTATGTTGGGGGATACATCGCTATTTCTTTGGATATATTAGCTTTGATTGAACTGGACGATAAGGTCCTGCGGACAATTTTGCTGAACCCTATACAACAGCTGCTGCAAGATCATGTTCGTACCCTACTAGTTTGCAAGTTTTATAGTAGTAAAAAGTATTATTTCTGATGTACTATAGCACGTTTGTCACCGTGAAAAGGGTATTGGATTGGAACTACTGCAGTCATGTAATGTAAAATTTCTGTATGCAACGCCATAGTTGGATCCCACAGGTCCAGATAAGCTTTAATAGAAGCAGCTTGTTTGAGAGAGAGTGTTGAGATGGATGCCTGTTAGCTTTGATATGTGCGCCCAAATGAGTTTTTTTATTGAGGTATATTCTGAGATATTTTATTTGTTTTCATCGGTAAAGGTTACTTGTGTGAATTTTTGCATGTTGATCGTTACTGTCCATTGGTTGGTTAATACCAATACCACCAAGTCAAAGTGGTAATGATGGTATTATATTTGTTCGTAAGTCAGAAGAGTAGATTAGCTGAGAAGTGTTTCCAGTACAATGCCTTGCAAAACTCCCAGTGTGGTTTGGCGGTAGAATGGAACCTTATTTTCGATTTTAACTTGGAAGGACCTCCCATCAAGCTTGAAAGGTACAAGTTGAATTTGTATAACAATTTTTATACCACACCTTATTGAAGGTTTATTTGATGTCAAAAATGCAGCTGCGCATACCTTTCTCGTTTCAAGGCTCTCCATCATTTTAATGATGATTCAATGACTTCTATGTATCATTGAATGGCGTTTGAAATCTGTACTAATAATATGGGACTATCTGGTCGAGTTTTACTGTTAACTTAACTCTTTTTAGTGACAGTCTTTCAAATACCTTTAATATTACGGCTAGAAAGCCTATTGGCCCGGAGGATGAGGATTGGTTGGACAGCTTTCTAAACTTGGCAATCATTATGATCTGAGCATACTTCCATTGCATCGAAAAGTAAGTTAGTCTTAAAAGCTATCGTATATGTGGTAATCGGCATTAATCCCTTTCTTAGAAGTTGTTACAATGTTTCTCCTACTATCATAAGGTCATAACTGGGAACTTTACGGGAATTTGTCTGATTTTTTGACGAACTTTAGTTGGAAAGAATAGTAGTCATTGTTATTTTCTTGGAAGGTGATTTGTGATTTAATCTGATCTAGCTCAGCTATTATTGTATTTTCTAATTAATAAGATTGCTACTACTGACCTTTAAACTTTTTCTTTGCCTTCACCAGGAGAGAATTTTGGTATAGTCTTTGAAGCATTCAAAGCACACTTTCACTAATCCATTATACACTTGATAAACACGTTTTGCCTTTTTTGAATTTTGTATTTCTTGACAATGAGGTCTTATATGTTATACAGTGAAAGACGTTTATGACTTCAGGAGTGTTATTTGTAGATTGATGTAGCTTGCTAAGCAGCTTTTTGAACGTGGTGGTCAGGTATTGGCAGCACCAAGACCTTTATTATTTTTTATTCTAATGGCTAAACTGAACTGATTCCAATCTTTAGTGGTTATAGTTATGCTAATAATGGTGACTAGGGGAATTATTGATTACTGCGAGTCTGAAAATCTAGCATTTATTCTGTGGTCGAAAAGTACCCGAAATTGTTTCTTTGTATTGCTCTTAGTAGGTTATGATTTTTGGGTTCATTAATCTTGATCTCCAGGCAATGTTTTTCGCATTTCAATCTCACCCTGCTACAAATTTAGTACCTAGAGACCTGAGTAACTTTATATTAGTGAATTTATTTTGTCAAACTGCTTGGTGTTCGTTATTGGAATTATTGGCTTGATTCTGAAGTTTAGGAAAGTCATTTATTTTGGAAGGTTTTTATTTGTTAAGACTTTGTAAGATGCATTTCTGACTTTTTGAAAGTCCTGATAAACTGCGCAGCCTTTATAATTGACCAAGTAACCTCTACCACACAAAGCACACTTCTTGCATATTGAGATTTTGTGATCACCCCGGATTTAATGCACACAAAATATTTTGTGAGGAAGTAGTTTAATTTAGTTACTCTGTGGCGGATGTTTATGATGTTATGGACTTTATGAGCTTGTTCCTTCTTGATGACGTCTACTGAAATAGAATAATGGCACTCTATACGCTGTTTCTTCTTTAAATTGATATGTGACATGTTTTCGTATCATTAGTTTTCTATGTATTGTTGAATGTTGCTGATGTTGGTGGTGATCTACGATATTCACATATTTAGTGACACCATGAATGTAAATTGGTGGGAGATTCGGGTGGTCATTATCTATTTACTTTTTGTTTGCGAGAGGATTTCGTATCTGTTGGATATGCTTAGTTGGTTTGATTGTATTGGTTTTCTTTTGCCTTTGAACTCCCTTGGTCGGTATCATTATTCATATCTAGATCTATATCAGTCTCAGCAAGTCTCTGCGAGCTCACATAATCTGTAAGGTCGTCAGTGCGTGCTCCAGGAAGATTTTGTTGATTTGAATTGAATTCTATTATCTACGAGAGTAAAACTGTGTTGGGATGTAGTATTAATAGGGGTGACATTGTTGTTTGATTATAGGGTGCAATAGAAAATTGTTGGTGTCGAAAAAATGGTATCTTTGAGCACATTTTCCAGGGAAATTTGATTGTCTGCAGTTAATACTCCTGACGGAGTAAGGCCACCCGAGTATCACACTAAAAACATTGTTTACAGAATGTTTACATTTAGCAAATAAAGTAAATTAAATGTACGTACGATTTAAATACCAACGTAGAAAAAAAGAGTTAAAATACAGTTACGACAAACAAGACAACAAAAGATAAAAAAGGTGAGCCAAAATAGGCAACAAAAATCACAGTTAGGGCCTACTAAGTGGTCGCCTCCTAGGGGCAAGAAAAATTGTTTGGTGGCTTGTTTCCCTTGCAGGCTTAGCTAGTGTACGTTGCTCGGTTGCGATTTATTTTGTACAACACGGCGGGATTAGAATAGAAAAACCCGCAAAGCCGCGCAGATTAGTGCGCCTCGGCGCTCCGGGCCGGCGGCCAGCGGGCTGATTAATTAAATCAACAATTAGCAGCGCCGTGCCAATAAGTAGACCGTGACGCCATTGATTGCTGCACCCGCTCCGGATAAAACCCAGTCCCATTTGAAATTTGAGCGCCAAGTCAACAGCGTCCGCGGCGCCCTCTGCGGCTTTGACTCTACCCCGGAATTAATTAGATCTGAAAGCCGAAGGCAGGGCGTAAACTTTTCATCACCTGCAGCTTTGCCGTTTTTTCTATTTATAGAGCCGCTGCCTCCTTCGCGCCTCCGCGGGCGCGAATTAACTCCGGGCTTTTAATTAGTACCGAGCGACGCTGGGGCGTATCGACTGGGGGGAATAAGTGAACGGCATCTTGGGCCATTTAGTTGGCTTAGTTTACTTAGCTTATATTGCTCTTCAGAAAAAAAATTATTATATAAATTTCAACATTTATAAATAAATAATATGAGGACAAACGAAAGAGTTAATTAAAAAAAGTGTTCCACAAATTTTCAACTTTAAATACAGGAACAGAAGTCACGATATGCCACTTGAGTTAGTTATTCAGTAATGAATGTCATTTAAATGACGACCAAGCCTCTTAAATGCAACTTGAAATCGTCCATCACTCGCGCCAAGAGCTGTTCGTGAGCACTTCTTGTCGGATGGCACCTTTCAATTCGGTTGTAAGTGTACACCCGGCTCTTCGGGTACTCCAATAAGAAGAAATTACATTATGACAAGTCAGTAAACCTTGAGGTTATGCGCCTTGCCGAAATAAAACGCCTGTCCTAAAAACGTGTTTTTCCATCGATCGCCTTGTATTTTTATATGAATTTACATGCTTAACAATGTTCTTCTGGCCTTCTGGTCTTATAACACTTGTTCACCATTCTAGATGCTTTTTTTCTCTAAGGCTTTTTCGAGAATCGCTAATCGTTTCTCTCTTTTGTGCCTTTATGAGCTTTATATATGGTCCAGCCACCTTAGTTTTACTTTTTACTGATCTTATATCATCACCTCCCCGTTTGTCCTTCTTTATTCCACCGAACATCCTTTGTAACATTTTTTTCTTCCAAACTTCCATTCTTCTTTGGTCACCTTTGTTGTATACCCCCGTATGCATAAGTAACTAACTGTAAGCCTTTATTTGAGGTCCGGAAAAAACCTTTTAGTCTATATTTTTTATCCATGACTCTCTAACGTCTTTTTTCTCTAGGTATTTTTTGAGGGTCGCTAATAATTTCTTCTTTGGATCATTTTTTTACTAGTTGTGATGTTCTGTCCCATGTTAGTTTTATTCTTTACGTCTTACTAATTGTATGTTATCACCTCCACGTTTGTTCTTCTCTCTTGCGAATTTTTCACTTGTTTTACCAAAAATTCTTTGCAACATTCTTCTCTTTCAAACTTTCACTCTACTTTGGCCAACTTTTGTTGTATGGCCAAGTCTCACTTGCATAAATGACTGTAGACCTTAAGACTATCTTATGTTTTCTAAAGAGCTACAGTGACACCACATAATTATACCACACTATATAATGTACCCGCACATCTTTGTCCTCTAACTAGCCTTGCTTCAATTTCAGCACATTCTTCGCCAGGTTCTGTTATATACGCACCTAAATACCAGAAATTGTCCACTCTTCAATCTTCCTTTCATTTCCGTTCTCTAATTTCATTGTTAGTGTTTTTTTTTTTGTCAAGTTAATTATCACTATAAACTTGGTCCTCTTTTTCTTTTACGTTTTGTCACTTCTTGCATCCTGACTTTGCCATTAAGGTTAAATCATTAGCTTATACTATATACTGTTAATTTTTGTTTATAATAGCCCATTTACCAGCATCCTCTTCTCAAAATTTTTGGGTATTTCCGCACTTTACTTTTAGTATTCTTCAATGTCATTTTTATTTGTAAGCTTTGCAAATCTTCAAATAGGTTCTCTCTGTTTATCATATCGTATGCCTGTCTAAAGTCAACAAACAGCACCTATATGGCTGTGTTGTGGAAAAATATGGTTTGTGGCCAATCGACTTCGCCGGAATCCACTTTGATACTACTCTCAGATAGCGTTCGCTTGTCTTTCAATAAAATTGTTTAATGTTATGTCCATTATTGTGTATATTATATCCAGTAGTGCTATTCTCCTGCAACTGTCACGTTCCATCTCACCATTTTTGTGAAAGCTCCTTTCTTCTTATGAATAAATCTTTTTAAGTATTTCTACTACATTGTGGTGCATTTCTTCCATATTTGATAGATTTTATGTATGCATCGTTATCGCCTGGATTTTTCTTGTTCCTTCATTTTTGTATTCTTCTTCTGTAGGTATCTCAATTGTGCCGCTTTTCAGTGCCATTGCCTCTTTTTTCTTTAGATTTCTCGTCATTTAATGTTTAAAATATTTTTCATCTTCGCATCATTAATTTGCTGTCTTCTATTAGCTTTGCTACTTTATCTTTAACAGAGATAACTTATACTCTCTTTTCTTTACTTCCCGAAAAGAGTTTATAAATTATGTATTAGTGAATTTCTGTTCTTTTTTTCAATTTTTTTATCTGCTGCCTTTTTAGCATTTGCAGATTTCTTTCGGTTTCCTATTTAGCAGTCTGGTTTCTAAAATTTTTGTTCTGGTCAGTACTTTTCTCTACAACCCGTTTTTCCCTTACTGTCGAAGCATTCTTTCCTTTTTTGATACTTGTTTTGGTACCGGCTCTTGCTGATTCTCTTAACCCATAAATTTTTTGTCAAATTATCAAAGTTAACTTTCTCACCTCTTTGACATTTTGTTCTTTGATTAAGACGTCATCCAATTTGTTAACTTTCTATTTGGTACACACCATATTTTCTTGTAAGTTTGTAGGTTACAATCCTTAGTTTTCTTTTTATTGCTGCAAAACTGATAAGGGTAGCATAATTGTCATTAAACTTATCTTGGTTGAAATTTAAACCTCTTCCTTCCCAATCATTGCAAAGTTATTCCCCATCGTTAGCCTAATATCCTAAATTGGTAGCTCGTTTTACAGTTTTCTTTAATTTTTGTAAAAGCTGCCTTCTACGTCTTTTCTGACGGTTGTTTCGTATATATTCACTATTATTATATATTTATCTTTATTTTTCGTCACATAGCTTCAATTTTAATTATCTTTTTCTATATTGCTTCATTATTTAAAAAACTATTCTTTTTATTTCGCTGTCACTGTTGGGCATATAGCAGTCTTCTACTTTCGTGATTATATTTTCCTTTTGTTTTAGTTCGTATAGATCTAACGTATCTATTATATACTTTCCTCCGTCCGTCTCTAAATTTTTTGGTACTCCGGAATTAACTCTCTTTTACTACGTTTGCCTCTTTTTTATGATAAACTTTAAATTTTTTTGTTTGTGTCTATTCTTGTGCTTTGATCCTACCGTTATCGGAATTTTATTTCCACAACTATCGCTGTTTTCATCAATTCTTCTGTCTTTGCATTCCAAAACCACGTATCGTGTTCAACAGTTTTCTTATTTTTCTTCTTTTTCATCTGCTTTTCTCTAATTTACCTTTCTAATTCTTATCCTTTTTACTGCTAAGTAACTGTAGTTATATATTTTACAACCCTTAATTTTTTATTCCACTGCCCTCGTTAACTACTGCGATGTTTTCTTCCTGTTTCTGACTTATCTGGTAATCATTTTTTGTTCTTGGCTCGGCTCTAATGTTTTTCTCCAAGAATTGCTGTACTTCTAGTTTGACATTCTATTCCTTAAAGATGAATCCTTTTATGACTACGTTGTTCTGCTTTCCAGACTCTCCTTCTTTTCAAGTTTTGCCTTCAAATCTGTTGTTCTTTGTTTTAGCTCCTTACTGCCTTTTCTTAGTGTTCTCACTTTTCTTAAATACTATTTCTGATCTTGTCTAACTAATTTTAGTTCGTTTATTAGCTTACCCATCAGTTCACTCATACTCATTTGGGTTTTTTGAGCGCACTTACAGGCACTGCAGCTGCAAGGGCTTATTGTGCCCACTAACATGTAATTAAAATTCACACACACCCATGAGTTGAGCGAAACTCGAACTCGCGCGCTCCAGCTAAAGGGCAGAGTCAACTGGTTGAACCATCTGAGCCATCGCGTCCCCAAGTTGGGTGGTACATTGCATTGTAAGTTTTTAGTTTGGAATGCATGAATAACTTACACTATTTTACCACCAAGATAGATGTTAGCTCAACTCAAAACAAAAACTTATGTGATCTCATATATCCACAGATAAGAAATGTTTATAAGGGTCTATTAATCCTGGCGATGTACGAGATATAAACTGATTACTATTTGAAACTGACAGGGAAAATGGCTCTGAAGAAGTTAAATGTCATTTAGTCTGTTTTTTATTATAAGCAAATTTTAGTGGGTTATTTAAAATGGGGAGAACAGGAAAACTAGTGCTGTCCCATGCCATCCAACCCAGTTGGTCAAACAAAGGTATTAAAAACGTGCAGGATAATTAGAGTACGTTATTTTACAGCAGCAATGTACCGACAAAAACTGCAACTCCGGACGTCTAACGTGACGGTGCGTCTACGGGGGACGTCTGGAAATTCATTTCAATATGGTTTCATCAAACTCAAAACGTTGTTGAGTAAATAAAAAGGGTTCCAATTGAACATCATGAAGTTATATTGGATAATCTAAAATACCTTTATTTCCAAAAAAGAATCAAGAAGCGAAAGAAACCTTAAACTAAAAGCATTGTTCTTTTTTTATTATCAGAATTTTTGATCTGCCTCCGTAACTCAATAAAAAAGTCGCTTTTCCATAACATCGCACCGCTTCAGCTTCAGTTCTACTATTCCAAATTCACGCCAAGATTTTGTTCCAGTTCGTGCCAAAAGAGGCCAACTTATTTGTTATTCAGCGCAGTCGCCATGATGGGCGAGCATAAACGTTCAGGGCTCTCGAACCTGCATCCCCGGGCATTTTTGCATTCATGCCGTTACGGGCTCGGCAATTCTCAGCGCCGAGGAGCTCGCAGGGGCCCATTAAATTGCAAGAAATCGAAGCCAATCGGCCCTTGGGATCGCGCGCGGCTGCAGGCCCAACGCGGCAACAGCCTGATTTGGGATCTGAATAATTTAGCCGGACCGCCTCGGAGGGGCGGGAAATTTGGTCTGTTTTTAGACCTCATCGGCCGGTATTGATTGGCCGAAAATTATTTCTGCAGCTTTATCTTGAAGAAGTCCTAAAATAGAATAAAAATGTTGAGCTGGTCTTTTATTTTTCTGTTATTTTGTTTAAAATAATTTTGAATAGTATACGGCTCGAAGGACCATTTCTATTTTTATGATCCATATAGAGTTTAACTCGTTGTCCATCAAATGCAGGTTGCAATTGTTTAGTGCAATAAAAAAGTGCATTAAAGATAAAATTAGGATCTGAAACAGCTTACGTGGTTACAGCCGCGAGCTTCCTGACCCCCGTTACGTGCTTTCAAGCTCATCCCATCAGCTCGAGTGCGCCGTCCCTGTAATTTCCGCGCGACGTTTAATCAGGACTTACGCCGGCCGGGCGCCGCGCCCGCCGTAAATTTTCGTTTATGGGCGCCCTTCGAGCCCCGAATTTTACGGGCCGAGCTGAAAAAGCCGGCTGCCTAATTCCGATTAATCCGGCTGCAAGTCGCCGGGCGACGCCCTTCACCGCTGCACTCTGCATGCCACACGCACAAAACGGAAACGCCTCGCAATTAGATGCTAATTAAATTGTTTTCTAATTGAAATGGCTGTTATGGCGACGAGAGGCCTCTTTATTCTTCTTGTAATTAAGAGCACTCTGTACACATTTTAATCAAGCCTGTTCTGTCGTTTTCAGCGGGGTCGTAATTGAGTTCGGAAGTTCATTTTCATATAAACTTTTTATAATGAAAGTGCCACTCACATATGGTTTGATGTCGCAAAAAAATATATTGAGCTCTTAGCAGTAACAAAAGGTCGAAGTTCCAAAAAGCGTTTTCATATTTTAATTTAATGTAACCTAAAGCTATAAAGAAACATATGAAAGTTAAAAAAGTCGTAAACTAAGTTCTCTAACCTACTCTAATTTCACTTCTACAGAGTTGTGAAGATAAATCAGAAACTTTTTAAACTGCATTGCTGGAAAACCGAAAAATCGTATAATGCGCAAGCGCAACCTTCTATTAGTCAACAACAACCTAAGATTGTTGACAAAATTAACCTAGAATACGACCGCAGAGCTGGTTTAACTACAAAAAGGCCCAAGTACAATAAAAATATAATAAAAGGCCAATAAGTACAGGAAATCTGACCATAAGGAAGAAGGTGACTGTTAATAGGATAACCCACAGCAAGCGACCTAATCCCAAAAGAACTGATAAAATCATCTTCAAATTCCAAGAGAAGATCGGTCAGAATCCTGGGCAGCACGACTGATCTGAAGTTGATAATCACTCTAGCAGTGCACCAGAACCTACACTACAAGTCTTTCGACCTGAGGAATTGCCAAATGATGACTGAGAAAAACAAAAAAGTCAACAAAAATGGACAAGAAGATAAAGGTTTAAGCACTGCTAATGGACATTAAGCACGACAGCGCTGGCTTCTTAATATTTTTTTGACAAAACTTTATCCAGAAAAAGCTGGTGAATGGGCAAAACGGCCGTTGGCCCTCTAAAGTGCTTCCCATCCTGCAAATACAAAGCTTCCGCCTTCTGTGGTACTGGGGCTGGAATTATGCGAAGGGGATGTTATGGCACCTTACTTCTTTGAGGAAGACCTGAAGGTAACCGTCAACATCTACATCAACGTGCTGGGGACACTTGTCAAGCCCTGGAGTACGTGTTCCACCAAGACTCTAGAAGCTAAAAAGACCCAAGCGTAGCTGTACAACAATTTGTATTACCATTGGTCTCTCGACTTGTGACCTCCCTCTAGCGTCGCCTGCCATGCTCTTGACTACTGCGAGTGGGTTTTGGTTTAAACGAAGGTAAATCAGGAACATGATAACACCTAAGACGGCTTAATTTTAGTGTAGTCATCAATAGTCATAAGTCCAAGCTCGTAATGCATTTGAGTATTTTAGAGGTACCGTGGTGCATTGACTACAATCTGCAGTACTTTGTTCTGGAATTTCTGTAGTTTGTTTAGGTTGGTTGTAAATGTATTACACTATATAGGTGATCCATATAGGAGTAACAGACGTAGGAAACTTTTGTAGAGGAGGACTGCACATTTAATTTTTACGGGGGATTTGCGGTTAAGTAAAGGATATACTTGCTGGAGTCTGCTACAACCTTGAAGTAGTTTCTGGTTAACATGAAAGCTCCAGTTGAGCTGTATGTTCAAATGGAAGCCCAAGTATTTGTGGTTTCTAAGATATCGGAGTATTATTAATGTATAGGCTAGTGGAATTTGTAACTCTTCTAAGCGTGAAGACTTTGACCTGACACTTTTCGGGGTTTACTTTGATGTTCCATTGTTGGAACCATCGGTAAATTTGTTTTGTCGCTTGTTGCAGTGCTAGTGTGGCTTTATCCAGAGAGATTGCTTGGGCAAGAATTGCTGTATCATCAGCGAAGGTTTCTGTGGTATTGGGCAGGTCAGATGCAGAATAGGGTTGGGTCGAGCACGTTGCCTGCGTGGATGGTCTTGGTTTTCGATAGTGGTGAGTTCACTCGAACCCCGAAGGTTCGGTCTTCCACAAACAATAATAAGAGGGCTTTGAGATAGAGTGTGTAGATTGATGTCCAGGATTTTCTTTTTGAGGCCTTCAAGCCAGACTCTGTTGAGGGCCTGTGGTGTATTGCTTGTTTTCAAAGCTATGCTCGATAAGTTCGCTGATTCTCTGCAGTTGGTGGCATGTAGAATGGAATTTTGTAATCCAAACTGGTGGATTTGAATTGTGTTGAGCTTGTCGGGTGCAGTAGTTAACAGCATGGTTAACAGACTTATGGAGCTATAGCTGTTGACTTTGGTTTTGTTTTTGCCTAGTTTGTTAATCATTAGTATTTGGGCGTGTTTGCAGGCCAGAGGAAAGTAACCTAATCTTAGGCAGGCATTTAAGATTGAGCTCAGGTGAGCTAGAGCTTTCTTAGTAAGATGCTGAAGAATGGAGTTAGAAATAAGGTCGTGGCCGGAAGACTTTTTAGGTGAGAATGAGTCAACATAGTGTTGAGTTTCTTCGGAGATGTTGGGTGAGTCTTGCCTGGATTTAGGATATTCGTTTCGATGGACATTATCACGTGGTTAAGGTGTATGGGGGAACAGGTGATGGTGGGTGTAAAAGTTGCTGCTATATGTGAAGCGAAGACAGAGTTTTTTCTTCGTCGGAAGTGTAGTGAGCATTACTTGCTTCATTAGTGAGTGTGGACAGTTCATCTCTTTGATTTGGAATCTTTTTTGTGATTTTTCATAGTCCCCTATCCTCTGGGCGGAAGGTGGCTATGTGATGTTTGTAGGTCTAGTTTTCTTTTGATCCTGTGGGAAAGGTTGTTTAATCGGTTATTGATTACAGCATTTCGTGTTCGTTGCCATTCACACCTGAGTTTGCTTTTCTCATTGATTAAATTGATTATGTACCTAGGTGGGTTGTTGTAGTCGGGGAGGGGACGGTTATACGCGTTTGTGTGCAACCTTGTGCGCTGTCACCGATCATTGTTGTGAGATTCTCAACGGCAATGTCAATATCTTGGTTGGTTTGCATATTTGGAGAATTGGTTATTTTACTGTCAAAGAGTTCTTCGAATCGTTCCCAGTTCATTTTGCCATTTATGTTTTTGGGTTTTGGTTGTTTGAATGCTAAGTTGTTTGTGAAGGACACTAGGGCGGGTAGCTGATTTAAATTGAGTTCCGTTATAACTTGTTGATAAAGTGTTTTGCTGAAGTTCTTTTGTAGGACGATATTAAGTATGTCGGGTTCATGATCGATGCGGTAAGGGTAATACGTATGCTTGTCCGGTCCGAGGATTTGGAAGGAGTTGCCTGTTGCGAGGTTTTTAAGTTTATTCCCAGTTGGATTGAATGCCTTACATTCCCATAGGGTATGTTTAGCGTTAATGTCGCCAATGACCAGAAGTTGTTGGGTTATATTAAATATAGTTTTAATGTCATCATCTATTAATCTTTTATTTCGTTAGTATGCGCTAGTTATAGTCATAGTACTGTTGTCGTCCAGTGTAACCTGAATTGACGTCATTTGAATATTTAGATTGGGGATGTGAGGGAGTCTCGTATGTTTGAAGTTATTTTTTATTAGGATCGCCACTTCTCCAGCTGCGGTTGGGGAGATTTTGTCTTTACGATAGACATGGTAGCCGGAGATTTTGAGATTGGTTGTGTCGTCCAGGTGCGTCTTAGTAATACAAGCAATATCAACTTTGTATCGTGCCAGGAAAGCGCTAAATAGTGAACATTGATTTGGGAGCCAGTTGGCATTTCAGTTAAGGATTGTTAAGCATTGGATTGATTGTGTTGGATTACGGTCTAGTAAAAAGTGCGAGCAGGAGAGTATTGGTGATGAATGTTCTAACTTGATCTTGATATGGTGTGAGTAGATTAAGGAGGAGTTGGATGAGGTTATTGGGTGGGAAAGAGCCATTAGGTAGGGTTGGCAGGTTAGCGTTGAGGTTTGCGCTACCTTTAGCTTTGTCTGCAAAAGTCTGGTCGTTGTTGGTAAACCACTTTCTGATGTTTGTGTTGTTGTAGGAGTTTGAGATGATCTGAACAGCCGCGATAGTTCGCACGTGGCCGCCCCCGCAGTTTGCGCATTTTGGGGGTTCGTTAGTTTGCTTTTTGCATTCGGTGTGTAGGTGGTCGCTTGCGCATTTGACGCATATAGTTTTTTGTTTACAATAATTCTTGGTATGTCCATACTGTTGGAATCTATAACATGACTCTAGATTTCCTTATAAATTCGATAATTACAATGGAGTGGAATATCGCTTTTAGTTTTTTCGTTGTTGATTAATTCAACTGCGCAGACTGGCAGAGGATTTCTTTCTTTGGTGTATAATCTTGTTACTTCTAGGACTGGAATCTGGGTTTCTAGTCCATTTTTAATTTTCTGGTGGGTTAGGGATAGTGGGATATTTTTAACAACCATTGATAAGGATTTATCTTTAGGATTTTGATATATGTGGTATGGGATTTGATTTTCAGTGTAGAATTTAGTTAAAGTTCAAAAGTCTTCATCTTTAGTTAAATTGATCCGTCGAGTGGATGTGTTGTAGGTCGTTGTAAATGTACCTGTTGCTTATTTTTGAATTTCTATAAGAGCTTTATGATTTACTGCATTGTGCAGATAAATAGGCGAAATTTTAATTGCATCCGGCTACTTCCATTGTGGCTCTGTGCTAATACATGGCTGCTCCGTTATCGAAACTTCCAGCCGTGATGCCAGGTAATATTTGTTTCCTTCGATAAGGCTTTGAGCGGTCCATGCGTACCGTTTTTGAACGTTGCTTATCGGTGGTGACAAACTATCTGACTTGCGCTTACTAGGCTCCTGTTGATTTATTTTATTTACAAGGGATATTATTGGTGGTTAGATGTACAATGGTGAAAATAATTTAGACTTACTGTATTTAAAGCAGGGAAATACTCTAAGGTCAATGTATCGACACTGTTGGACGGCATGTAAAATATATCTTCTTCTCTGCAACTTCGGATTACATCTGCCACTTTGTAAGTTAGCAATTTAGTCTCATGGAATTTTGACTAATAATCTAAACCAAAGAACAAACAACTAAATGACATTTTTAAATTGTTTGAATAACACGGAAACTTGTCTTATTGCTTTTATAATTGTTTTAGGTTTTTTTGAACTGATTGTCTTTTGTGCTTTACAAGAACAATTAGAAGTTTTTTACTGATTTAAATTACAGTTTTTTAAATATTTCCTTGAATAAACTTAGTTAATTGTAAATATATACTTGCATCTTGTAAAATGTCTACTGTTTCCTTGATTTTTGTGATATTTGTTTCTTTTACTCTTTTTAATTTTCAATAATAAACTTTTTTGCTTACTTAACATTAAAAGAATATGTAAACATTTAAAAAAGAGTTTAATATATAGAATAGAATATATAGAATTTTATTTTACTATTAAGGCTAATACGTTCTATCCATTACGTTCAGACAAACTCTCTAAAGTTCTTCTAATAAAGTTAAGAAAAAGTACAAGTTAGGAACAATTATACTAACGATTTTGCTAAACATCTAAAGTTTCGCGATGGGGTCGGATAAGCTCTCCAGAACAATTAAACTAACTGTCGCTTTGCTTGCAGGGAAAAGACCTTCCGGCCAAGGACCTTTCCGGCACCAGCGACCCGTACGTACGCGTCACCTTGCTTCCGGACAAGAAACACCGGCTAGAAACCAAAATCAAGCGGCGCACCCTCAACCCCCGCTGGAACGAGACGTTCTACTTCGAAGGGTTCCCCATTCAGAAGCTGCAGTCCAGGGTGCTGCACCTCCACGTCTTTGACTACGACAGATTCTCCAGGGACGACTCCATCGGCGAGCTATTCTTGCCTCTTTGCCAGGTAACCTTGCAGACCCCTGACAGCAGCCTTCACTTCACAATATTTTCCTACTGCAGGTGGACCTCAGCGAAAAGCCGTCGTTCTGGAAGGCGCTCAAGCCGCCCGCCAAGGACAAGTGCGGGGAGCTGCTCACGTCTCTGTGCTACCACCCTAGCAATAGCATTCTAACCCTAACCTTGCTCAAAGCTAGAAACCTTAAGGCTAAGGATATCAACGGGAAGTCCGGTAAATCGTTTCAGATTACTTAGTAGGGCAGAATCTATAGTCGCTCCTTTAACAGATCCGTACGTGAAGGTGTGGCTTCAGTTTGGCGACAAGCGCATTGAGAAGCGCAAGACGGCCGTGTTCAAGTGCACGCTGAATCCCGTCTTCAATGACACCTTCTCCTTCAACGTGCCGTGGGAGAAGATCAGGGAGTGCTCCCTCGACGTCATGGTCATGGACTTCGATAACATAGGCAGGAACGAGCTGATTGGTAGGATTTTGCTAGCAGGTTCGTATCCCTTGTACATTTAAAAGAGCATTAATTTAGAAAATAATTTCCGCTGTCCCCTGCATGCGAGGCAACAAAACTACAGAAGTGGTATATAGTTATAATGATATAATCCACAAATATTAACTTTTAATTAGCGAGTCAACTAAAACGAAATTAAATATTCAAGAAGCGAAAAAGCACAAAGGGCAGCTCGCAACCAAATTGGGGCAGCGGCGCTCTACTAATAACCCCGAACTTAACTGAGCTCTGCTAAGTTTAGTTTCATCGCTCGCATAATTGAATTAAGCGACTTCGGTTCAAGGCTAATTAGGATTAGTTTATGCCGTGAAGATCTGAATCTAAATTAGCTCCAGCCATTTAGGGCTTAACGATGTCTAATGGCGCTAACGCCTGAAAATGGGCCAAATTAACGAGCCATTTTTGCACGGGCTAAAAACTAATGAAGCGGAAGGGAAAATGGTAGTACGGTAGTGGTGCTTATGCTACGAGGGTCACCCGTAAACTAAGAGTTGTTTTTATTGAATTTCTTCTTTGATGTTTTGCTGTCTGAATAGCAAGTTATGAAAGAGAGTTCAGCAAAGGTTTAACAGATGTTTCTTAAATGAGTAAAAAAAGATATTTGTAATCCAATGTTATCTGCTAGCACCTCTCCGTACGTTGTACTGCATTTATCTGAAAGAAGGGAATCTGGTATAGAGCTTTTTATACATTCGATTAATAGCTTAACAGTAAACACACAAATAACTACTAACAGTTGAAAAACTATTGATGAATTTATGAGAATTTTATTTCACTCTCTCTCATTAATAAAAACTTAGTGGCTACATAAACGTGACAAGAAAAGTTTTATTTCCTCCGCCACATGTTAGCAGGACAGCGCTTTTCAGTGTTCTGAGCAAAGATATTGGCCGTTCCAAATTTAGGGAGAGCCTGTTCTACATGGCTCTAAGCCAGAAAATGTGGATCGATTCATGGGAAGCTTCAAAAAGGCGAACCATTTCTTATAAGTTAAAAACTATGACAGTTGCAGCATCTTTCAACACTTAATACAGTGATAAAAGAATGATGATACACTACACCATATACAATATGACAAAAAGGCGAAATGTAATTGAGACATTGACAATAAAAGCACTTGTTCAACATCTTTATCTTTTGAAACCGCCTTGCAATACAATGTAAGGAACGGAGATTGATGATCTTCTTAATCTCTCTGCCAAAGAGCTAGAAACTTCTTCCATATGGGATTTATCACAAACTGTATATTTTTAATGTTGAATTCAATGTTGGTAAGCCTTTTTAACAACACCAAGAAAATATTTTTTGACATAGAATTAACATTGTGCGTTATGAACAAAGTATGCTTTTTAGAATTTTTAAAAAGCGGAGGGCTATTGTTAGTGTTTCATTGCACTTTTAAAATACTACAAATAATGCTTTATTTATTGAGGTTTATGATAAGGAAACATCTGTAAAATGGAGATCAAAAATTTGTTAATTTTTTTTCTCTACAAAATATCACAAATTGCTAACATAAAAAAATGTTTATCTAGTTATATAATTAGATATCGCTGATCAGCTTTAAAGGTAATAAGACGCGCAGATCTTTTATAGTTTTTATTTTTTGAAATATACGACATATATACTGAATATATGCACTATTACAGCGATCTGTATTTTTGAGCTAAACTCAGTTATTATCGGTGGTTCCTTCTTTGCCTTATTTACATGACGATAAGCCAACCGTGGCGAATTTTTTCTTAAGGAACTCCCAAGATCTCTGATTGCTAACTGTTGTGTATCAGCTATAAGAGAAAATTATATAAAAAATGCTACATGAACACTGTATAGTATTGTTTGATATCTGTTGCAGCAATGATAACGTGTATGAACCGAGCGGTCAATGTCCTGCTTGTCAAGATCGTACGGCATATACCAAATAAAGTTGCTGTACCATAACCATTTTGGCTTTGGCAAACAGCCGCTTGCCAACCTCTATACCACATTTTGCCCTGTCGAAATTGACAACATAGAACCTATACGTGCCTTTACAAGCATGGTCGTACTAATATAAAATGAGTTTATCCTAGTCAAGCCTATAGAACCAACTGAGAAAACGTTTCATGACTTCATTTTGGCTTGGACGAAAAGCGGCCTACTAAAATCAAATACCATACCTTTCTGAGTCAAAGTTGACTATTTTCTTGGTATCGTAAATTTCGTACGTGCTGTTATAGGTATGTTCGTAGTCATATGACCCATATGATGAGCTTAGACTAGTCAAATCTAAGGAACCGAATTGTGCCAACCTTTTATGAAGTCTTTTTGACTTTGAGAAACAACGACCTGCTAACATCGATACCATACTTTTCCCAGTCAAAGTGACTGTTTTCTTGCTAACATGAACCCCTACATGCCGTTATTGCCATGACCATAGTAATATGACTAATACAATAAGTTTAGCCTCGTCAAATCTAAAAGTCCAAACTGCAAATACGTTTCATGATTTCATTTTGGCTTTGCCAAACAGATTTTCGCTAACATCGATACCAAATTTTGCCCAGTCAAAATTTACTACTAATATAGAACCCATACGTGCCACTATAGACCTGTTTGTAGTAATATGACTGATACGATGAGCTTAGTCTAGTCAAATCTACGGAAACGTTTCATGACATCATTTTGGCTTTGACAAACAGCGGCTTGCTAACCTCTATAACATATGTTTGCCCGGTTGAAATTGACTCTTTCCTTACTAACATAAAATTCACACGTAGCTTTGCCTGTAAAGCATAATTGTAGTAAAATGACAATGAGCTTAGTCTAGCCAAGTCTAAGGGGCCGAACTGCGGAAACGTTTTATCACTTCATTGTGACTGACAAACAGATTCCTGCTAACACCGATACCATATTTTTCCCAGTCAAAATTGACTAGTAACGTAGAACCCAGGCGTGCCGCTATAGACCTGGTCGTAGTAATATGACTGATGCGAGCTTAGCCTAATCAAATCTAATGAGCTGAACTACGGAAACGTTTCAAGACACATTTTTTTACGAGACATCAAGGTGGTTAGTTAGCGTTTAGAGAGCTTTACTTGGTATCACTTTACGTTCTTGTTTTGTGCTTATTTATAGAAGGAGCAGAAAAACCAGCGATTTGCTGATCAAGTCGTTTCTTATGGTGCCTTTCTAAAAGAATTTCCTCGCGTGAAATAACAGTTGTAATTCTCTATGAGAATATTTCTTACCGGCAATTCATCTTTATTGTACTGAAAGGCGACAAATAAAATTTTCAATAAGAGGGTTGGTTGCATCTTGATATTAGATATAGAAGCCTCCACCTCTCTCCGTCTACCTCATGCTACATAAAATATAAATTCCGGCTTATTTTTGGTTCACCCACTTACAAGTATTGACTGGGTCTTTCTTTAATTATTTTCTCGTTGGTTAGTCATATGTTGCTCGGCAGATTTAATTTTTTGAAAATATAAGTTAGGATTTTACAGATTATGAACTTCTTTGTATTTCCAAACATTTTCATTGCCTCTTAACACCCAACGAAATTTTTTATCTTTTTTTCTTTTACTTTGATGTTCAATTGTTTATTTATATATTATTTGATGTAGTCCTTTAATTTAGCCTTTGTCTCCTTAAATTCGGTCCTTTTTATGACTTGTACTTTTTACCAAATTTTCTTATTGGTTTTTTCAGTTTTATATAACTCCTACTGTTATATTATTTTTATTTTACAATAACAACTGTTCATTGTTTGTTTAAATATATTTTATAACCATTTTCTATTTGTGTTTTCTTCTATTTATTTCTTCAACTCCTTTACCGGTTTATTTATACTTTATGTACTTTGAACTTTGTTGGACAGTTGATATAACAAATATTTATGTTGTATATCTACGTATCTTAAGGAATTTCTCTTTGGGTTTTATTTTCTTATTTTGTTTTTCTCATTCATTACAATTGTTAACGCTTTTGTTTTACTTTAATCAACTTTAACGCATTTTACATGTTTTTCGCTGTGTTTCCTATTTCATACTATTAATTATATGTTTTTTGCCTATTTTGACAATTTTTGTCCTGTGATTTTTGTAATTTTTAATATTTATTAGTGTATTTTTTTATATTTTTTGTTATGGTTATTTTATGATTATTATATTGTTTCATTATATTTCCTGTTTTTAAATTCCCTTTTTATTGCCTCAGTTTTATTGCCCTGCTATTTTGCTTTTGACGTTAGGTGTATGTGCTTTTATTTGTTTATTTAATAAATTATAGACTTTCTATGTTGTTAAGAACAAACGAGTACACATTTTATTAGAGATATTCTTCTTCAAAGTTTTTGTAATTTTATTATCGCTTCAACCGTAAAATTACTAAAGACCATTATTTGGGTATAGCACGAAACCGCTTTGTGGGCAACCGATTGCAGCTCGTCGTTGAAGGAGAACTTCTTCGTGCCCACTATTTCTTTTATTGCATCAATTGAAGTGTAGTCGCTTGGTGTAGACTTCCACAAATGGGGTGTGAAGCATCATTGTATACCCAAATACTAGCAGGCTGGCAACTGACAAGTGGCCTCGCATGGTCCTGTTTCTTGCGGCGGCACTGCTGAATACGTCAATAGGGTCGCTTCTGTGATGCACAGTACCGCTCATTGGCAATGCTCTCACGAAGAGACAGCCAACCCATCATCAGAATCCTCTTCTAATTCTAATAGTATATCACAATTTATTTGAGATAAACCATCCCGGTTTCCAATGTACTGCCATTCTAAAAACTGGAGTATCTTTTCCGGCGTCTGATAGCACCACAATAATTCGTCTGAGAAGAACATTTTCATATCCACACTATGCAGCTGCAAAAACGATTAACATGCCTCTACATGCTTCTGCTTCTGTTGTATGGTGAAAGATCTGGAGTGTAAGGTGAAAACGTTGTGACGATTGATGATGGTATGCAAAGTTCCGTCAGATAGGCCCACTGCATTTGCCAAAGCATCCAATTTTATGTTGCACGTTTCCCGTTATTCAGTCAAACACGTGCTTTGTTTTTGCCTTTCTCAGCATAGTCCTTGTCATATTTTAACTTTGTTATTGATTCCCCGCTCCTCAAAAGTAGTCACACCGCTCTTTACTGTCCATTTTCTTTACTTTCTTCACAACTTTACTCACATCACTGCACAAGTGAGTTCCTGCCTTTTCCTTTGAATCTTCCAGCAACTACATCTGATAGTTTCACGTAAAAGTACAGTTTTTCTTCAGACAATCTTGGGAGTTCATTTGTGACACAACCGAAGCTTCAAAAGAGAGTGCTAGTCATTTTTGAACGCCACAAATGCTTCTCTAGCTAGTAAGGTTCAAATTTTGAATTTGTTGGGCTTTTCAGTCAAGAATGGGAAATTCTGGATCTCGGACTGATGGCAATCGAATAAAAAGAGGCAATTGAATGTAAAAAAATCCAACTTCTTTATTCTAATAATACAGTCAACGCAACCCAGAAAAGTTAATTTTCTTATTCATTTTGCAACAAATTAACTCACTTTCAAAGGACGTATCTAAAACTACGATTGAAAAAAATGTTCGGGCAACTCTCAATTTCTTTGGAGCTTCAAATTTGTAGTCCCTAAGGCATACATCTATCAAAATCAACACTGATCTCGCTAGGCCAGCGTAGAATTTTGGTGAAATGTTCTCATCTAATCGCCAAAATGTTTTCAGCGTCTAACAAGACAACAGTTGCTAAAAAGCCACTGTAGTACACATCATGGTTTACCAAAGTAAAACATCGAACAAATTCTACCCCATATCATAACCATTTTAATTATTTTGGGCTTGCTCACTAGTAAAAAAGCCTTCTTTGATATAAACGGATAATTGCTTGATTAATACCAACTTCTTGCCAGGGAAGGTTTTGCACTTCGCCAAATCCCTTCTATAAAATGTTACTGAACTAATTAATTTTGAGGTTTTTAAAGTTTTAGTGAGGAATACCATAAATGTAAACTCGCCTGTACGTCTTACCTTTAAAAAGTGCATTATTTTGATATAAATGGTAAACTAACAAATTGAAGCCAAACTAATAATAATAAACACTACTACCATCCTGTATAAGTAATAGCAACAATTAAAGTATCACAGAAGTGGAATATACATGGTAACTCAATTGTTTGGTGCGAGGCACTGATCAAATGCTTTGTGAAGTAAGAAATATTATTAACGTGTTGTGTTCTTTGTAGGGAAGAATGGCTCAGGCGCCACCGAAACCAAGCACTGGCAGGACATGATAACGAAGCCGCGCCAGACCATAGTGCAGTGGCACAGGCTGAAACCGGAGTAGGTCCGCAGCACAGGGCTTCGCGCACAGAAGGACGATTACCCAGCATCTCCAGTACTTTGCGCTTTATTCGTTTCACTTTGTACCCAGCACCCTGATATCTCATTGCAAAGCCTCTCTTCTTTCGGCCTCACCCGACCGCCGGTAAATTCGAGCTGCAGCACACGGAGACAATAACTTTGCATCTGCAAAACTGTCCAAAGAACTAACTCTTTTGCGTGAGATCTCAGACCTCTGTTCTTTGCGCGGCCGACGCGGCCATGCGCGCGTACCTTTTGTCGCATTACCATATATAACCAGTACACATACTTGCATCGGCTTTCATGCTAACTATTTTGGCTGATAGGTGTTGGTGTCACACCTCTAGTACCCACGTGCATCATGAAATATTTTAATGTCAAATGAGTATATTTAAACCACTAAAACCAAAAAGTATTTTTTGTGATACCTTGAATTGTTATAACTGTGAATATTAGTAAACGGTTAAGTAAATTAGCTGTAAGATTACTTAAGACATATATTTATCAAGGCCGTTCCCTTGTGGCGAGTTTTCTCTGTTGGAAGTGATGGAGCGCCGTTGTTAGTATTTTGGATCTAAAGATCGCCGTTTGGTGTGTTCCATCTGAAGGTTTGCCGCCAGCGAACGCCGCATGTAACTACTTAAAGAAATCAATGTTCAAATGTAACCAAAGAACGCTTTATGGATAGAATGTATAGAATTTTTTAGAAACGATACATGTGATGAGGCATTTCAACTGTGTTAAAGCAAGATTGGTGTACGTACCTATAAGTGTTAATTGACCATCGAGGAGTTATTTTCCAATGTTACAGTAATTGTTGCATTTACATTTTTGGTAATGTTGCTACGCAACTAGGGCACCTGCGGGTCTTTGTGTCACTCTAAGACGGTGACTATTCTAAATTAGCTACCAGCGGCTCCTGGAGGTGCGCCTTCTCACTAGTGTATGTTTATTGTATTCTAAATGTATCTGTTGCAGCGGGTTGGGATAGCAGTGCGTTTAGTTTCGAGGGCATGTCCACCTAGACGAGAATCATTAGGGGTTTTCAGGGTTTTCTATTAAAACATGCACAATTAAAGATGAGCACGCTATAGTTTAATAACATAGGGTATTAGCATAATGCCGTAGAGGAAGTATGTGGCGCCAGCTGCCACGGTACACGTATCTCTCTGTATGAGTGTATGATAATAACGTTTTTCTTATACTGTAGTGCCTGATGGAAACGTATCGTTACATGCATACTGTTAAAGTTAATGTGTAAGCCTGAGTTAACATATTAGCGTAGAGCTGCAACAATTTTGATAAATGTGTAAAGTACAGCTTGGAAAGGGACTTTTTACCGCTGTATGAGCCGTTGTTTACGTGTTTCAATTCGTCTACCTGTACTAACGTAGCTTAGAGAGCATTCGCACTCCGGCAGCTGCCCCGGGGCGAAGCCCGGCCGGCCAAGCCGGCAGCGGCTGCCGAAGTCTATATTTATGTTGGTAATATGGTGTTTGGTGTAACGTTTATAAATGTTACTATGGAATACCCTAAATGTAAATATGTGTTAGAGTAGCCACGTGAGTTAATGAAATGTAGTCAGGGACGTGATAAAATAATATTTATTTATTTCACTTGTGGTTTGAGTGTCGACCCCTCCCGCTTTTTTGTTTCTCGAAGTGCCATCGGTCAGTTTGGTCAACTTTTTATACCGCCCTAAAGGCCTTTTTCTAAATATCAATTATGTAACTTGCTGCAACTAAATTATAGTCACTAATTACCGGAAGAAAGAAGGTAACTCTCCAAAATGCATTCCTTCTTTCCAAATAAATTCACAAATCCCTCTATTCTACACTACGTTACAACATTAAACCCATTGGTCAAACTAATTGAAATTTATATAAAAATACAAAAAGAGGAAAACTGTTGCTATCAGTTAATGCAAGATAGCAAGGTAGAAGAAATATGCACCACTCTACTAGAACTATTAAAAGCAAGGTCATGAGGTCTTATTCTTTATAGATTTAAAGTGGAAAGATAATAATAATATTTAAAATATGCAGTGAGTCAGTCGGAAGAACCCAGGGGGAAAAATACAAATCGCACGTCAGTGGTATAATCACACAAGAAACAGATATACAAGACCCGACCGAAATTGATGACTATTGTTCTTGGTCCAAAAATGAAACGTGTACTGTGTAAAGACAGACACTCCGCGAATTATAAAGGGTGTAAAGTATATCTCTACATTCTAAGTAGGCGTCATCCAACCCTATCACAATCAGCTAATACGCTATTCATCGCAACAAAATCGAACAACATAGTCAAGCAAAGACAGCAACAGCATTCCTCATTCGTAGCGGCCCTCAAGCAAGGAAATCTTCAACCATTCCGTATCGAACCCCAGGAATTAGAGCAAAACAATCGGCCTCATTCGAATCTCAAGATACCCTAGCAGCTCTAAAAATACTATAAACACACAGTCAACATAAATGAACTGACGAATCAAATCAAACTCCTTAGAGAAGAAGTAACTTTAAAAATGTTTAAAATTGTGTCATGAAATGCAAACAAAAAAGAAATTAAAATAAATAAAAAATAAAAATAAAAATAAATCCCGACGCAGAAAGACAGCTATAGGAGAATCAGCCATCCTAATTAGAAAAAAATCAAACATCATTAATTACCAGATCTTAAAGAAGATTTCTTACAGTCTAAAGCATTATGGTGGAAATGGTACGGACCTTTGACAATTTTAGCCACCTATTGCCCTCCAAACTATCTCACAAACAGGATTTCATAAGTTTCTTTTGCTCTCTGGTTAGCAGGATTCGATTGCAGTGCAAAACACTGGTTATCACCACCTGCCAGAAGAAAGGTTCTCAACATCGTCATGCAAGAACTCCAGCTTGCGCACCTTTCAACAAACGAACCTACTTACTCCCCTAGTAACTCGGAGACGAAACCGGACCTACTCGATTTCTTTATTACGAAGAGTATCGCGCCTCGAAAGTCCCAATCAAAAGTATTAAAAAACCATACTCAGTGATAATAAAAAAATAGCTTAAAAAGAGAGAATTGCATAGAATCTGACAGGCTCCTCAATACCTTTCCCATAAAAGGCGGTACAACCAAACCTCTTCAGAATTCAAAGAAATAATCAAAAAGCTAAAAACGAATAGTTCCAAGACTTCTTAGCGAACCTGGATGCTACCACTAATGCAAAGTAAAACCTGTAGAGAGCAACCAAAAATATCAAACGGCAAATTCAGCCCATTCCACCCATAGAATAGAAAGATGACTCCTAGGTAAGCCAAAGCTTTTGCTGCTTATCTTGAATCAATGTTTAAACTACCAATGACATCAACCCCTGACGTGGAAATGGAAATAAGAGAAACTCTTGGTGCACTGTTTCAAATGTTATCACTTCTAGGCCTATTTGCAGTTAACGAAATTAAGGTAGAGAGCACGACAGCCGCGACGTAAAGGCCTCGGCCTGCCAGACTAACGCGCGGCGGACCCTGGGTTCGACTCCCAGGTCAAAAATAACGGCAAACATCGAGTGCTCTCCGGCCATCATACGAACACCTTTGGCGGTCGTAAAGTACCTTCTCCTTCTTCTAACGGGTCAGACTAGCCACCTGCCCGGGGTACGCCCAACATGGCTCATAGTACTACACGAAATGTGTAGTTAGAAACAGGCTAATAGCCTATATAAGAGTAGAAGAAGAAGAAGAAGAAATTAAGGTAATGGTCAAACACAATCTAAACCCAAAAAAATCTCTAGGTTTTGATCTTATTACTGAACAATCGATTAAAGAACTCCTTCGCAGGGATCTAGAAATGCTAACAATAATGTACAACGGTATACTAAGGTTAGGGCACTTCCCAGCTCACTGGAAGATATCGCATATGATTCTAATTTTAAAACCAGGCAAATCGCAAAACATAGTCTCCTCTTACAGGCTCATAATCCTGCTACCTTAACTAGGCAAACTCAGAGAAGCTGCTGCGAGGCTGCTCCAGCCAGTAACAAACAAAACATTTGAAGAAAAAGAGTATTTGCACAGCAACATTTTTAGGCGCCAGCCAGACCTTTGATAGAGTCTGGCACAAAGGACTGCTATTTAAAATAAAAACAGGAATACCACTGTTATTCTTGGAAAAACGTACTTCCAAAATAGATATAGACAAGAAATAAAAACCTGCGTTCATCAAATCAGGCGTTCCACAAGGGAGCATGTCAAGCCCAATGCTCTGTCTACTATTTACAGCAGATTTCCTCACGAATAGACATTCTTTTACTGCAACCTTGCCGACGATGAATAAATCATTAAACAACAAAAAATAATAAAGTAATTAACAACAGGAGTTATGATCAATATGAGAACTATGATGGAGCACAAAATATATCAAAAGACAACCAAATTTTTTTTAGCTGTTCATCTTTTTGTTATTATGTCCTAGATTGAATAAATCAGGCAGACCGATTCAGTTATTGTTAGTTCACCTCATTCGAAACAAAACGAAAAATATAAACAACTACCATTATCTTAAGTTCTGCATTGGATGCTGCTTTAATACATCCAATCATACCACAGGGGTGGGTAATTCAAGCGAGTCAAAACTCACCTGAAGTAGTCATTTTATAGAAATGGTTGTAGTACGATACTGTTTGCCACCCCTCCTAGTTTTTCTGCAACCCTTATTACAATTTTAAATTCTCTTGACAAGCTCGCGAACTGTTTATAGAAATAATTTGGAGTCAGCTCCTACCTACTCTAATAATCTGCACACCCTACCTATAGGTACCTTTCAAACCGCTCATTTTGACAGGCAACAATTTAACAAGCGACGATATGGTCGTAAAACGTACAGCATCGAAGAAGACTTGAAGGGTCGTAGACTAGTGTTCTATAAGCGCGCGAATTGCGGCTATAAAATAACTCGCTAGCGTACAAAAACATCACAACATAAAAGTTGTGCTTCAAAAAATGGTAACAAGAACTTCAGAAGTTGTAAACGAAGTACGTAAGTGGTCTCTAACTGATACAAAGTACATCAAGAAACAACCAAGTGGGAATTTTTTAATTTAGCAAAAGTCGAAAGCTTTTTACATCTATCTCGACAGTTTGGTTTTCCTCGTACTGAAGCTTTTCAGGACTCAATTTTGCCGAAATAATGTACTTGGTTATTTAAAGCCTAGTCTTTTGATATATTAAATGAAAGTTATATTCGGCTAGGGCACTTACTGTGCCATGCTACATCTATGCACTCTTCTGGTTGTAATATGGTCCTTCTTTAAACCTTTCCCAAGTGTTGTCGAATACGCTATCAGTTAATTAATAACCAACAATTAAGAGATTCTCTACTTTCTCTACTTTGGCCACCATACCTACGCATCTTCAACGAAACATAAAATTTAATTCTACTCAAATATTTAAATCAAATCTTCAAAGTCTTAAAACCAGACTTAAAATCGGACTTTTCTTAAAGCTTCCTAATCCTAAAAAAACAAATTATTTGTTTTTTGCTGTATTTGAGTCTTCTAAAACAGTGAAGAGTTGAAATAAGTTGTATGTAATATAGTCTAGAATTTTTAGTAACTTTTATCTTAACACTCCCGTAGTAAATCATAAGCTTCTTCTCGGTGTCATTTGTTGTTATTTAAGTTCTAAATACAGGATGCGAATATTGGTTGGGATATTACCATAGTTATGATTGAATCAAGTACCTCTACTTAGTCTTCTTTTTATTTTCTTCTTCCACCCAATATTTAGGCGACATGACCTGTTCTGAATCATCTCTTTCTTGATCTGCCCGCGTCTTTTTTCCACCAGGGCAATAATCTTCCATCCTTTCGACCTGCTGCTTCCAGACTTGCTTGTTGCTAGGACAGGTTTCCTCTTATATTATCTTTTCTGCCTCTATTGGCTCTGGTATATACTTTAACATCTTTCAACAATATCATCTCTACAGCTTCGGTGTCCGAACGGTCTTTTTGTTTTAAACCCCAAGGTTGCCACAGTCTTATAAAATTTTATTTGTGTTTTTTTTCTAGCCTTACTGAGGAAGGTTCTTCTGATAGTAGGGCAACTATACAATCGATTGGACCGTAACTTATCTGAGACTGTTTTACATGGTATAGGGCCACGAACAATTAGAGGTGTCCTTATCTATCATTTCTAGAACCATACCTACAACAATAGAACAAAGTGCTGTAAGTAAACATAAATATTAGCATCCACTGATCAAAAACGAGCAAAGAATCTAGAATGTTAGGAGATCATTTTGTGCACTTCGAAGAATTCGGTACATTTCTCTTCGTTTTAAAAATGACTGTTTTTTAAGCTATCATAAAAGGAGAATCGGAAAGAAGATGGAAACGAAAGGACTACGTCATAAAAGGGTATAGCCTTTGGAACTGAAAGGTTAAGGCTCTCACTGTCAGGTCGTCGTGCACCATCTCTGAAAATTTTGTTTTGGGCTTTAGTGAGCACATCATAAAAATGATAACAGATTTTATCACTTAATAAGGTGCTGTTGACATAACAAGATGTTCCATTCTCGAATTGATTGAACGTCACCACGAAAATACGTCTATAGTTAAGGTACTTAGTAACCAAAGAAAAATAAATATTATTTTAGATTACACTTTAATAATAAATATATTTTGCATATTTCTATTAATTTAAAAGAACTAAAATTTTAGTATAACTTTGGTGATTTTTAAAAGTAAGTTTGGATAAATAAAATTAGGTATGTGTATTAAAATAGCTAATATATTTAATTTACAGTATCGTGATGTTATTTATATAATGTTAAAATCAATAACAAGTTAGTAATATTAATTATAAAATATATTTTATTTTTAAAATTATTAATTTTACGAAAATGTTAATGATACGAAAGTAAAATAATATGTAACAGTTTAGTGTCGTGGTTATGTCGATTGGTTTCGATTCGAATTTCTATCGTTCAATTCCCTATTTTGGCAATATAATTGTTCTCATATAAAATAGTTTGAGTAGTCGTTTATAGCAATATTTCAATATTAAATAAAAAATAATGTACATTTAATTTGACTTTTTCATGTACATCAGATTTCAAATTAATTTTCAAGTAGTAACACAAAAAAATCATTTAAATTTGATTATAATTGAAGGCAATCGTAGCTTAGCTATCAGGGGCACAGAAGACTTAGAAGACCCCCACATATAATAGGACTGTTAACATTAGAACAATCTGCGGCAAAATAGGAAAACCGACTCAAACATTTGAAAATCCCGCCAAATTCGCCGTATATAAGTATATAGGGACAATTTTCGCTATAAGGCCATCTCCTCGCGCTCCTGTGATCCTGATAAAAATCTTCACTTTTGCCCGACAATCGCCCTTATGTACACCCAAAATTTGCTAGAGAATTAGAACTAGATTTCTACCAGGATCGCAGAAGCGCGAGGAGATCTTTATGCGAAGCGGCGCATAATACAAAATTTGTAAATGAGAGCTCAGATTTTCTGAGGCGTCCGATAAAAAGCCTCCTCGCGCTCCTGTGATCCTGATAGAAATCTCGGTCCAATTCTCTAGCAAATTTTGAGTGTACATAAAGGCGATTTTCGCTATAACGCCATCTCCTCGCGCTCCTGTGATCCTGATACAAATCTTCACTTTTGCCCGAAAATCGCCCTTATGTACACCCAAAATTTGCTAGAGAATTAGAACGAGATTTCTATCAGGATCACAGCAGCGCGAGGAGATAGCGCTATACCGAAAATCGCCCTTATGTACATCCAAAATTTGCTAGAGAATTAGAACGAAATTTCTACCAGGATCGCAGAAGCGCGAGGAGATCTTTATGCGAATCGGCGCATAAAACAAAATTTATAGATGAGAGCTCAGATTTTCTGAGGCGTCCGATAAAAAGCCTTCTCACGCGCCTGTGATCCTGATAGAAATCTCGTTCTAATTCTCTAGCAAATTTTGGGCGTACATAAGGGCGATTTTCGCTATAACGCCATCTCCTCGCGCTCCTGTGATCCCGATACAAATCTTCACTTTTGCCCGAAAATCGCCCTTATGTACATCCAAAGTTTGCTAGAGAATTAGAACGAGATTTCTATCAGGACCACAGAAGTGCCAGGAGGTTTTCCGTTTTGAATTTGGAGAGAATTTCAAATATTTGAGTCGCTTTTCCTATTTTGCTGCAGCTTGTCCCAACAGTCCTTTTACATGGGGGAAGGTAATTTCTAAGTCTTCTGTGCCCCTGATAGATAAGCTACGATTGACATCAATGATAGAAAATCTAATTTTGATGATTTTTTTGTCTTACGTGAAAATTAATATGAAATCTGATGTATACGAGAAAGACAATTCAAATGTTCATTGTTTTTTTATCTAATATTAAAATATTGTTTTAAACAAGTACTCAAACTGTTTTATACGAGAAAAACTATGTTGCTTTAACGGGGAGTCGAACTGTAGAATTTCAAATGCGAAGCAAGCGAAGTAACCATTACACTAAACCGTCGCATGTCATTTTGCTTTCGTATCTTGAACATTTTCGAAAAACTAATTATTTTAAAAATAAAGTTATTTTGTAATTAATATTAACAACTTATTATTGATTTAATGTTTTTTAAATAACTTTAAATATTACGATACTGCAAATTAAATATATTAGCTATTTAACATACATAAGGATGACTTTCAGGCGAAAGTGAAGATTTGTATCAGTTGCGCGAGGTGGCTTTATAGCTTTATTACAGGGATCTGTATTCTTTATTAAAAATTAAAATTCGTATTATTGAAATACGAATAATTTATTGTTTCTAATTATGTAGTATATAAATACATGTATAAATAAATTGATACGCTGTTAATAATCTTTATGCCTTTGTTGTAATTTGCAAATTTATATAATTTAAATTGCGGCACCATCTGTTGCATATCTTATAAACCATTATTAAAATTATTTTCTTTAAATAATTAAATAATTACATTTTTCTAACAATTTTGTATTCCATAATTTATTTATTTTTTAATTTTCTTATTACATTATTATTTAATTTGTAATTTTAAGAGATTTTAGAAAACCTGCAGATTAGAACACTTGTACTGCGTGATGGCAAGCAATCGTCTATGATTCTGGGGCAAAGTACTACCTTTAAATTCAATACAAAATTATGGAAATATTTATATAAGGTAATACGTGCTATTTATATAGCAGTAATTAAATTATTTCAACGTGTGTCTATAATTTCTTTTTTAATTTAATCTGCTAAAGTGATTTATTCATATCTGTGCTATAATATATTAACATTCTTTAGGGCAACAAAAGAATTTTTTATTTTATACTAGAAAAAAACAAGAACAATTACGAACAACATTTTATTTGGTAATTCTTTCATTTACACTATAATTATTTATACACAAAACTAAACACAAAACGTAAGGAATAAATCCTTATTAAATACAACACTAGAAGTCGTAATAAATTTTCCTTACATGTAATACAAGTCTACGTACATAAATTGAATATAATTGAAGATTTTCATTGAAAAATTTCCTAAAAGTACTTGACTTGTCGAAGCAAGCATCCAGGTCACTTAATTACATTATGGCACAAATGATTGGTGAGAGAAAGATGAAATTAAATAAATCATGAATCACATACAGAAGCTTACTTTAGAATTGATTATTTAGAATCTGAACAAAAACAAAAAAATCGAAAACACCAATATCTTACTTTACATTAAACTTTGGCTTAAGTTTATTTTAATATCTTATTCTCTACATGTTTGTAAACACTCTTATTACAATACAAACAGATCATGTTATTCTTTGTTCATAACTATAATCTAGGTCTACATAGAAGTGCACTCTTTTTATACTTCCGTACTATCGAACTCTCTACTTATGTATATCACCACAATGAAATAATGACAGACATTATCTCTTACACCTTTGTTCGTTCCCAATCCCCACTACTGTCATTCTTTATAAAACTTTTACTTCGCGTCATGTTGATGTAGTTGTCTGCCGAATTCACTATGTCAACGCTGGTCTTCTTCTTGATGCTGGGTGGAATGTGGTAGATCGAGTTGAAGTAGCTGGAGGAGGAGCCCGAGAAATTGGGCGTTTCGCATTCCGACTCGCTCCTCGTGTACAACATCGGCAGCAGCTCCGTCCCAGAGGCTGCCTCCCCGTTGCTGTTCTTGTGCTTCCTGTCGGAGTCGACGTCAAAGCTGAAAACGGGGTCTTCGGCCAAGCGCAGGCTGAATATGTGCGAAGACTTCATGCACATCTAGCCGGGGGTGTTCGTAAGGTTTGGACTTTCCCTGGCGTGGATTTCGTCGTTCACGTAGTCGTACGGCGAGGAGAGGTGCTCGAAGTCGGGCGGGCTCAGCATCGCCAAGTAGTCGTTGTGGTCCTCCTCCAAGTGCTGGGCGTTCATTGCCAGTTAGGTCATCATAGTGCTGTAAAAATGATGTGCTTTAGTAACAATGATTATTCTATGCAACCTTTGATTGGGTGTGCAATGAAAGGGTAGACAACCACACACTGCTGTATGTTAATCTGAACCTACATCTCTTATATTTGTTGTTATATTTGTTATCTTCTTCTTAATCTCAGCTTCTCCCTTGGAGGTTGCTGATCAGCATGGCTATTTTGACCTTTGATATAGCTGCTCGGAATAGTTCGGCTGATGTAAGATTGTTATAGTTCTTTAAAATCTACAGGCTTTTATTATGCAGTAAAGAATTAAGGAGAATTTGGCAATGTACACATTATCCCTCAGACAAACGACGATAAACGCAGCCGCCTCAGAACTAAAAGAGCTAATAAAATAGCTTTAAAATGACTCTTTTCAAAAGTATCTGGATAACGCCACAGCGGACTCCGACTATTCATTATGGAAAGCAACAAAAAGCATTAAACGCCACCAGCAGCCTATACCACCCATAAAAAGACAAGATGGTTCCTGGGTACAAACAGGAAAAGAAAAAGCGGTAACCTTCGCTAACCACCTCAGGACAGTATTCCAACTACTGTCCTCCCCATTAACCAGAGACGAGGAATAAAAAATCCTAAAAAAATTATCAGCCCCTTACCAAATGACTCCACTACCGAACCTTTTTACAGTCAAAGAAATCAAACAAATGCTAAAAACTCGATAAGTCTCCCGGCTATGACCTCATCACGGAGAGTTACCCAAAAACCTTTTCCGCAAGGGAGCAGTCATGCTCACTATAATTTACAATGCCGTATTGCGACTAGAATACATCCCGGCTCAATGAAAAATCTCGCAAGTGATACTCATTCCGAAACCCGATAAATCGTAATATAAAGTCTCCTCATACAGACCTAGCAGTCTTTTACCAATAATGGGTAAACTCCTCGAAACATGACTGCCCACAAGACTAGAGTCCGTCATAGAGGACACGAATTTGATACCGGAGCACCAATTCGGTTTTCTAAAAGGTCATTCTGCTATCCAACAGGTGCACAGAATCGTAAATGAAACCAACAACACTCTCGAAGAAAAGCAGTACTGCACAGAGGCTTTCCTGGACGACAGTCAAGCTTTTGATCGAGTATGGCATACAGAACTTTCATATAAACTAAAAAAAAATATCGCACACTGCTATTTCATTATCTTCAAGTCATTTCTGGTTGATCGGTACTTCCAGGTAAAATATGTCCAAGAGCTATGGAACTGCACCCATTTAACGCAGGCGTTCCGCAGGGGAGTACCTTCAGCCCTATGTTATATATTCTGTACTCAGCGGATTTTCCCACCAACATGCACTCTGTGACTGCACCTTCGCCGACGACAAGGCAATACTAGTTAAACACAAAGATCGCCTAGTTGCTGCTGCACTCCTCCAATTAAACCTATACGAAGTGGGAAAATGGGCCAGGAAATAGAGAAACATCAGTCTGCATCACATTCATCAAATGTAAAGGTACTACTACACCACCCGTACTTAAACAACTTCCCGTTACGGCAAGCCACTGAAATAAAATACTTAGGGATGCATCTAGACAAAGGAGTCACCTGGAAAACGCACGTTTGGAAAAACGCAAACAATTAGGTCTCATATTGCGGAAACACCACTGGTTAATCGGCTGCCAATCCAAGTTATCCCTTTCAAACAAATTACCAGTGTATAAGGTCACCATTAAACCAATTTCGACGTAGCAGCTTCTTCGACCATTAAAACCTTACTACGAACGCAACGCGGACATTTTAAAGACTTAAAAGTGAATACAGTGCGCAAAGAAATCAGTAAGTGCAGTGAAAAATACCTAGACAAACTGTTCTTTCACACTACCATCTACGCAGAAGGCCTACTTGACAAGAGTACATGAACTCAGAGACTTAAACAGATTAAACCACATGATTCACCATATAGATTCAGATTTTTTGATTGCAAACAGTAATACCAGAGTGGCGTCTGCAGGATAGCCCCTCCCATTTGTAAACAAGCCATTTTTATGCAGCGTTCCATAAACATTACTTACTGTATTTTAATACAGATTGTAAATAGTTATTCTTATTAAACAAAAAAATAAGTATTCTTTAGTAAAAAGTAACCTACATAGTTATGCTGGCATGTTATGTTAAGCAATATACATATTTACATTTTTATACAATGAGTAAACATTTTACCTAACATGTTAAAAACACGCCTAACCCCATAAACTCACTTCACAAAGAGGAGTTTTCTACAAATTTTCCAATTATTTAATTGTCTATCATACTAATCACCATGACTTTTGTCACTCTTCTTCTTCTTATCCCATGTCAAGTGGGCTCCGGTCTCCTCAAATGTCTGCGCCAGGATGCTCTATTCTGGGTTGTTTCCTTTGGCACTTGGGCTTCCTCTAGATCTTTAGTGATTTTTGACCATCAAGTCATAGGTGGGCGACTTCTTTTCTTATTCTTCTCGTGTGTGTTTGGGGCAACTCAAACTACGCAGTCATTTTCGCGTCTCATCACATGTCCATACCAGCGAAGACGGCGTTCAATCAATTTTTCGACAATGGGGACTACTTTGAAAGTGCGTCTAATATGGTCGTTATGGATTTTATCCATTCTCGTCACGCCTCCCGCCCATCTTAGCATCTTCATTTCGTTAGTATGTAACTGCTGTTCATGAGAATTCTTAACTACCCAGCACTCGCTGCCATACAGACTTGCAGGTCTAACTGCCGTCTTATATACCTTCCTCTTTAGTTTTATAGGCATCCGTGGGGATACCAGTAAGGATTCTCCATTTCAACCAGGCGACATTTATTCTATGGGCCACATTTTTATCTACGTTAACATCTTGAGTCAATATGGAGCCTTTGAACTTAGGGACTTTTGGCACAGGTATTTGGTCTATAGATATACATTGATTATAGGGGACGTGATCCCGCTATAGCAGCACTCTAGGTATTAGGTTTTATTTCTGCTTACCCGTAAGCCAAATTTTTCAAGCGCAGCCATCCAAGTATTCGGCGCACTTTGCATATATTTGGCACTTCTGGCAGATAATACTATGTCATCATCATATAATATGCACAATGGGAGTGAACCCTGAAAGTCTCTGGTAAGATAGTCTATCGACAGGTTAAGTGGGCTCAGGGCCGAGCGCTGGGAACTCGCACCTTCACTTCAAATGTATCACTCATACCTGCCAGGCTCTTGACTCTAATACATGTGTCTCTGTACATATCTTGTATTAAACTGACGCAATGTTCTGGAATAAATTTAACACACAATGCTCGCCACCCTAGTTCCCGGGGGACGCAATCAGATGCTTTTTCCAGATCTATAAAAGCCGTGTGAAAATCTTGCTGGTTTATGCGGTGGTTTTTCCATCAGGATTCTAATAGCTTGGATGGCATCGGTGATAGAACGCGATGACGTAAATCCGAACTGATTTGGGGATATATCCAAAAGAGCCGTCAACCGCTTGTTAATAATTCGCTCCCAAAGTTTGAGTGCATGGAAAGTCAATTTTATGCCTCTGTAGTTCCCGCATTGAGCAACATCTCCCTTGTTTTTGTAAAACGGCACTAAAATGCTTTCTCTCCACGAATTTTGAATTCTTTTTGTTTCAAGAACAGCATTAAAAAGTCGCATAAGCCATTCCACTGCCACAGGGCCTAAAGTTTTCCATAGCTCGATTGGGATCTCATCAGGACCCATTGCTTTATGGTTCTTTATCTTTGATAGGGCGACTTTCACTTCTTTGTGACTTACTTTGAGAATAGGGCCAGCGACGGGTGCTAATGATGTAAATTCCTGGTGTGGGAATTCTTCATTCAAAAGCTCTTTATAGTACTCGCACCATCGCGTACATATTTGTTGGTTAGATGTTAATAAGATATTATTTTTATCCTTGATATATTTATTGACTTTTATGTCAATCGTGGACCAATTTCTTAATTTTGCAATCTTGAAAATGTCAGCATCCGTTGTACCTTTTTCGAGTTTATCGTAAAAACATTCAATAGATTTGGCTCGCTCTTTGTTTACTGCCTTTTTGTCGCGTTTTTGACCTCTTTGTATTTAACGTAGTCTTATACGTTTTGAGTTTGCGGCCATGTTTTGAAAAGAGTTTTCTTAATGCCGATGATGTCCTTAACTTCATCGCTCTACCATGAAGGATCTTTGTAATTTGAGTGTCCATCTTTAGTTACACCCAAAATGTTGTTTGCTGCCTCTCTGGCGTGCTTCTGAAACTTAGACCACATATCATTTGCGTTATCAGATGTTTTATCTAGGTTATTTTCTATGTAGCTTCTTAAGGTGTTTATCAAAATCTCCCCTTTTGGGCCAACCAATTTATTTCATTTAATAGCCGTTACCCTTTTCACAACAAATTTGATATGAAAAGGGTAACGGATATTAAATGGAATAAATTAGCGCGTCTATAAATAAGCGCATTTAGAACAGCAAATATTTTTTTAATGTGAGTTCAAATTTGAAAAAATTGAACAAACTAGACTATGTACTACTGTGTACAAATATAACCCGGAATTTTGTTATAATTTTTGAAATCCTTATTTATTCTTAAAAATCTGTTTCATCGCCTTCGAAGTAATCCCCCTCGGCTGCAATGCACTTATGCCAGCGAATTTTCCACTCATCAAAACACTGAAAAATCCTGTTTCGGTATGGCCTTCACCACCTTCTTCGATTCGACTTGAATCTCTTCTATCGTGTCAAAACGGTGTCCCCGGAGCGGTCTTTTCATTTTGCTGAATAGCCAGAAGTCACATGGAGCTAAATCAGGCGAATACGGCGGTTGCGGAACCATATGGGTGGAATTTTTAGCGAAATGGTCACGAATAAATTGAGGGTTTTTGGAACCAAACGAGATTTGACTTTTTTTAGGCACAAAACTTCCTACAAAATGGTGTTGACTGATCCATTTGAAATGCCAACGATGTCAGCAAGCTCTCTAGTTGTCAATCGACGATTTTGGAGCACCAATTCCTTAATTTTCGCGACGTGCTGTTCGTCAGTTGATGTTCTTGGACGTCTTTGATGTGGTTCGTCTTCAACGCCTTCACGACCCTCTTTGAACATTTTATGCCATTCGTATACTTGTGTTTTAGACATGGCATGTTCACCGAAGGCTTTTTGTAACATTCTGAGCGTTTCCGCAGCAGAAATATCATTTCTTACACAAAATTTAATCGAACTTCTTTGTTGGATATTTTCTGACATGGTAAAAATCGAAAAATTTAATTTTGGTTGTTTACGAAAAGGAGCGTCACTCTTCAACTAATTAAGATATTAACCTAAAATTTGACACAGATGTCAGTAGCAGTCCTACCAACTTAAAACTAAAAAGATTTGTGCCCAACGAAATGCCTGTGCAGTTTAAATTAAAAATTCCGGGTTATATTTGTACACAGTAGTATACTAGACTATGTATACACAGTCTGCTTCATACCATAAAACTAGAATCGTATGTGTTAGGATTTGTTAGGTTTAAATCTTACAAACGTTATATGAGAAATCAAAAAAGCTTCCTACCTAAAGAACAATTTTGATCAACGGTTATATTTAATAGAGAGGTTAAGGCTCTCATATGTGTTTTCTTTCTGGTGGGTCGTCGCGCACCATCTCTGATGCGAGGCGATATGGCAAGCACCACGCATTAAGCGACTGCCATTATTAGTTCGAAGTGAAGGCAAGTACTCAATTCTTTTTAGTGGCTGATTAGGCCACCCACCAGGCTTCGGGAATGGAAGCCGAGCCCGTCAGCTCCGCAGCCCGGCCTCAACCACTAAATTACGTTAGCGATTACAGTTATATTTCAGCCAACTGAAGAAATGTTTGTACTTTTGCAAAAAATCAGAACTAATAAAAAGAAATATTATTACGATATTTAGAGGTTTCTCATCAAGAAACTTCAAGAACCTTAAAAAATTTTGCAAATTCATACCATCCTCAGAATATTTTTTTTTGCACATTTATTTGTTATACAAATTGAGTAATAAGTAAATTTTATCTTTTATAAAAATACATGTCCTGATCTAGGATCAAACCATTGCCATCAACATAGGGGAGAATATACTAATATAAATCGCTTAGGGAATTAGGTCTTGTGACCAGTTACGCTTGAGCCTTTTTACAACGGCTGGCTGGTTTACGAGGCGCCCTATGAGGTCGTTTTCATATCCTGGTAAGTTGTAGGTGTATGCTTTTGCAAATCTCTGAATTTCGGATGCTACAAACGGGATCCTCAAGTCATTATGGATGGTCTCATTACTTACATACCATGGTGCATCATTATGCGAAGGGTTTTAGACTAAACCCTTTGGAGTATTTTTGTATGGGATGCTTTCGCGCAGCCCCAAAGTTGAACACCATAAGTGCAAATGGGCTTTAAGATTGTCTTATAAAATAATAATTTATTTGATAGCGATAGCTATTGTTTTTGACAGTGAATTGCGTTTTGAAACTCACATACTACAGTTGGTTCGGAATTGTTTCTACCGCCTAAAAATTTTATACAACATTCTAAATCTGCTGACTGAAGAGGTGCGGACCTCTCTATGGGAGTCATTAGTGTTATCCGTGCTAAATTATGGTGACCTTGTATATGGTGGTCAGAAGTTTCGACCTAATTTTACAATTGATCACTATACTCAATTGTATATATTACTTCTAATTACCTCTAATAATGCTTCCACTTTAAATATGGCGTACCGAAGACATCAACATCTTGCGGGTTTGGTGTTTGATGTGATGACATTTAAGAAACCGAAATACTTATACGCAAAGTTTAGTTTTTCCCCATTCCATAACCGATACGTAATAAGACCCTCACGATCTCTTTTATCAGTGCATCCTCATAAAACAGTTGCATTTAAGGGCAGCTTTCGCTACCAAGCTATGCGGTGCTGGAACAACATCCCTCCACCCGTTAGGCTCCTTAATTCCAGCTTTACTTTCAGAAAGAAGTTAAAAACTTTTCTCCTTGCGCAACAAAAAAGTGGAGTACCTGTTAGTTCCATAGCAGCAGCGACTTTCATATCTTAATTTATTAACTGTGATATAAACTTTATTTCAATTGTTATAAAATGTTAATTAAAGGCAATCATTTTCTCATCATTTATTATAATTTAATTATATATTTTAATTTAATTTTATATATACGAGTGCTTTATTACCCCCTCTCAAACGAAAATTTTCTATCGCTTGCGGTTCCGGAAATATATTACCTCGGTCGCGCCTGCCGCCAAGCCAGAATTGGTCCTTCGGAGGCGCTCGGGTCGGCACGGAAAGGCACGAACAATGGGTGACAGTAGCAGCACTCATAATTTTTTTTATATATATAACAAAATCTGGCAGCGGCCCCCCGGAGAGCTTGTCCAACTCCGACATGCTTGAGCCCCTTCGCATAGTAGTTTTTAAAAATAATAAAAACAAGATTAAAAAGCTCTGTTTGACATAATTGGCTTACGCCGTTGCCATGACAACGCATTTACGTATACCCAGTTAGAGTTGAACTTTGACCTTTGACCTTTGACCTGTGTGACAGCACAAATAATTTTTTTATATATAAGTGCTTTATTACCCGCTCTCAAACGAAAATTTTCCATCGCTTGCGGTTCCGGAAATACGAGGCGCATTCATAAAGTAAGGGCCGTTTGCATGTATATAAATAATGGCGCTTCGAAGCACAGTTTTACCACTGCAGCGCCATCTACTGACTCATTGCGAAGCTACAGCGTCATTTGTTTTGATTCTGAAATTGTATTGTTGTCAGTGAATGCAAAGAACAATGGCCGCGAAAATCGTTGATCCCGCCAAGTGCGAAGTGCGTTCTGTGATTCGTTTCTTATGTGCAAAAGGATCGTCGGCTGCTGAAATTCATCGGGAGTTATGCCTGGTTTACGGACCTACAGTTATGAGTGAAGGAAAGGTTAGACAATGGTGCCGTTATTTTACAAATGGCCGAACAAATGTCCATGACGAAGAGCGGAGTGGCAGGCCCAGTATCCAGACTGATGAAATCGTTTCACAAGTGGACCAAGCACTGCGATCTGATCGTCGATTGACGATTAGTGGCCTGGCTGACAAATTTCCTCAACTTGGACGCACTACTGTTTACAATATTGTCACAGAAAACCTCGCATACAGCAAATTGTGTGCAAGGTGGGTACCAAAATGCTCACCGACCACCACAAAGAGCAAAGAATGTCTAGTGGACGAAAGTTTTTGGCCCGTTATCAACAAAATGGAGATGATTTGTTTTCTCACATTGTTACTGGGGACGAGACGTGGGTATCCTACGCCAACCCAGAAACAAAACTGCAATCGATGCAGTGGCGACACTCATCCTCAAAAACCGAAAAGTTTAAACAAACTCAGTACACAAGTCGAAAATTGATGGCTACAGTTTTTGGGACAAAGACGGTGTTCTTTTGGTTGATTTCATGGAACGTGGGACAACAATTACAGCTGACGTGTACTGCGAAACGCTCAAACATTTGAGACGTGCGATCAAAACAAACGCCGCGGGAAACTGTCATCTGGCATAATCCTCCTCCACGATAACGCGCGTCCTCACACTGCTGCAAAACCATTGAGAAAATTCAAGATTTTCGTTGGGAACTTTTTGACCACCCACCGTACAGTCCCGACCTTGCACCTAGCGACTACTTCCTCTTCTTGCATTTTAAACGGTGGCTGGGTGGACAACGTTTTGAAACCGAAGACGGACTCAAAAACGCCTTTGTCAACTGGTTCAACTCTCAGGCGGCAAGCTTCTATGCAGAGGGGTTAAAGAAGCTGGTGCAGCGGTACGAAAAATGCTTAGAAGTGAACGGCGATTATGTAGAGAAGTAAAGTAAGATTGTACCTAACTAAATATGACAATAAAATTTGTTTCTTATGAGTACATTTTTTTCTGTGACCAAACGGCCCTTACTTTATGAATGCGCCTCGTATATTACCTCGGTCGCGCCTGTCGCCGGGCCAAAATTTGTCCTTCGGAGGCGCTCGGGTCGGCACGGAAAGGCACGAACGATTTGACCTTTGACCTGTGTGACAGCAGCAGCAGCAGCACTCATAACTTTTTTATATATATAATTACAATAGTAATAAACGTAGATAATTTAGTGACTTTGCATTCTAGTAATTATTAATGTTGGACAAATCGAATTTAATCAAACTTTGTACGTTTCCGTTTTGTTATTATTGTGTCGTCTTAATAAAATTGTACTGAAATTATTTTATCATATTATTACATTATATTATATTAATTACATTCGCACACATTCTTACACATACACATATTCACCATTCTATTCCACACTTTTGCTTGAGTAAGCCCCTGGGTTATAGCAGAATATCAGAGTTTTGCTCCATACTTGGAGTGATGCTATACTTTGAGGTATGAGCCATTTGCAACGCTGCAACACACTTAGGCATGTTACATAGTTTTGTCGTTACTCCTAATCTGTGTCTGTATTATTGTCGTCTGTATTTTGTTCAACTGTTTTATTCCCTTAATCAAGCACGACATGTGTGTGATAGTAATTATGTACGCATGTACTGTTTCTGTAAAATGTACCTCTATTGTGTTGCCACTGCATCACTGTATCACTGTATCACTATACAAATAAAGAATTTATCTATATACCTATCTATCTAGCTGCGAACGTCTTCCGATTGACCAGTGCATTTGTTTCACCTTTAAGTCTATTTGTTTTCTCTTATTTTTGATATGCATGCTCCAGTCGAGTTTTGCATCAAGGTGCATTCCTAAGTATTTGATTTCAGACTTGATTGGAATTGCAATATTTTTGAAAGTAGTTTGAGGGCAATCAAGTCGTCTATTAGTGAAGGTTACTTGAGCTGACTTCTCACTGTTTACTGTTATTCTCCACTTGCGAGTGCAATCTTGCAGTAGGTTTAAATGATGCTGTAAATGAGCTGCAGATACTACGGGCTTGTCACTGGTTGATAATATGGCCACGTCATTGGCAAACATGGCAATAGAAGTGTCCTGCGTGGTTGGCGTACCATATGAATAGATCAGGTAGAGTAAAGGACCCAAAACACTACCTTGTGGCACTCCTTCTTGGATTTGGTGATAGTCAGAGGTTGAGCCATTTATCACGACTTGGAAGGATCTCTCGGCGAGGTAGGATTTTAGAACTAGATAGATCGGACTTGGGAAGTGTAATTTTATCTTGTAAAGCAAGCCTGTGTACCAGACCTTGTTGAAAGCTTGCTTTATATCTAGGAATGCAGCTGTAGTTAACTTTTTGGTTTCATGGTTTTCTATTATTTGATTGACGATTCGGTGGCATTGGTGTATCGTTAAGTGGGCTTCACGAAAGCCGAACTAATAGGGTGGGATTATCTGGTTGAGATTTACTGTTTCTTTTATTCTCTTCAGTAGGAGTCTTTCAAACATTTTAGACATTAAGGGTAAAAGGCTTATAGGTCTATAGGAAGATGGGTGGTTAGATTGTTTTAGCATACTTCCGAACATACTTCTATAGTACTGGAAAGTAGCTTAACCTCAATATACTATTAAATATGGTGGTAAGAAGAACCAGTGCTTTCCTTGGAAGATGCTGCAGAACTTCTCTTCCGATCATATCATAGCCAGGGGCTTTTTTGGTGTTCGTAAATTTAATTTGCTGAAGGACTTCTGATGGGGAGAAGGGTTTTATTGGTAGTGAAAGCTGGCATGCAGCAGTCAGAAAATCTTGAACTGTGTCGTCATTGTTTTCATGTGGGTTTGGGGTGGTAAATACGTTATCGAGGTATTCTGCGAATATATCCGCTTTATCTTTATCTGTTCTGGTCCACGTGTCATTAGGTTTCCTGATTTGTGGTATTACCAGATTGTATGATCGTTATGAGATAGTTTTGTAATGTATTCTTTAAATGTTTCATTGCGTGCTTCTATAAGGGTATTATGTAGTTGATGAGTAAGCCTATTGTAGATTGTTTTATCTTGCCTGTTCCTTGATACTTGCCATTTTTTCCCAGCCCTTCGTTTCTCAATGATTAGGTTTCGTATATGGCGGGGAATATTATCAGCTTTAGAACCGAGATTTCCAACAGTTGGTGTGGCTTGCTAAACGGCTGACTGGATGATTGTCGTTAGATAATGGACTACTTCAACCAGGTCTTGATTATCTTTAATTCTAATGGTTAGGTTAATGTTTTTTTCTAACAGGTTCTTAAATTGATCCCTATCCGTATTTTTAGTACACAATCTAGCAGGCATTTCTTTTGCGTTTATTGTTGTACTGACAGTAATGATGACTGGTGAGTGGTCAGTAGAGAGGTCGTAGTTAGATTCTGCTTTAGTATATACATTAGCTATTCGATTGAGTATTGCAAAATCAATAAATCCGGAAGTTTGCGTGGATCACTAGACCAATAGGTAGGTTTTCCGGTTGATAGATAATCATAATTGTTTCTCTGAATTTTTCTTAGTAGGTTGCGTCTTTTATGGTTGATAAGTCTAGAGCCCCAGACTATATTTTACGCATTCCAGTCCTCTCCTACTATAAATTTGTTGCCTAGGGATCTGAGAAAATTTTCATATTCATCAGACGAAATGGCATGTCTTGGCGAGCTGTACACGGCTAATATAACAAACGAGTAGGGAAAAGCTTTAACTTTTATGGCTGCACCTTGTATTTTTTCGATTAGATAAGGCTGTATTTCATGGTGGATAATCGTATTTTTAATTATCACAACTGATCCACCATGAGCCGTCCCATTAGGGTGATTAGCATAATATACAGTATAATACAGTATTTTAATTACTGTCCTACTTGTTGCGTGAGTTTCTGATATAAGTAGTATATCAATTTGTTGTAATTATAGAAAAGTTATTACTTCAAGAATATGGTTAGAGATACCATTGCCGATCCACAAAGCAATGCACAGTGAAGTAGCCATTTTTACACTAGTTTGTTAATCACCGTGGAAAGCATATTAAGTATCATGCTATTCTGACTTATTAGTTGGGAACACATATTTTTGAACTCATTGAGGAAATTTGTAAATACTTCGTTGGTGTTAAGTTGCTGTTGGTCTTGAGTTAGGAGATTGTTGCTTCTTCTGGCCCATGCTTGAGGATTATTAACTACGTTTTAGGTAAGGCTTTGTGTTTCACCATTGTGGTTATTAGCTTGGTTACGAAGAGGAGGAAATTCAATTAGGTTAGGAGGAGCTTGTTGAAGACGAGGTGTATTTCCTATTCCTCTAAATGGTGCGTTCCTGGATCTTTGAAGGTCTTGGTAAACTGTACAGCCTTTATAATTGGCAGAATGATCTCCTCCACATAGGGCACACTTAGCTGGAGTACTGCGGTCTTTTGTGTAAATTATTCGTTTTGTGTCCACCGCCACATTTTACACAGACAAAAGATTCATTGTAGCACCTTGTGTGCCCATAGTCTTGGCATCTTAGGCATTGAGTGATAATGTTTTTCTTTTTAGGAGGTTCTACCGATACAACTATATTCCCGATGTACTTTATGTCAAAGATTTTTTATTTTTATTTGGTTCAAGGTCAATCATGAATAGGGGGAGAGGTTGTTTGTTACCCTATGGCGCATATTTATCATATTACGCACTTTATGACCTTGTTTAGCTAGCTCATTTTTTATGATTTCTACTGGTACACAATGATGCAGGTTCCGAATAGCAACTCTGTAAGCTCTTTCTTCTTTTAATTGAAAAGTGTGATATATTTTCCTCTTTTAGATGCCTTGACAGCTCTCTGTAGGAATCAGCGGTAAAAGTATTGATTTTGATAGTATTATTTGATGCTGCTGACGTATAATATTATTTCTTCTCGATGGGTTTAGTCATATTTTCAATCATTTTATCATAATTAGTCACTCCATGGATAAATATTGGTGGAGGTTTTGCAGTTTTGGTTTGTTGATTGTCATTATTGTTATTGTTTTTCGTTTGTGCAAGAATTCCGTATCTGTTAGATGTAGTCAATTGGTTAGGTTGCTTTAAATTGGGATTCTCGGTGGTTAAATTCCTTTTTTTTAACCGTCTGCCATTTGTGTTTTGAGGTGGATGGACTGCTTTTGTCTTTGTCAGTAGCTGTATCATCTGCAATCGATTCCTCTTCGTCGTTCATATCTGTATCTGTTAGTGTGTGATTGCCTGTTCTGTTATATTGATTACTTTCGTTGGTTTGCATTGTCATTACTGTTTAGTTATGGGTTATATATGGGTATTGATGATTAAGATGACTTTGCGGTTGAGAAGTAGAGTATCCTTGAAGACGAGGGATATTGAAAGTAAAGCCGTAATTTTCAGGAGCAGATTGATTATTTACGGCTGTTGTTCTTGGCGAGCCGAGGCCATAATTGTTTCCAATTGTAAAAATAGTTATGTTGTATTTACATGCAACAAATAAACTAAACTAATAAAATAAGTAAAAGTTCTTTTTACATACAATTTTTATCAAGTCTGTCGCACTGATATCGGAGCGCATGCAAGGCGTCCTCACCGATTCACCGCTCGTACTCGACTCTATCCTCAGAATGCATTAAATTAATTTCAAAAACGTACATTTAGATCAAATCCTTGTTGAGTATTAAAAAAAAACGACATAGAGATGTTATACATTGAGTTGAGCAATAGATCTTCAGGATTTACTCAGCGATGTCACTGCTTTTTTTAGTTTTCTATTTGCTTATATATATATATATATATATATATATATATATATATATATATATATATATATATATATATACTGGTTATAGAGGTCGACAACCAACTAATTGGTATGGTTTAACCTGCAATATCGGCTTTGTCTATCAGAATTCTTGATATACCCTTGATGATGGGAATTTTGTGATCATTATAGAGCGTTTGCCAAAATGTGCATTTTTTCGGTTGAAAATAGCGCAAGATTTTGGTAGATGAGAATTTATCACATCTCCACAATGTGCTTCTGTATGTGCGTATAGGTATTAGAGTGACTTATATAGCAACAACTTGCTTTCTAGCGTCAATTGTGATTTACATTAAACTAACGTATTTCTGTCTTCAAGTTGGGCTGTTGCAGTTTGGCTTTTGCTTTCCAAGCAAACTGTTGATCCAAATGGAGTGCTAGGTATTCTATCTTAGTTTTTATTAAATTAAGTTAATTTTATGCGGAAACTTGAGTGTATTTATCCTTGTTTGTATCCAAATTTGAAGAACGTTCAAATGGATTAGTACTTAATGACACCACTACAGTGTCAACTGCAGAGGTAGCAATTAGAGGAGTATTTGAGGTGAGACATCTTCAATATAGAGAAAGCACAGAAAAAATCTGAGAAAACTTCCTTGCGGGACACCAAAAGTTAATGGGATGGCAGTTTAATAGTGTGTTCTTAAAATGGGCTTAGAAATGTACTTTGGTTAGGCAAGATTATAAAAGAAGATACACCAAAAGGTAATTTTCTTTTATATAAAAACCACAGCTTTTTTATATTTTGCTTGGTTTCTAAGAATAACAAAGCACACTTCTTTCCGCAAGATTTTCCTTGATATAGCTAACTATTTTGTGGCGTTGTTAAACGGTTGAATGGCTCTCTTTGCACGGATTAAGTATGCCATCTCTCAGTGCCTATCACATTCTGATAGCGTCATCATTGTCATTGTTTATTTGATCTAAACTTTCATAATTGATGTTTATAGTACTCTTGTCTAATATAGGGCTAATTTTCAGTAATTTTCAGACCCTGTTTCATTCCCCGGTACTCTCTGATGCCTGATGGGTGGCCTACTCAGTCACTAAAAGTAATTGAGTACCTGCGTTGACTCGAACAAGGGGTAACAATGGGGGTCGTCTAAGGCGCAGTAGTTGCCACATCGCTCCGCATCACAGTGATGAACGCATGAGAGCATTAATCTCTTAGTCTGCAGGCCGTGCTCCCACGCGAAGCGTTAAATCCTTACCATTCATTATAACTATCTCTAATAACGGGACAAATCCTATTACTGATTTGTTTAAAATTTTATCTTGTAATATTGCGACACCACGCTTACATGTGTTGGGCTTTATTGTCTCCTAATTACTAGATTACTGCATTGTCTACTATGCATTTTCTGAAGTTTCGCTGTCTAGCGTTCACTGACACCTAAAATACACTCAGGAATATTTAGCACTCCCTAGTCATCAAAGACCTGCCAGGAACTGAGGATTGCAGTTTCATGGTTTTTAGCTATGACAATTTGTACTAGAGGTGATTTCCCTTGCATTCCTCATAGCAGGATCATAACCATTTGAAACTGTTTCAGTAGTAAACTGGTCCAAGATTATTTTTTTTACAGTTCCAGTTGGTTCTGGTGATCGCTGCTGACCTTCACCGGGCTTGAATATAAAGAGGGATTAAATATGGGATAGAGAGAATTAGAGGATTACAACTTGATTTTTCTCAATGTTAGAAGGGAAAAGAGAACCAAGGTTTGCGTGGGTAGATCTGCTTCCTGGGGCCGAAATCGCTATTAATATTATATAACAGAGTATAAATAACAAAAAATATTTATAACAAAATGAATTAGTTAATAAAAAAAACGTGACGTGACTTGAAAGCAATCAGATAACAACAACCTGCTACATAAATTTACAGCGTTCTAAAATGATTTCTCCCCACTAATCTTTTATTATTCCTCTTTAATGTCTATAAACTATTATCATCGCTCCGGCCGAGTGAAGCTTGCTGTTGAAAGTAAACTACGTTCCTGTTTGACGACAATCAAACTTATCGCAGTTGATGTAAGGCAGCACGATGTAAGAGAGTAACGCCGTGTCTCCCATTTCTAGTGAGAGAGTTACTAAATACGACAGCAGAGTCATTTCAGTGATTGGCAGTAACGCCCACTGGTAAATCAGTAAAATCTCCTCCCGGTCCCAAAAGAAAATCTCAGTTAGTTTGAAATATAATTTTGCGATAGTGGCTGCCATTTTTTTTCGACGCTTGGGCAAAACCATTATTCGTCTTCTGTAATCAGACACTCAAAGAACGTTTCTAGGTACACGCTATAGAGCTACAACAAGGGTTGGCATGCCTTCATGCTTCTGTTTTTGCTAAGCACAAACCTTTGTCATCTTAATCCAAGTCCTCGTGTTCAACTACTAGGACATCAAATGTGATTTGTTTAATTGCTATTACCAAGCCGAACAAGGGCTGAATAATGTGTTTTGCCTATCTTAACGCAATCCTCGCTACTTTCCCATTCTCCGACTCGAAACTAACATCAAATGAACATCCGAAACAATCACCCTCTTTCTCTAAAGTAACTACGCTGTCCATTGCTTCCCATGTCTCTCCTTTTGTATCTGTATTTCACCGTGGGCCGATTGGTACTAAAATTATTCTCCACCCATGCCAAATTTGTTATCAGCCATCCCTTATATATCATAATTTGGATCTTTTGACCTCATATGTTACTTTTTGTATTCTTCTAAATGTTACTAATAAATTCAGATACCTTAAAAATAGATCCCTTATGGTTTTGTTTTTTCAAACCAATTACAATTCATAAATTAGCTCTACTGAACCACTTTTTGACCTTTTGAAACTGTGTTTTCTACCACTACACTTATTTTTCTTGTATAAATCAAGTAGGGTAAAGTATAAAAGATTTAAAGACGATTTCTCGACATAAAGAATTATTTTCTTCAATTTCAGTTAACACTTTTCAAGTTTTCTCCCTCGTGCAAAGTCTACGGGAGTCCAAAAAATTGATACGAAATATATTCTGCTACTAGGATACTCAGATAGACTCTAAATAATCTACCCAAAAGTTTAATCAAACCCTAACTACAAAACATTACATAATTAATAAAAGTATTATAGTGCGTTATAATAACAATCTGCTAAATATACAAATAAACTAAAATTTGAAAAACTAAAAATGTATAAATAAGTTTGGTATTACAATCCAGATGTCTTTGTAGCACTCTGTATATACACCGCATTTGTCGCTGTTGTCATGAATATTTCAGCATTTACAGCCTATAATCCACATTATTGAAGTTTTCTTTATTGAAGGAGTGAATGCTTTGTTCCACTGCATTTATTGATTCGGCGCTGTTTACGTTTCTTATTGTATTCCTGAAAATCATAAGTCACATGACGGTTCAATACCCATAACGAACGGATTGGCTGCGTTTGCGTACAGTCGGCGCTCCTTAAAATGTTTTTCCCTTTCCAACCGGCTAGAGTAGAACAAGGATTCTTTTACAGATTAGCGTAAATAAATTTATAACGACGCAATGGTAAGTTTTAGCTCCTAAACCGAATTTAATTTAAAGCAGGAGTAATTGTAGGTGCAAACATCAGAGGATGACCAAGGCAACCTCACCTGTAAGGCTGTCGAGTCCGCGGAAGAACTGAAGCAATGCCTTACCGAGCACCTAAGCAGTCGCGACTTAACTCTCGAAGACCTGAAGATCCTGAAAATCACAGACAGCGACTTGAAAACCCTCCTGGCGGACACGTTCGCAGACCTGCAGCTGGCGTCACTCGCCGTCACTTTCTCCAACGTCACCAGCTTGGAAGCGGACGCGTTCGAGGGGCACGGATGCCTGGAGAAACTAATTCTCGAGTACAACAACATCAGTACTCTCCCTATGGGCGTCTTCGACAAACTGGGCTCCATCAGCGTGCTCAACCTAAGCAGCAACAAGATTGAGTGTCTGGGGGCTGGTACGTTCAGCTTGTTGGGCAACTTAAAGAGCCTGGTTCTGTCGGACAACAAAATCGAGGAGGTCGCTCCGGGCGCGCTTCAGGGGCTCGTTGCGCTGGAAGAGCTCAACCTTGGGGAGAACAGCATCCACAAGCTGGACGCGAACATCTTCCAGGACACGCAAAATTTGAAAACGCTGCGTTTGAATTCCAATAAGATCACTGGTTTGACCGAGGAAATTTTCAGCAGCCTAGGCAGCATTGAGATTATCGATCTGAGGCTGAACCAAATTAAAAGCGTGGACGACAACGTATTTAGGGGCCTTTCTCAGCTGCTAGAGCTGTATCTCGATAGTAATAAAATAGACAGCGTGGACGAACACGCTTTTCAGGATTTGAAGTCGTTAGTTAAGTTGTACATGAGTGACAACGGTATGGTGGAATTTCGCGAGGGTACTTTTTATGAAACTGCAGAGTTGGAAATATTAGATTTGCAAAGCAATGAACTTAAAACAATTCCAGACTTGTCAAAGTTAACAAAGCTGGAGGATCTTTTTTTGAATGATAACCAGCTGACTTGCATCGGAAAGGAATTTGACGAGCTTGCAGCTTTGGTAAGCCTAAGTTTGGAAAATAATAAAATTGAAACTATTGATGCAGAAGCTTTCAAGGGGTTGTCTTCCCTTGTTGTTCTTCGTCTACAAAATAATTTGCTGAAGAATCTTAAAGGAGAAGTATTCGATGGCCTTTCTCAGCTGAGGACCTTGAATTTATCCGATAATAACATCAGTAGCATCAGTGAAGGTACCTTTAAGGAGATGAATAATTTAAAGTCGTTAAGTTTGGACAGCAACAGCATATCAAAAATAAGTCGCAGCATATTTGAAGACTTAACATCTCTGCAGACTTTATCCTTGAAGGCCAACGGAATTGTTAGTTTCGAACCTGACACCTTCGCTGACATGAAATCGTTAAGGTTATTGGATCTAGGCTACAATGGGTTGGAAATTAAAATGGACGGCCACTTCCAAGGTTTAGAACAGCTGCAGTTTCTGCACCTGAGGTTTAATGGATTGAAGAAGATCAAGAGGCTGTCGCCAGATGCTTTGCCCAGCCTGAGGTACTTGGATATATCTTACACGTGGGTAGAGGACATGCCCGCGGGCTTTTTCGAGCATCTTCCTGCCTTAAGTTTCGTTAAGCTGTTTCCTAACGTGCTGCCGACGGAAACCGTGGAAGCGTTTCGGACCAACTACCCAGACATAATTTTCGTAGAAGATTCCTGGGTACCCTAAGGTCAGCAGTAATTTTTGGATTTTATTGTATACCTACCATGCTTTAGTACCTATAAAAATGCTTTATTCGCTGAAACAAAGTGTATTATAGTTTCTAGCACAGAATTACTAATATTAGCGTGCCTTATTCTGTTTAATAAAGCTCTTATCTTGGTTAAGTAAGCGTTTGAATTTAAAGGTTTATGCTTTGAGATACATTTTTATTTGTAAAAAATGATCCAGAAGCCAACTTTACCATTTTTTTAATTCGCGTTGAACTTTCAAGAGGAATAGACCTGTTATCTGTGCTATCACTGGAAACAAAGGTCAGCTACACTTATTTATTTTATTTTACATTTATTAGTGGATACAGGGTCATCAAGTTAAATCTGAAAAACAAATAAACATTGAAAGCAATATTAGAATATAAGAAAAACTAAATGTATTTTGCATAAAAGTAAGTGAATAGTATTGAGAACCACATTACTCAATGTAGCCCCCGTCAGCGGCTACGACCTATTTAATCCGAGATTGAAACTTGCTGCGAGCCAACACAACTTCTTCCTTGTTTACATGTGTCATTATCTTTGTAATGAATGCGCTGAAGCTGTCCTTGGTGTTATAACACTTTTAATTGTCCTTCGCATTGACCACGCCCCATATATATAGTTAAGAAAATTGCAATCCGGGCTGTAGTTTTTCTAGAACATGTACTCTCGCCCACAGACACCTTCTCTATCCAGAACTTTAAAACTATCTTCAACACGGTGATATAGCTGTCGGAGGTTACCTTCAAGCCTTTTTAAAAAAAATGGAGCACCATGATATCCTCTTCGCTACTCAGAAGCCCCAGCTTCATCGCAAAGGCGGAAAAATGTGTATGTCTAACAGTAGGCACTTTAGAGACATTGGTAGATCAACGGTCTTTTTGGCGATTCACCTTCCCTCTTGGATGAAGTTGTTTTCGTCCGAAAAGAATCTCGAAAAGTCAGCCTGTAGGTCCCTTCTCTATCCAATTTGATATATCTGCCGATGATTGTATTCAGACCTTGCAAAAAAGAAATAAGGCGCCATGACATCCTCTTCGCTGCTCACCAGCCCCAGTACCATCATAGTTGCGGAAAACTTTGTATGCATAGAGGTAGGTACTTCAAACATATTTCGACAAATCTAACGGTAATCTTAGCGATTTACCTTTCTGACATAGATGAAGTTCTTTTTGATCAAAGAGAATCTCGGAAAATCAGCACTCTTACGTTTCACGTTCAGCATTGCTTGAGCCTTTAATTTCTTGTCAATTTTATTTCTCTCAGTCAAAAATTGGCGGTTCCTTAGGACGGCAGACTTCTATTGCAGATTCCTGGTGTACTACTAAACTAACCGTCGACGTTTTTCTTTGTCAGGTCAGTCATGCTTCTCCCAGGATCTTGATGATTGTTTTATTCAATTCGCAGGCTACCTGTCCCCAATTTTCCGTGAATGTCTACCAGCTACTAATACAATGATTTTGACACTCAACCAACTATATAGATATTTCTTATCTCATATCACAACCTCAATCTGAAACTTCTCAGAATAAGACTGTCAAAAGAATCTAAAACCATTACCAATTTTTGTGTTCAGAGAAAAATTTCTTACGCCATCGTTAGAGCTACTAAAAATAAGTAAAAATTAATATGAGTTAAAAATAAATGGCTAAAACATCTGAATAATACGCGATGTTAACAAAATCCCTTGTGAAAAGAATATTTGAGTTTTACTTAACCAAATAAAGCAAGCAAGAAGCTTTGGAGTTATTCTGCTACGTCTGATCTACAAAAATTACAGAAAGCCATAAAGGAACAATGACACGCATCAAAGTCGGTCAAAAACTATCGCATCTCGTAAACCATCTTTGAGATGTCCAAAACGGTAATAGTCGGAAAAGGCGAGATATGGTCTGTAAAGCAGAGTATTCGAACACCTGCTAACTCAAATGGATAATGGTTTCAACTGGTCTTGTCGACCATGTACAGTAAGCTCATTTGGTACACATGTCGCACAGACTTTATAAAAGCTAAGGTCGTGGTGGATGATTTGATAGGTAGGCCATAACTGATTTGCAAAGAACAAGTTAAATTTTCGATAGTAGCTCGCTGATTTGCTGGTACCAATTCTCCACTCTGCTAAATTTCTCATCAATAGTGAGCATCATGTTCCTTCTTCGTGCATTACGCTTATTCGACTACTTTTAAACTTCTCGATCTGCTCAAACACTCTGTCCCTATATTTTGTATTTCACTTCCGATGGTTTTCAGCTCCTGGCAAATCTTCTGATCAGAGAAATTGTCTCACTACTCTTTGTTCCTCCTTAGTGCACATCGCAGCGACCACTGCCACGGAAGCAAGAAAAATGACGATATCAAGGTTAAACATTGATAACGTGACCACGATAGTATCAACTCTTCTCATGCATACATAGAAGTAAGGATATATATTGACTTCCTTACGTATTTCACATTCAAAGTAAAATTTAAACCTCCTCATCCAAACGGTAAAATATTTCGGCGCGTTAGATACCAGAAACTGGAACCTTTTTTTTTTAGTTGAAAGGATTAGGAATCTTCCTAGATACCCCGGTTTAGGTGTTCGAACGACCTGGGCATGTTGGATTCAGACCCGAGGGTCCGCCTACCAACTAAACCCATCTACCTCTCACTCTTCGCCCATGTTTCCTGCCCGAAACCGCGTGAGCATTACTTCAGGTGGGGGGCGGTATCTCGTTCTAAATCTTTCTTCTATTAATTTGTCTTAGTTACGTTCTTTATTGTGTGGATGTTGCTTATCTTCCTTTATCATGTCCATTGTTATCTGGGTGCACATTTTGCTTATCTCGTTCCAATTTTCTTCTGTAGTAATCATAATGCTGCATATATTGTCGGGGGTGACTTTCACTTGCACCTTGTTTTCTGTATATTGTCTTAGTTCTTTCCATTGTCCGCAACTGAATATGACGTTTTCGGCATCTTCTCTCTCGCTACAGAAACTGCAACCGTCTTCGGTTGCCCTCTCGAAGCGCTTCAAGTGGGCCTTGAATTCGCCGTGACCGCTCAGAATCTGCGTGAGAAAGTAGTTTATTTCGCCATGCTTCCTTTCTTTCCAGGGTTTGATTCTTGGGATCAATCTTTTGGTCCATTAGCCGGTCTTGCTATTGTCCCATCGTTCCTGCCAATTTTCCATCATGTAGTACTCGTTGGTTATCCTGCTTTCCTTGTTGGCGCCATGGTTATACGCCCTCTGTCTTGCCATCAGATCTATGGGAGGGATCGCTGCTGTCACTTGCAGAGACGCCGTAGATACCGTGCGATATGCGCAGCTGATTTTGATATCCTTGATATCCTTTGTAGTTTCAGTAGCATATTTATGTTTTTCTGATACTTTAAGCCACCTATCCATATTGGCGCTACGTATAATAGAATGGAGTTTGCGATCGAGTTTAGTGTCTTCCTGTTCGTGGTTCTTGGACCCTTTAATCTAGGCATTAGTCTTGCTAGCTTGATTGTTGTTTGGGGTCTTCTGGTGGCTCCCTGGATATGTTTAGACCATAATGTGTGAGTATCTAGCGTTACACCTAGATACTTTGTCGCCGTTTGCATGGTTAGCTTTGCTCCTAGCAAGTCTATCTCCTTAATTTTTAGCTCCCTTCTCCCAATTATGGCTGCTACCTGAGTTTTCTGCGGTGCTAGTTCCAGTTCGTGTTCCTTCATCCATATGTTCACTTTTTCAAGTACGGTCACCATCTTACTTCTTAAATTTAGTTCCTCTCTGTCCGTAATTATCGCCACCAAGTCATCCGCGAGTACTATTAGTTTGCAGCCTGGGGGTAGCGTTATATCCAGCAACTTGTCATATAATATATTCTACAGTATGGGTCCTAAAACTGACCCCTGTGGTACACCGCATGTTATTTGGTATTTATTCTTCCTGTACCTTATTTTCCTGTCTTTTAAATTTTTAATGATGTTTATGAGATGTCCGAGTGTCTCGCGGTCTATTAGGCTCTTGATTATCTTTGCCCACTATGCGGTGTTAAACGCATTTTTGACGTCTAGCGTTACAACCACGCATAGTTCCCTCTGTCTCCAGTTTCCCTCGTTCGCGCGTTTAGTGTATGAGATAACTTCTTTGATGGCGTCTATTGTGAATCGCCCCGGGCGAAACCTATATTGATCTTCCGACAGCCCTCTTCTAGTGTCTAGGTCGTGCATTAGTCTGTGTTTTATTAATATTTCAGGATCAGCACTGGGTCCGCTGTTTTCCACATTGTTGGAAAGGTACTCTTCTGCCCTAGTTTATTTAAGGTGTTTGTGATTATGGCCGGGTTGGCATCCACGGCGCACTTTATCGCTTCTGGTGGAATTCCGTCTGGTCCGGCAGCTTCGTTGCTTTACGTTTCTTGGTTGCAGCCTTAATTTCACCCACTGTGAAAGGAATTACTGCGTCGTTTGGGGCATTTTGCTCCCAGTTGTTGAGGCTCCTGGTTAGAAACAAGTCGTTTATTATTCTGGTATATTCTATTGGTTCCGTTGAGGATGGCAAATACCATCACCCCATACGTTGTCGTCCACCTCGTCCAGGATATTTTGCCATATTATCTGTTTGGCTGCTTTGATTTTTCTTTATAGCTTTTTCTGTGTTCGCAGTAGACCTTGTACTTTTCGTTGGTAATGTTCGGTGGCGTCTTATGTTTTGAGCGGGTCCATATTCTTCTGGTTTCTATGCATTTTTTCCTACTTTCGGTCACATCGCTCCCCCACCAGTATACTGATTTCCTGCTATTGGGGCCTGTGCGTTTTTTGAGAATTTTGTCACAACACGTGGTGATAATATCTTTCAATTCTTCTGGGCTTGGACATTCTGGCGCGTAACTAATTAATTCTGGAGTAGTTGTGTCTTTTGTGGATTGTAGGTCCAACCGGTCATTTCCTTTATTTCTGCTGGTATTTCTTTATCAGTTTTAAAATATGTAGCTCTATGGTCACTTAGCGTTTAATCGTCTAGGACCTTCCATGTGATCACTTTGTCTGCCAGATTGTGGCTCGCAAAAGTAGCATTGATGACACTGCTAGCAAGTCGGTGCGTTTTCCCCGTTGATGGCGATGAGGTCGTTTTGTGCGGCCCATTCTAACAGATATTGCCCTCTGACATCGTTTAGCTGCGAACCCCATGTATAGATTTTGGCGTTTAAGTACCCTCCCCCCCCCCCCAACAATTAGTTTAACGCCCGGTTCACTCGTCTTGATTACCCTAATTCTTTCTGTTAGGTGATCGAAGTACTCCAAATATGTGTCGACAGTTATATTTGGGGATATGTAGCATGAAAATATATAGTATCCCTCTATTCAACCCCAGACAATTCCATCGCCTTTACCCACGTGTGTTGTCGCTTTGTACATGCGATTGCGGTATCGCTACAATTATCCATGATCCAACCGGTGCGGTTGTTTATGTATTTTTTGGTTGGTTCCGCTACTATTGTTATATCAGCTTTAATACTATTTTTTATGTGGCTAATGGCCTCGTGGGCCCCCCTGCACTTGTTTGCGTTTATCTATAAAAACTTAGGCATTAATATCAGTTTTATCGAGCGTCCTATCTATGTTTCGATTTCTCGCGGCGTTGCTGCCATTGACACGTTATATGTGACGCTTTCCTTTGTTTTTTGGGTATTATTTGATATCCTTCTACTTCTCTTTCTTGAATTATGGTGTTTTGGCCCTCTGTTATCGTTGGGCTATTTCCTGCTATTTCAACGTTGGTTATTGATGTTGCTGCTATTTCCATGGATACATTTTTTATTGTACGTAGTCTTGTCTGGTACTTAGATATATTTATCTACACAATGCTTACATAAAACAAAAATTTGTGATATTAAGTGTACCAACTTTGATTCCAATAATCTAACAAACTCTATAAGTTGTGTTGTTTATAAATAAACAAAACTCAATCATCACTCACGCCCAAATTGTCGACAACAAATGACACTATCATCTAAACATTCACAAAACATATATAAACTTGAACAAATGTTAAATTTACCAACATCCTTTATTCCAAAGATATATCAATTGACAAATACCTTCAGATTGCAACCTGGAAAGCTAACAACCTACAGCAACATGAGATTACAAATACAACAGCACCAAATAGATGTTTTGCTGATATCTAAAACGCACCACACCGGAAAAAGTTATATAAACATTTATAAACACATTATTTATATGTTATACATACTATAATTGTTAGTAACTTAATAAAACATCATAAACTAAACGAATGTTCTGAACATCTACAAGTTACCTCAATTTTAATAGAAGATTGGGAAGGACCATTTATCCTACCACTGGCTTATCAATATGCAAATAAAGAGAAACAGCTTGAGCGCCATTTTAATACTTTTAAAAATCTGCGGAAAACACAAAACGGGTTCCAAATTAACGAGCACAAAGGGTAGAGAGTTATTGAAATAAACTTAGTTTTTCCTCCACTAGGAAATTAACTTTTTGGCCATCTGATTTAAACAAGTCGCCTGATCCCTAAGATGGTTATGTTATAGAAAACGTAAATACAGTACCGAGCAAAATTATATTGGCCTTATTGAAAGCATGTGATGTCAAGGCGCTACTTGAAAAGCAAATAAAAATTAAATCAAGCATTCGATTAAATCGATGCCACTTCCAGCCACACGAATTCAAAATCATTATTGTAGTTGCGCGCCGATTTAACGTGAATGACACTGAGCGTGAATTAATGTTTCCATCCGTTTAGACGATCCCCCATTACCTATGCTCCACGGGACTTCATATTAGGCGCCCCTTGCGGAAACAGAAGTATTGTGGGGGAGACATGGTTTGAGCTAGACCCATACAAAGTAAAACATAATCACTTTGTAAGACGGAAGCAAGTATATAATAAGTGATGCAGTGACATGGATTCAACGGCCCAAAACACTCGCAACGACCCGAAGTACCAGATCCCCACCTTCAAACATAGGGTGGAAGTGTCATGGTATGGGACTGCTTCTTCTCCAAAAATACACCCCCTCCCTTGTATATGTTGAAGGAACAATAAAAGTTTAGAGAAGTTGATGCTTTTTTGGGTACGCTATACCCATAGTCGGGCATTCACTTTTCCATAAGACAATGATCCAAAGCACAAGAACAAAACGGTTTTGGAAGAGAATCGATGTCTTTCGACCTCAACGTGATCGGGCACATATGAGATGAATTGGAGGGAAGGCTGCCAGATAAGAAACCGTCAAATGCCACTCCCCAGGCGGTCATCGACAAGTTTGTCCACTCTGTCCCACGTAGACGCCAAGCAGTTATTGATGTTAATGGCTATGCATCAAAGAAATGATTATCGTTTACTTGATGATTTCTTTATCTTGGCGTGTTTGTGAAACCATTACTTAGCCTGTTTGTCCTTAACGATGAATAGGCAAGCTTATTCATTGTTGCGAAATTGGAGGATGTCAAAATAATTTTGCTCGGTTGATATTTTCAGGGTTTTCTACAAGATGATATTTACAGAAAATTTTTCCATGAAATTAAAATAACAAACACGTCTCATAAAGAAACAGCTAAGCAAAAGGCGCATTATTGAAGTTCCTGGCTTAAAATGTGCTACCACAGAAAAAGCAATACCAAAGCTCTCAGGAGCAGATACTTCACCGATTAACCTGCAGAAGGTTGATTTCTATTTTTTTTCTTATATAGAGTGGGACAAAACTGTTCATTATCCTCTCCTATATGTGTTGAAGAATACTCCTTCACTTGAAAGTGCTAGGGTAATGTCTATAAACTTCAGCAAGATCCAGTGACAGAACTTTTGCTGTGTAGGCGGTGGTGTTCGTTGGTGGGCTAGCAAACACGCCGAAAACGTGGCAAGGCTTGCCGAAGACAGCGCAGATCTTGCTAACGCTGCAAGGGAAACGAAAAGACAGAGAGATGGAGGAGAGGGAGAGAAAAAGAGAGAGAGAGACTTTCTGGAGACCTTTTTCCTTAGTGACTACGGGGAAGAAGGCAATGCAAATCAGACCACGATCAAACATAAAACGGCTACGATCGTCGCCATCCGGTGACAGGAAAAAACTATCTTTAAAAACATCTTCAACGCGAGTTTGGAGTTCGCAATCTTTTTGAAATGTTGGAAGATCCAAACGGTGCAGTTTATACTGAAACAGTGAAAAAAGATCCGACCGACCTGGCTGACTTTCGGCCATTAGATCGCACCATAACGACACGCGTAGAACACGTGACACAGCAAAATGGCAATTTTCACAAACAACAATGCGGTTGCGCACTAATAAGGTTAAATATTTCCAGGATCGTTCGACATCGCATGGTAGCCCGGAATCATCCGGAAACTAGCTGGTAAGTATTTCCCACAAAATTTATTCTCGATAATAAAACACTGCTTTAGCAAAAGGCCAGTGCAAGTTAAAAATAACGGTATCGTGACGCGACCAATTACGAGGGGGTGCCCTTGGGGTTCGTGCTCTGGACCGATATATTGAAAATTGGTTTACGAAAGTATATTCAGAATTTAGTTGCTTCAGGGTGCTGGATCGTGAGGTTTATAGACAGCACTGTTCAAAATTTCAAAGGCGCATAAAAATAATGCTCTCGATCCGCTAAAAATGTGAGCAGATAGTACAAAATTAAAATTTAACTCAAAGAAGACCGAAATTATATTTTTCCGAATGCAACCTGGGCAAGACTTTTCTGCTCGACGGCGTGTGCGTCTACCGCAAGGACCACATGCAATACCTTAAAGTAGAAATCGATGGTTGGTTGTTATGGAAGTCACGTGCGATAGTTTATGACAAGTTGAAACAAATTTTCCACCGGATTTTAGCGATAGGCTGAAAGCGTTCAAAGTCAGAGGGTGGAAATTTATTTAGAGTGCAGAGAATACTCGAGATTAAGGCGGCAGGGGCTTAGAGCACAGTAGCCGCCAAAGTAGTTTTAGTATTAAGCCAAGAGGCGATAAACCGGAGGTAACTGACGACGAAACCAGTCCATCGAAGAGACGGGCCACCCCGCCAAACAAGATGACATACCATTTAGTGGCCTGGGGTGCGACAAATGTGGTGCTATGCAAACGAGTCGTGAGCGGACAACCAAAAAGCGAGAACCACGTTTGTGGCCATGCGAAGAAAAGAAAACATCTACAAGGACGAGCTAAGGTCACAGACTAAAGCACCATTTTCCAGTACGAGCTAATTAATGTCCGTCTAGATTTGATTTCATTAGACTAAGGCGCACGCAGAAACTCTGGCCAATGAGCGTGTGAACCAACTGGCCAAAGGGGCAGCGGCAAGAACAGGACCGCTGATTTCTAAAACGATCTCAATGGAGCTTGCAAACAACTGACTACAAACTAGAACAAGAACAAAATGGGGACAGATATGGCAAACAGCGGAAATGGAGCAACAAGCACGGATTTTCATCTCCATAGTCGGCATGGCGCAACAAGCTGTGGGATGTTAACCAGCGCACTGTCCAACTTATCACTAGTTGGTAACTTCCGGTCCTGCTTAGCAAGTAAGCTGACTGAGGACCAAAATAAATGCGCATTTGGGAAAGTCAACGGTGCCATGCACCTTCTGCTAACCTGCAGCGCGGAAGAGCGGACGAGCCCCCATCACGAGCGGGTGGAGATCAAGAAACTTTCGAAAGTGCGCGGATAGTGAACGGCTCTTGCAGTATTCGTGGAATGGTGCACCAGATTACTCGTAAACCTTTTAAGGGGCGCGCAAGGGTTAAGCATATTAGTACCAATACAAAGATATAAACTCAAAGTCAAATAGACTAAACAAACAAAGACTGTGGATTAAATTAAGGTAGATTAGTGTATCATATATACGAATCCACACTTTTTTCTGAACCAAGAACTGATTCCGTGTTACCGACATGTCGATTTCTGGGTATGATCTTTGACAGGAAATTCACCTAGACCTCTTACTCGAATGACACGTTTTCGTGAAAAAACAATGCACTGGTCTTGGTAGTGGATAGACGAAAACTGTTTTAGTAGCCCATCCAACATTGTTATGAATAGCGAGCTGGAGTTGGCGCTTAATATTTTTAAGTGACAATGCAGTAAAGTAGAGAGCTAGATCGGCTACATAGGTATAACAGGCTGCTTATTGCCGTACTTAGACAACTACCAATTCCGTTGATAGCTACTGCAAATAGTGTTACGCTGAGTATTGATCCTTGTGGCACACCATTTTCCTGACCATAAACAGCATATGTAACAAACGCAACTCTCACTTGAAATCCATGATCAGACAAAAAAATGCTTTTTCGATATCAAACAGCACCGCCACAAGGTGCTGTTTTCTCAGACTTACAGCTGTTTGTAGCTGAAACAGATTATCGATAGTTAAAAGATTCTTACGAAACCCACATTTGTCATGTAGCAGATTGTTGGTTTCTAGAAACCAAACAAGTCATCGGTTTATCAAACGTTCTAAAAGGTTGCATAAACAGCTTGTAAGCAAAATAGATAAGCGCTATTTGCTCTGCTTACAAAGAGGTACAATTATAGTGAGACGCCAGGGATCAGAAATCTAACTTTTGCGCCAAATGAGATTGTATACTTGAAGCACATATTGGAATGCGTAATGAGGTAGATGCTTCAGGAACTGATAGTGGATGTTATTCGACCCAGATGATGTATCGTAGCATTCCTTCAATGCAGAAGTCAATTCTTCTATCGTAAACTCGGAATTATAGGATTCTGAGTTATCTGAATGAAAATTCTGTGGTTGTCGCTCTGCTTGTCCTTTGTGTTTCAGGAACAATTCAGTGTAATTTTCAGAGTTTGATAATTTTAAAAAATGGTATGCAAGACATTCAATAACCTGTTCGGGCTTATTTATAAATGTATCGTCCACTATCAAAGCAGGCATTGGGGCATACCCTCCTTTACCGCCAATTTTTTGGATTTTCTCCCGAACATCCTTAACTGGTGTATTGTTGTACACGGTAGAAACATAATCAATCCAAGTTTTTGGTTGCTTCTTCTTATAAGGCGCTTGGCCTCAGTGCGCTTTATATGGAACGACTCTTCATTTTCTGGGATCGGATGACGTTTGAGACGATAAAGAGTTCTCTTTTGTTGCTACTTGTTCGTTCCACCAAGAAACAGGTGTGTGACTTACACTGCTAGAAGTTTTAGCGACGAAAGAGTTTGCTCTTTCGATAATTATCGATGTTGGATGTTGAACTGTAAGTTCAACATCATCAAACCCCATTATTCCAAAATTAGTATCGCCAGAAAAACCTGACCAGTGGAAAGTGATCAGAATCACACAAGTCGTCATGCACAGTCCGTTGAAGAGTCAAATCTGTGTAAGAGAACGTTGCATATGCAGTTGAATAATGCGTGGATGAGCCTATATTCAATAAAGATATATCACTGCTTTCTAAAAAGTTCTCAATTACTTGACCCATACGGCCAGTGTTCCCGAAGTATATATATTAAGGCCGTTGAAATCCCCCTCAATAATAAAAAGACATGGAAGGGCATATATTATGTTCTCCAATTCATTAAAATTGCGATATTCTCCGGGTGGATCATAAATAGAACATACCGTTACTAGTTGGCTAGTGTAAATTCTAATCGCTATACGTTACAAGAAGGGCTACACAACCTTTTCGCACTCGCCATTAATATTTTTTCGGAGTATAAAGTAAAAATGGTGTAAGTACTCTTAGAATGAGTTTCTTGTAGACCAATAACAGTTGGTTCATATTTTTCAATCAGAAGACGCATTTCAGATATATGGATAACCGTTGCAGTTCCACTGGAGAAAATTATTGATAATTATCGATTAGTCTAAGGAGTTCTTCAGGTTCTGTCAATCATTTCGTCCAGCACAATATCACAGCCAGTGTAGCTTCGTGACTTATTGGTTTTTGGAACCTTTCCAACTCTGATCTTTTGGAAAGACCTTGATTTCGACGATCCAGTAAAGCTCACCGATCCCTCTCTTAACATTAGTTTGTATTCCATAGGGGAGGAACAGCTGGTCTCTTTAATGAGACTTTTTGGTATATTTTTGGTGGTCGCACCAACGTGAAGTTAGTTGAGATTTTTGGTCGCGATGGTGATATCTTCGCCGCCTTATTATTTACATCTTTCTTTAGTATTGATGTCGATGTACTGCTTTCTTGGGCAAAATCTGTTTGGCAACTGGCGTCAATCATGTTGCGTTAAGTAGCAATAGAGGGCATCTGCTTGGGAGGCACAAATTTTGCAGCGTAGGATACACTAAATGCTGATCAAGCGAATTTTCAACATTTATACGCGATTTTGAGCTTTTGAGACAATCTCTGGATCTGCGATTGTGTTGTGTTAGGTGAAAGCTGACAAATAAATGCTCTCGTTAGTTTGCCTACCACAGAGGCGCAAATTTGTGGATTACCACATTTTTGAAACATATGAACGAAACGTGGACAATTGAAGCACCTAATGGACTCAGAATGTAAGGTCTTACTTTAATGGAGTACACTGCTGCCTGTATACTAAAGGGTACAACGGGACTATTGAAAGTTAATATAAAGAAAGGTGTACTTTCAATATTCCCGTTCCTCTTTCTAGTGATCCCACGTACATCGATTACACCTTGTAGAGCTAATTATTTTCTGATTTCATCTATTTTGCAGATTAGCAAATCGGAGCAGGACAAAACACCTTCAGACGAGTTAAATGTCTTATGAAGTCTTTTCGATTGTTATATCCACCAGTTGTGTAGCTTTGAGGAATTTGTTTAATTGATGTTCGATGGAGGTTTTAATCAACAATATACCATCTCGTAGTTTCTTCGTACTGTTTGTGTTACCATCATTTCTATGCCCTTGCTGAAAAAAAACGGCGATACTTGTCTGAAAGTCGTGCCGTCCTTTTTTTCAGTGCGTTTCATTGTATTTTGCGTAAAACAAATCTTGGGAGTGCCTATCCGAGAAAAAATGGTGGAAAATTGTTTATATGCATATATAATTTTAGTATAAACACTTGACTATAAACTACTCACCACGAAGCCCCATAGGGGGACATTAACACCGCAAACCGTTGCGATCATCAGTGACACTGTGCAAGAGGCCCTTATTCATGATTGATACCAGGTTTGCCAAAGTACTGCTTTCTTTTTTGATGTACTTTTTCCATTTACAACTCTTTTGGCCCGGTATTCTCAAGCGCCAATTTGTGGACTATACAATATAGAATTGATATAATTTTTGGTAATCTGAAAAGACGGCAAAACGTAGACTGTAATTATTGTTTCATGTAATATCATAAAGATAAAAAAAAAGAGAAAAGGGAAGCTATTTAGATAAACGCCTCTTCTTTGATTTAGGATATAGAATAGACTCCAGCTAATTTTTACTTGGTTATATCACCATATTCTATTGTCTTCCATTCTGATTTATATTGTCCATAATCGCTTTTCTCTTCTTTACACCTAAAAAAATTGTTCCCTTTTCGTTTTTGCATTTTTTATAAATTTTGTATCTTACATTTCACATTTTACTTTATATCATGTTCCTTTTCATCATTTTTCTTAAATTAAGGATCACAAGACTAAACAAAGAGGTTTTTCATTGACCAAACATAACTGCGGTTCCCCTCTAAAACTTTTAGTTGAAACGGTTTTCCAGATATTACTACTTTTGTACGACATAATCGTAAGGTAGGCGTGTTAAAAGATTGATTTAGAAGGCGATAGAAATGACAATGGGCCATCTACAGCAAAAATTTCGGGCCAAGAGTGGCCGAAAATGGTAACTCACGAACAAGAAGCGATATCCAGGCAGAACTGGTAACCATCTCCCAAAGTACTTTGTTAGTGACTCTCATCCTCTTCCTAGCCATCTGAATCACAATCACTTCAAGTTAAGGTGCAAAAGAAGGATGTGATTTACCTTCTGAATGCTTCTTCATTGTTTTCCTTCCACAAATCCTCTTTAGAATCATTTTTCTCGTGAGTCTGTCTTATTTTTCTCATATGTTTTCATCTATAATAAATCTTAGCCCCATTTTTAAAAGCATTCCCAATATCATTATTCTATTCTTTTATCTTCTTTCCAAAATTTGACTTTTTCGTTTAATGAGATTGCCCTTTATTTTCTTTAGCTTCTTTCTGCCTTACCACTTCTCATTCATGTTTTTGCTCCACTTTATACTTTTGATTTTCTAACATTTTCATCGTTTTTACTATAGACAATTTTCTTTTTCTATTCTTTTTGATTTACTATAATTTATTATTTAATTAGTTTACAAATTTTCTTCTATGCAACCAAATATACACAACTGCAACATATATCACCTGTATTATGATATTCAAATAAAATTATTTTTATGTAATTTGTTCGTTTATTGTTGCTAATCCTCTACCCATTTTAGAGCTTTCATAATAAGAACCCTTATAAAACCATTTCTCATAAAGAGACTAATTGTTACTCCAATCTCTATTTAATTATCTTTATATTATTATCTTAATTTTTTAGCTTATATAAAATTTCATCGAGTTCGATTCATTCCATGAGAGAGAGAGAGAGAGAGAGAGAGAGAGAGGCAAGTCTGAGTCTTAGTGTGCGAAATCAGGGTACGTGAAGCAAGAATAACAAGGTACGCTGTGATAGCGGCTGTCAAAAACCAAGCAACAAACAACTAAAATAATTAAATGAACCAAGGAAATAAAAAAGAAGAAGGAACAAACAGAAGCAAAATGAAAACCTTCAAGGAAGATAGGAAAATAATTAAATTCCCGCTTAACCAATTAAAAACAAAAAGTAAAAGTCAAAAGTGGGAAACACAAAGATAATACTGAATTTGATGGAAAAGATAGTGGGACAGCAAAAGAGCAATTAGTGAGTAGAATAGAAAAATTTAAAAAAGTTCAAAGAGAAAACAAAAACAAAAAGCAAGAATTAAATTTCTAAAACATAAGCTGGAAGTAAAAGTAGGAATAAGCAGAGCGACTACATCCAAAAGCAAGACTAAGGTAACAATAAATATATTAGAATTGAAAAATTCAACAGCAAAAAAAAATAATGAGTAATAAAAACAATTTAAAAGGAACAAAAATCTCAAACACAAAATGACTTGGAAGAACCTCGATTTACTCTAATCTCTAATTGTTGATATTAGTGACAACGTGTTAATCTATGTTAAAACTAAGGGCTAATTAGAAGCGAGAAATATTCGACACAAATGCCACTTCACTTTTTATTTGTGCAGTGGATAGACTACAAAAAAAAATTTCAGCCTAATCAGTGATATCGCATCCATGACCTTCCCTAAAGAAAAGAGGGGTTGTCCGCAAAAAGGTTTTTCTTGCGTCCTAGACTGACAATTTTTCACCCGAATTCCCTCGAATTTTTGTAAAGTGAGGACGTTTACATTTGAAACTGGACCGGCTTTTCTGCCTGAATCGAGGACGTGGAACAATTTAACTTACAATCGAAGCTCCACTCAGCGGTGGCTGTGGCAGACGCACTTTTGCGTTCGTCACTGATTCCGTGTGCGTTCCCAACTCGCAGGCCGCGCAATTGTGTTGTGCGAACCAAAAAAATGTGCTCAGCTGAACGCCTCAAATATTTAATTCGCGTTTCTTGTCTAATGGACAACGATCAAAAACAAACGCCCAATGACCCACCCGCGGCCGCCCGCTTCCAGATGCACCGCAAATCAACGATCCATTCGACAAGGTGCAAGTACGGCTCCGACATACGTGCAAGAACACATGGACCTCCTCGTGGTCAGGCCACGCCTCATTCCTTTGTTTACTTTCTGTTCAAATGTATAGATAGATAGAGAAAAGAAAAAGAAAGCGTAAGCAAAATGTAGAGAAATTGCATTGAAAGAATACTTCTAAAACGAAAAGAAAGAAAAAATAGTGAAACAAACAAAAACACTAAAGCCAACAAATAAGAAGGCAAAACAAGTAAAGGAAATGAACTGTGACTATGGAAAAAGAGATAAAAACCAAATAAAATACAAAAAGACAAATGAGCAAATATTAAAGGAAAAATAAAAAACAGAAACAATTAAGAAATAAAAAAGAAATAGAAACAGTAAAAGAGATGGACAATCAGCAATTGCGATATTTAGGAATAAGAGAAACTAAAAGGTCGAATAGTAACAAAACTAGTAAACAAATACTAAATACTCTGATAAAGAATCAAACAAACAGAAAAAAGGGTAGGAGCAGGGGAGATAAAACAAAAAAATTATAGAAATAGAAAAATTCCTATCTACAATTTATTAAGAAAAATAGAAGCAATGGCTTGAGAAATAATGATAGTTTATAGATCAAACAAAAATACACTAAAGGAAAAAAATTTAACAAAACGAAACAGATTAAAGTGAATCAAATATCATTATAATTAAAGACCTCAACAAAAAGGTAAGAAAAAGATAATAAAGGAATAGAAATATACCGAGAAACACATAGAAAATTAATAAAAAGCAATAGTGGAAACATAATAACCAAATTATATATAGAAAAATTTTAAATAATAAATTCCAAATTCCAACAAAAAGAAATTTATCAAGACAAGAGAAATTAATCATCAATAATTGGTAGGGAAGAGAAGATATAAAGCTAATAAAAGTCATAAGAGTAAAAAGAAGATAAAAAATTAGTAGCAATAACTGTTTAATAAGGATGAATCTAAAAATCAAAAGAGAGACAATAAAAAAAATTAAAGTGATAAGGAAAAGCATTAGAAGCTACAGGAACTAATGCAGATGAAACAAAATAAAAATACAAGAGAAGAATGTAATTATCTAATACAAAACATACTAAAAGCAGCTGTAGAAAGACAAAAGCTGGTAATAGAATATAAACTATTTGATGGGCAGAAGAAATAAAACATAAAGCGAGGCAGAAGAAAAATAGATGGAAATGCCTACGAAAAATATAAAGATTAAAACAATCAAATTAAAATGAGATGAAAGGACAAAAACAAGAGGAATAGATGAAATTTAAAAACAACTTCAGTGAAAATCAGAAGCTACCAAAATAACTAAGGAAAAACGGACCAGAACTTTAAAAAACAACAGAGACGAACAAAAGGAACTACTCTCAAAAGAAGAACACGTAATAGAAAGATAGAAACAGAACTCCAAAGACTAGTTATAAAATATAAAGAAAAGTGGTCATGGAAATGAGCAAAACAACGCAGTCAGGAATGAAAACAAACATTAAGCCAATATCAAAAACTGAGCTAGAGGAAGTAATACAAAAGATAGAGTTAGGAGGGCAGTAGGATAAGATTGGCAGGCAAAAGTGACAGTGCCAATACGTAAAAAGAGGAAATGGAATTAGAGGAAAATAACATTACTAAGTATAATATTACACAAAGTTCGGGTGATAATATAGGATTCAAAATTAAGAGAAAAACTGGAAAACACAATAGAAGATAATCAATATTGTTTCAGAAAAGGAAAAGAAGCATAGGATAACATATTTATACTAAGACAAATTGGCAAAAGAACAATAACAAAAAAAAAGCTTGCTTATGTTACACAGACCTGAAAAGTCAAAGAAATAAATATATAGCAAATAGTGGAAAATAGTATTTGAAAACCCATATCAATAGCAATAAAGAGACGTGCAGTCATTGTAAAAAGAACTTCTCAAGCTAGAAAAAACAGATTTCCTTGTTACAGATGTAAATCATGGGCGGTATCAAACAAACGCTATGTTAAATTTTTTACATTATTAGCTGAAAACACTAAATTGATATTAGAAAAATTTCTGTAGGTTGGTTGCCTATATTACAGCAAAAAATCTGTCTTAATCTAAAATATGTTTATATTCGCATACTAAAAACTTAATTTATAAATTTAAAATGTTAAAGCCATCTTATTTTTTTAAACTCTTGGTGCAGTAGAGGTCTTTAAAACTTGAAGGTTCTATCCGCAATGTTACAATAAAAAAGGATGTTAAATGAGTAGTCAATGGCACGAGGAGAGCAAAATCATGACTTGCACCTGGACCCCCAATGCTTTAATTATGGCGCTGCCCTTGACACCTTTGTAACAAGAGCAATTTCATTTTATTTTGAAAAATTTTACAATTTTATCAAAAAAAGGCAGCAAAATTAGGTACAAAGACGTCCAGTTCAACTTAATATGCCGTGCAAAGCGAAGTTGCGCAAGTTTGCAAGGTAATGACCTTGCGTTCTGCTTCAGAACGCGAATTTCTCTTCCATATTTGCAACAATAAACTATCGGGCACACCGACAAGGCCGCTGCGCGTGAATCATCTCTAATTATTTCATTCTCTCAACGACCAGCGGCCTCTGGTTTATCTTTATTTTCGTATCACACAAGACCTGTGCAGTATCTTAGAGAAAATAAAAGCAAACGCTGTTTTCTTAACTGAACTTTATTTATTAAATCATCATAATTGTTAAATTGGGGATTAACGCTCTACCTGCTAATTTAGTAAACAGTAAAAATGAGTAAGTAATCGTGTTAATCGGATCTGCTTCTAAGGGCGTCCAGCTAGAGCTCCCCGATTTGTGCCTGAGTTAATCTACAAGGATGCGCAGCGACTAAAACACAAACGTATTAGTGAGACGTTGCAGTTTCAAAGATGGTGTAAAAATAACTTTAATAAAAAAGTTGAGCCTTGCACGGTGTGCTCCTTTTACTAACCACGCCGGGCGTCCCGCAGCAGCCCATTCGTAGAACGCCCCGGCTCGTTGCACTACCTCTAAACATCTCTATCAAATGCTAGTGTAAATGATTATAAAAATTTTACTCACTCCTAACAGTCCTAAAGATTTATCTGAAACGTAACCGCCAAACTAACAAGGAATGATAACAAGGCATATAAAAGTATTTCCGAACCTAATCCCACGCAACCAAATTTAGCCACACTCAAGAAAAGTCTCTCGAAGTTTAGTCGCAACCGAAACCGCAGCTACTACAGGAATTAAATGATAGCACCGCATAGCATTCGTCGTCGTTGAGATGTCAACTAAGTACATATACATATCTCGTCCAGAAGCAAGTCTTGCTGGTGAAAACATATATACAATGCATTTTATAACAAAAGTGGGTGGTAAAATCCATTACATTATCATCCAAAAGGGCTGTACCCTGTCTAATCTAGTTTTAAAAGTAGACTACAAAATATCACCATTCAAAGGGTCTGGTAGGGCTGGGCTGCCTAATCTAAATAGCACCGCAGAAGTCAAGTCAGGGCATATACAATTTTGGACCTACATTTCCGTCTTTCTATAAAAAAAAATGGTTAAATATCATAGAATAACTAAACCGAGCCGTACAACTGCAGCTCAAGCTTTGTGCGATATGGGGGCCGGAATCCTCGATATCATATTATCAGGCCGTGAATCCTTGCGGGGGCTGATGAAGGGCGATGCCTCCCCAGCCTCGGTGTCCAGCATGGTCAGGCTGCCGTACTTCTTCAGCAGCTTCTTCACCTGCTCCGCGATGGTCAGGTCGTCGTTGTTGTTCTTGACAGCCTTCAGCAGCTCCTCCTTCAGCCTGCCCTTGGTGGGCGACGTGTTGGCGGACAGCGACGAGCGCCGCGCCGTCGGGTCGTAGCCGGTGGCGGTGGTGCTCCTCCGGGTCGCCGAGTTGCGGCTGAACGGCGGCGGACTGAAGGTGTCCGCGCAGAGCGACGGCCGGGCGCTGCGCTGCCGGCCGCTCCAGGTGTTCGTGTTGCACTTGGCCGCCATCTTCGGCGAGGCCACGGGCATCTTGGAGGGCTTGGAGACGTCGGGGTGCGAGCGGTCCTTGCTGCTGGACCGCGACGACGACTTCTCCACGGAGCCCTGCTTAGGCGCGCGCGGCTTCTCGGCCGGCTTCTCGCCCAGCCTCTCGGGCTTCTCCGCGGAGTTCTCGCGGTAGATGTGCGAGAACTGCGTGCGGCGCAGGCCGGCGTCGTTGGTCTCGTCTTCGTAGTCAATGGAGTCTTGACGCTCTAGAACGAAATTCGGAAAATTAATCGCATTAATCACATCACGCAACGGATTAGGGGAATCACCCGAAAGTGCCGCTAAAATTGCGTGGCTCACTTCATTCCAACACAAGTAGCAGTGTTGCTGAACCTTCATTACAAATTTCAAATTAAAAAAACAACAAATGTAAATGGTAGTCAAAATACATATGTTCTATTATATGATAAAAAATCTTTAACAATTTCTGTTATACCCTTAGTTCCTTTTTTTTCTGTTGCCATTTCATAAAAAATCGAAATAAATGAAACCAATCTGAACCGAGTATATAGAACCTCAATCCTATATGGTTAAATCTTTGAAACCAAAATAAACATGTTGTTGGAGTCGGTAATTCATAGTTTGATTCCGTCTCTCTCGAACTAATACACTAGTCCCTTCTTGTTCTCTCCCTTTGCAGATACAAACGACTCGATAAAAGCCCCAACTATTTTTTAGGATTTGGTAGAGCTAAATTGAGCAAGTTTGATAAATTTTTAATTTTTTTCATAATATTACTGTTTAATATCAATTAAATATTGAAAATTGTTAAATATTACAAAATGTGTACAACACGTTAAAGAGGGTGAAAAGAGGCTATACAGATTTAAATATTACAAGATACATTTTTGGTCAATAAATAAAATGGGTAATCTATGCCTGACCACCGAAACCGAGTATATAAATCGCAGAATTTGCGCTTTGGGCATTTTTTCTTAATAAGTTCCTCTAAAAATACTGAAATACTGCAATTTTCAAACTTCCCTACCACTCTACACCAATTTATATTAAACCTAAAGGTCTAGGGTTACCTGGGAAATAACGTCGGTGTTGCTATCTAACATCTATAAGCAAAGTGAGTATTAATGGTTTGGCCCATCACCACTGCGTTCTTCTTAACAGTAATTGCTGTCTTACAATGAAGGGCATTTTCATCCAGAGTGATAATATACGCCTATAACATACTTAGCGGTGAAAGGAGTCAACGTTAAGTAGAAAACTATATGACACTTTCGACTGTATTTTTCCCAAGTTTGAACTGACCCAAAAAGTTTTTTTGCTCCTCCCTTAACAAGCCTATATGTATGACGCCAAAGCACGCCCAAACGTCCTTTAAGAAATTTAAAACCAAAGCTAGCACGACCCACTAGAAGAAAGTTTTTGGAGAATCCAGAAGGAATATTAATACAAACAAAAATGGTTAATGTGGAGAAGAACCAAAAAGCTAAAAATAATCATGGATAAAATATCACCAGAGGATATTTAAGGGAAAAACCTATAATAGCCAGATAGAAGGAGTGAACCGCAATTGCTATCACCAAATTTTACTTCACTAATAACTACCGTCAAACTAAAACACCAAAAACATACAACCTTTGTCAAAAAGTTCCAGGACTGGACTCATAAAGAATAATTTATTCACATTAAGTCCTAAGTCTTGTCAAAGTAACCTCTCGAATATTTATGCGTTGTGCCACCATTCATGAAGGTAGGAAATGTTTGTCAATAGAGCTGTCATAGTCGTTTATATTTCTGCAATCCTTTCATGGTGCTTCCTTTCAGCGTCATTTTCACATGGATTAACATAGTATTTGTTTCCGAAGATTGTCACTTCACCGTAACCTGACCATGCCGCACTATAGCACTTCATTTGAGAGTCATGGTGGTAACACCAACTATGTTTAACACAAATGCGACCCTTTCCAATAGATCAGCAGTAATTATTCGTCTGCTTTCTTCCTGTTCCTCTGTCTCCCTAAATAGTTGAATGAAATTTAGTAACATATCCCTGTTCAATTTTAGCTCTTCCAATATCATGTGCATAGTAACACTGCAGTGTTCTTGCAGTAACAGCCTCAGACACTCCATATTTGCAGCGGTATCTAATATTGATTGGCGGTCAATTCTGAGATTGTCTTGCCCTCCCAAAACCTTTCGTGCCATTCCAAGACACGGCTTTTCAATAATGCCTCGTCAATATATGTTTGCTGTAGCAGACTAAAATACTGTTTATAACCTTGGTTACGACGGTTTGGATCCTCTCCACCGACCCAAAACGGGTTTGTTTCGGGCTGAATTTGAGTTTTGGGAACAGAAAAAAGTCGTGTCCGTTGTGTTTGGCCAAAAATGCCCTCACAACCAGCGACGTGTGGCTCGGCGCATCGCCGTAATAGAGGGTGCTATCAGTCGCCGATCGGAGTCCAAAAATTGTTTCACTGCGGCTTGTTGGCGGGCGTTCTTTGCGTTCTTCGTCTTACACGGCTTCTATTTCCTCACAAAACATCTGCGCCATTCAAAAACCTTGGTTTTTGACGCGGCTTCCTCCCCGTAGGCCCCCCCTATCAGGTTCAAAGTCTCGATCCTGGATTTTTTTAATTTGACACAAAACTTCACCGCATAACGTTGTATGTTGAGTCCGTGACGCGTCACCAAAACACGGTTTGCGGGAAGCGCGATTCTCACTCTCTGAAGACTAGGAGGCAACTGAGCCGGGTCGCATTCTTTACCTAAGACACCCCCTCCCCCCGCAATCCATCCCGCCGAAAACCACGTCCCTCTAGCCCTTCTGGTTGGCTAGAAAAATTATTATCGATAATTTCCGAACAAACCGTGTATAACAAAATAAATTAGGAGTTAAAAAGACGTAGGAAGCGAGGAAGTTCAACGAGTAGTCATCTAGTATCTCCATTTGGTATTTCAAATAGCATCGATAATGCTAGAGACAAACCATAATTGAATTTGAATTATAGAATTTGCGGGAGATCGATCGGAAAGAGACTCGCAGACAATTATCAAGAACTACAAGGAGCAGTCCCAGAATGAGAAATTCTAAAATCAAATCGACCATATTATTGTTAAAAAATTCCAAAGAGAAGATTATGATTCCAACTATAAGCTATTGCTCTAGGATTGTACAGGACAAAAGGATTTGGATTTTAGAGTAGAGCAATCTTTAATCTTCAATGATGACACATTGAAGATCAGGCCTGGACCGTCGAGTTAGTCGAGCAATTCAAACCCAACTAACTCCGTCTTGCATTAAGGAACATAATAGAGCTTAATTCTGTTAAAAATACCACATCTGAAAATTATAGCAAAAATGTGAAGAAAAAGAGAAATTTAGCAAAGAAAGTCAGAAAAATTAAATTAGAAAGAACATAAAAGAAGAGACATATCTTAATGGTGCCTTATTCAAAGAGCAGCGATTTTCCTTGAGCCTAAGTGACAACAAAGTTGTACATACAGCGGTAGACCAAATTTTAAAAAAAATTGACGCGACAAGAAAAAGAATATTACAGAATACCCTTAGAGAGTACCAAATCCATCACATTATTGTTAGAAGATGCTAAAGGGAAGATCGTGACTCCAACTATAAATTATTTATGGTCTTTGCTCCGAGGTTGTGCACGAGAAAAGCGATAATGAAGCTGAAGGTCCAACTTGGATTTTAGAAACGAGTTAGTTGAACCCAAGCGAGCCCCCGGCACGGGAAACGCCGGATATATCCAGCTTAGCCAAAGAGAGACGCGCAAAAAACAAAACATGAAAACACTATTGATACCGATAGATAAAAAGGCGCTGAACCAAGAAAAAAAGGTCATACAACCAGAACAAGAGTAATTTTCTCTACATGAATCGGCTCCAAACCGTAAAGCATCTGACAAGGATTCAAGTTCCACTCATGGAAGAAAAACCATACATAATAAGAGCGCCTTTGTCTACCAAATTTGTACTAAATTAAAGCCGCAGTAGATCATTCCAAAATTTTAGACTAAAAGTATAACCATGGCTTTAGTTCAGTTTTATAGTAATTAAGTTTTTAAAGAAATGCGCATTTACACGAATGATACATTGTTCCAAAGTTTTGTAACTAGCCTTCATTAATTGGTTAAAACGTTGTTTATTACCGAATTCCATGTAACAATTGCAGAATGTACGACACGATACGCCTCAGACTAGCCTTTAATTGGAGCATCGTTTTTTGCTATTAGGTCAATTATAAATAGCGTCCTAATGAATAGCTTCAAATGAGCCACCGCTAATTGACAAATCGCCTCTGCAATTATCTAGTCAGTCAAGATTGCCCGCGCAATTGATATCTTAATTAGTCAGATGCTTTATGCCAATCAGTTCCTCTTATATAAATGAGGAATGCTAGCAATGCGCATCTTAGATCGAAAACTTCCTCTTGAAGATTGACCATCACATGAAAAGTTTGGGGATGCTGAAAATCAACCGAAATGTGTATTTTATTAACTTGGATGATGTTCTTCTGGAAAACTGCTAAATAATAAGTTCATCGTAAAGTTGATGGTTTAGACCATTATCTCATCACAATATTTTTTCTTATTTTTTATTTAATCCATTAAATAGATAATGAATTAATGGACCAACCTAGTTGAAGAGTACATTGCGCACTGTCTGGCAATAAAAAAATCACCGCTTCCAATCCCATAGATTTGAACTGAGCATTTGTTAAAAGCCAACTTAACACCCTTACCATTTACATCAAGCGATTTTACCTATACACATAAATCATTCTTCACCTTTTAAACCTTGGATAAATAAAATCACAAAATTAATACCAATTTTAGGCTCCCATAGCTTACCGTTCTCTTCAGCATCCTCGACGGAGTTCTGACTGTAAAGCGAGGCCCTGTTCTTGCCCTTGTCGTTCTGAATGATCCCCAGGCTGCGGTAGCCCTCGTCCGACACCTCCGACGTGTTGTCGCTGTGGTCGGTGAGGCTCTCGGACACCTGCAGCGTGGCCTCGGACTTTAGCGTCACCTTGGGGTCGGCCGCGATCTGCATGGAGGCGACCTGCTGCCCCTTGGCGTGCTTGGGAGAGGCGTGGGTGGGCGAAAGGTTCTGCGTGGGGACGTAGGGCAGCGACTGCGAGCCTTGGGCCTTGGCGCTAGTCAGCTTGGTGGTGTGGGTGGACACGAAGTTGGGCGTGGGGCTCCTGGACCGGGGGCGCGGCGGCGCCAGGCCCTTGCGCGGCAAGCTGGGCGAGATGGACCTGCGGGAGTCGGTGTAGGACAGGTAGGACGGCGAGCGCGAGCGCGAGCGGTTCAGGGAGTTCGTGGGGGGGCCGAGGTACTCCTTGTGGCTGAGGCCGCCGGATAGGCCGTTGTAGGTGTGCTGCGGCACGCGCGGTGGTGATCTGGAAGGTACAGATTCTTGAAATCACTCTAACTACTCTACATTAAACTGCACGCGATGCCTCCGAGGAGGAAAAAACTTATGACAACAAAATTGACGTAACACATTCTTCAGTTTCTGTTGCTGAAGTCCTTTAATCTGAACCCATTCTTTACAATCGATATCTTAGTATAACAAAGTACCAAGTCGAGTCATAAATGCTGATTTATGATAGCCTTATCTAACCTTAGTCAGAAACTTTTACATTACTCTTATTTACTCTAGCTGATCTCTAGCTGATACAAATGTAAGAATAAAACGTAAATTTGGAAATTTTATTTATTTGGAAATCCAAAACATCATAACTAAATTCTAATAAAACAATATGCAGAAATATGCAACACACTAAAAGAATATGCTTACAAATATGCAATATACGGAAAGAGGCTCGAAATACAAAATAAATAATTGTTTTTGTAAATCTGACCTTTAATTACCAAAATTAATTATTTATATGTTAAAGTTAACCTTTTAAAATGTTATCTTCCATAGTCTGTTAAACCAAAACTTAAAAACTAAATTATTCACATTTATTCATTACGTTTAAATGCCAAAAGAACAATCAAAGCTAGACACAGAATATTTTTACAATTCATATGATTTTGGTATCTGCATGTATTGCGTTCAGATATTTTAGCATATTTTGCAATATCTTGCATATGCATGCAATTTTAATTTGTGTATGCCTCGAGTAATTTACATTACACATAATTTAATTCTTCATAAATTTAAATCAAACAAAATACATTAATATTTCACAAAAAATTTAATATCTGCATATGATACACATTTAGTTTTCAACCTGTTTCTCTTTTACTACATGTCTGCGTATTCTTATTGTCCTTAAATATTCAAAATAAAACTTTTCAATTAAATTATTTGCGAATCTTAATTCCGGGACAAATATGCAAAATTAAGGTAATCCACAACAAAACGCCGTGAAGAGCCTGATGAGAATGATATTGAAAAAATATTCTTGATGGTGTCTAGGATGAATAAATTTTAAGTTCCAGCGCACCTTTTACTGGACTGCATATTTTTGGATATTTTGTTTCATATGCACCATATTTAGTTTTTCGGTCTATTGTTGTATTATTGAATATTTTATTGTCGTACAATTATTTAAAATACGTTTTTGAATAAAACTATATAAGAATTTTAATTTCGAAAATAAAATATGCAAAATTACAATAATCTGTAACAGAACGCCAGGAAGAACTTTATTGGGGTAATTTTGGAAAAATATTCTTGATCTCTAGGATAAATAACTTTAAGCCCTAGCCCACTTTTTATTAGACTGCATATTGTTATTAAAATAGTCAAAATATAATTTTTAAATTAAATAATTTTAGACTTTTAATTTCGAAAGATACAGTATGCAAAATTAAGATAATCTATAACGAAACGGCATGAACAGTCTTATTGGAATAATGTTGGAAGAATATTCTTAATGAAGCCTAGGATGAATAAATTTAACTTCTAGCGCACTGTTCATTTAATTGCATATTTCTGCACGTTTTGTTTTTCATATGCCGCCAACAACTCGTAGAAGAAACCAAAAACTAAATGTGCACAGTATTTTTATTTCAACCTATTGTGGAATTATACCATATTTCTGCATATTTTATTACCGTTAAATTATTTTAAATAAATTTAAATTCCAAAAAAAGAAATATGCAAAATTAATAATCAACAAAACGTCAAGAAAAGTCTTACTGGAATAATGGAAGAATATTCTTAATGATGTCTAGGAGAAATAACTTTAACTTCAAAACAATCTTTGTTGGACTGCATATTTCCGCATATTATGTTTTTCAACTCGTACAAGCCGAAAACTAAATGTGTACCATAGTTAGTTTTCGGTCTGTTGTATTATTGCACATTTCTGTTATTTTTCTTGTCGTTAAATTATTCAAAATAAATTAAATTATCTGAGAATTTCAAGTCTAAAAGAGAAATATGCAAAATCAGCAATTAACAAAACGCCAGAAAAGCCATAATGAAGAATATCCTCAATGATGTCTAAAGGTGAACGATTTTAAATTCTAGCTCACTTTTATTAGAGTACATATTTCTGCATATTTTGTTTTTCGTTTGCCGCCAACTCGCATCTTCCACATGCTAATTTTATGAGATTTGTTCTGTTTGAGTTTAACATAGTTTAGCAATCAAATTATTTGTTTTGCAAAATTTAAATAAAATGAAATATGTAGATTAAGAAACTTCCCGGCATTGTTTGATGGATGTTGCATTACGGATGATGTTGCAAAGCAAACATTTCAAATTTTTTTGTTATTCTCTACAACTTAATCTTTAGCCTATAATTCAATCGATTATAACACCTATCCAAAACTCATATGTCGTGTCCGCCATATAGTCATAGTGAAGCGCCTTCGAACAGCCTTACAGCGCACTGCAAAGATGAATGTCCTGCCAAAATAATCTAAACATCAGCAATGTCATGCGACACGCAACATTTGTGACACTGCCTCCTTTTCATTTAACAGCAAAAGTCCATTAAATAATTTGAGTAACTTTAAGAGAGGATGCTGTTCAAAGGGTTTAAAAGGGAAAACTTTTAACAGCACAATATCGAAAAACCTGGAAAAACAAAGAAAGTCAAAAATAGAGAAGCTACATCGACGCAAAGGAACTCAAAATAACATGACAGAAGATTTTTTAAGCGTCTGCATAAACTGAAAGAAGAAGGCCGCCATTGGGTATCTCAAAAACTTATAGGTAAGAAAAAAGGCAAGCCTTTGAATATTGCTGTCGTTGACATTCAAATTCAAGAAGAAAAGGTAGTGCACCAAGTTGAGTCCTGCGGCAAAAATGGATCGTCTATGACAGCCCAAAAAAGTGAAAATCGCGGGTCTTCTCTGTCAATCGCGATCAGTTGCTTATATCTGGTAAAATGGTAACCACTGCAAAAAGACATACCGGCAAGAGAAGAAAGAAAGTCATTATGCTTTTGAACATTGCGCGATAGTACACCGATGACCTTCGATCTGGATTGTATAATATATATAATCACCTCTTCAGATCCCTGCAACATCATTTGGGCTGATTCCATCAAAAAAGTCTGGCTAAGTTTATCAACTCCAAATTAACTTCTTTTTTCCGAAGTGTAATTCTCCCTTCTTCTCTTTTTCCTATGGTAAGTTCATTTATTCGTTCTTGACCCGACATGAGGGTTCTTTCAACTTATAAATATTTCTTCCAATCAATTTAACTCTATTTATATTTCTCTTATAGTTTAAGAAATGAAGAAAGTTTAGAGTCAACCAAAAAATGCAAAAACTGGGGGAGAGTAGATAAAGTGCTTTCAATTCAATCCATAAGAATGATTTCTGAGGCAAAAATGTCTAAAAATTATATTCTTCTTCTTCAAAATAATTTTCATAAAACAACTATTTCTTCCAGGCGTTCAGGACGCTCAAAAAATTCGAAGTCGAAGAACTTCAAGATTTATTAGATGAAGATTCTTGTCAGGTGCAAAACAGCCTGTAGAAGCATTAAACATTGCACAATCTGAGATTCCAAACGTTTGAAAGTCAGGAAGAAGGTTTAGATGTTAGGAAAGTGGGTGTTATGCTAATTGAAGAAAAGAAGCCACGTGCAGGGGTGGAGGGGGGATATAGCGTATTGGCATTAGAAATAAAAGGGATACAATTCAGTAATTCCGAACGCAAAAAATCAATTTTCGACTAGGGTTAGCCATCAACATCGGAAAGCAGGCAATGCTCTGTATTTGGTAAGACCATAATGGCGTGTTGTACTTTGGGCTATCAAAATCAAGCCAAACGATCACTATAGCCCTTTACCAACAACAATGATTCAATTTAAACTGAATATTTAAGACCAAACGTATCATAATACACCAAAAGTCATGATGAAGTTTTTCGACAAGACAACGCTCGGCCACATATTGAAAAACAAGTCAAATATATGTGGGAAGCACTTGGATGTCTTATCCTAGCTATATTTAGCAGAAATTGTTTCTTGTGACTATCAACGCATCATACGAAAATGACCCAAATTGGGTGTCTCAATTCCAAGAAAAATGGAAATAAGTCATAACTAACAATGGCAAATATTCAGTTTCTCATTTTCCTTATTGAATGAAGGTTTCCATTTTAAGAACATAGTCATTTTGATCAAAAAACAAAAAGACTGTTTCTTCTGTTGCGAAAACCAGAAGCCTTCTCTAGTTTCAGCTCTACAGTCACTCACTGAATAAAGTTAATATGGGTAACGTAAGATAAACTTACTTTTTATCCTTTCATACTCTAGTCCAAAATGATAGATAGAACCAAAATGAAATTGATTATTAAAAGATGACCAAGAAGAATATTACATTACAGACTCAATGAATCTATGAGACGGTAAAATAGAATCCTGAAAAATCGTCTTTTAGTAATTTTTTTATTATTATTATTATTATTCTCACGCAGCCTTTCTAAACTTCCTCAATCTGCAGTAAGCTTTATAGCCGAGATGGTTCTTACATTTTTCTCGGGAACATTGCAATATTTTAACTTTCGAAGACTATACCTGTCATAGTACACCTGCGCCCCCTGCAGGTCGGCTGCCCCCGGCTTGCTCACGAGCCTGGCTCCCTGGGTCGTCCTGTGCTGGGACCTGCAGCGGCAGGGGTCGTGCTTGTCCAAGTAGTGGGAGAGAGTGTCCCACCCGCCGCCGACCCTCACCATGACGTGGCTGCGCAGGATCTAAAAAAAGAGAGCTTAGCGGCCGCTCAATTGAAGAGGCCTTGACATCGGCGAAATATTTCTAGCGCGCAGTTCAATGCTACGAGAACAGTGCAGCGGTGTCCGTCAACTGCTGGTCGCACCGCCCCGCATTTTTGAGCTGACTCGACAATGTCAACCATCCAAGAAAATCTCCGAACCGCTCAGATCGCGGACTTGAGAACCGCGGCCGCGCCGCGCCTTATCTTTATGACAAGATTCAAAGCCAAATATTTGGGTTTCTCATCGCCGCTATCAGGCCAGATGCAAACATCTCGGCATCCTTACCCTGACGAAAATCAGCACTTTGGTATCTCCGATGCGGTACTTCCCCTCGGAGACCCGAATCATGGGGAACTGCGTGGGGCACGTGCACTTCTCCACCAAGTCGCGTACCTGGAACGAAATGGTCGATTAGGTCACTTGCAGATCCTGTTCCTGGGGCTTCCCTAGCGCGTTACCCAAACGGCCGTGACGGGCGCGTCCGACGCCGGTTTTCAATCAGAGGCGCGAGTAACCGCGACGAACGGATTATTCCGGAAGAAAAAAAGTACCGCGCCGAGGCCCGCGTTCCTTGAAATGATGAAAAATGGCAAATTCTTCATTAATGATGTCTATGAGGTCTTAGAAATAGACACGTGCTGTTTCGCGAAAGAGCATCAAGAGGTAATTCAGAAAATTAAGGCCGCTTATCCTAGCCATTTCTGAAGTAGAAGGTCACAATAACCTTGGTATTTTAAAACTATTAATTGGTTCTTCACAAAGACAATAAGGGTTATTTAGAGTTAAATTCAGAGTCAATTCTTACGCCTACTCCCCCTTCTCCTCCAACCACCTTAAGTTTTTCAGATTTCTAAAATCACTAGTTCGTAGGATTGTTTTAATATGTACACGTTCCAAACATTCCATGATTCCTAGATTTTCAAGACAATGTAAGGATCAAATATTAAGAAACGTCTGTGAGATAAATAGTTCTAACAGTGACTTATCTCTGAAACTCACATTATAATCTCGTATTTCGCACATAAACTTGGTATGCTTTCTATGAGTTATGTTTGAAAAAATGGTTTAAAAGGTTCCTAAACGGTCATAATAATAAAGGCCAAATGGCAAAATTCATTAATCTAGAAATTCCCAAGTTAGATCTTCCGAACTCAATATTTGATGAACATTTCAGATCATTTTCGTTTATCATCTGATCTCAAATTTGGCACATAAACTTATTCTCATAAAAAACTGTTCGAAGAGTTACTAAACGGTCATAATAATGGAAACCAAATGACGAAATTCAATAATCTAGAAATTCCTAAGTCAAATCATCTGAACTCAATATTTGGTGAACATTTCAGATTATTTCCTTTCGAAGTATCATATGTTCATTCTTGAAAAATGTAGAGAGTATGAAAAGCTTAATCAATAAAAGGTTGCGTGGTAAAGGTAACGAAAACAAACTATGGATTTGAAATTAAGACGCTAAAGGTGTAAGCTTCAAAGACTATTGAAAATCATAGCGTAGAAAGGAAAGGAGCGATAAAATAAAAAAAAAACTATTCAAAGAACCCTCCTCTCCCGAAGGTACTTAAACTTCCTGCGTTACTCATCTCAAATTCCAAACGAATTCCTTAAACTAATTAGGTGCTAAGCAAACAAACAGCGCCTCGCAGAAACACCCGCAGCTTTCTATTTACCAACAAAGGCCAATTTAAATTCCGCGGCCGCCTGAGAGTCGCTGTTTTTAAGCGCAGCAATTGTAATTCATACTTTTCGGTGCCATTGTCTCAAAACGCTAATTCCAGCCATTCCATTGTTCCCCAGCGCCGAAAGTGCAACGACTCATTGTTAGGCGGATTAATTCAATTATTTCCCTGTGGGCCCTCGGCGCTGATTAATTCTCACGGACCTCGTGCTCGCAATTAAGTGGGAGGTGGAAAGCAAAACAAGCTTTGCGTAAGCCCTAATGGGAGTGCGATTGCCGGTTTGGCTGTAATTGGAAATACCTGAAATTAAAGCGTGCACATCGCTGTTACGAAACGTCGTTAAATGGGCAATGTTTTGTACGCTTACGAGTTATTTAAAGGGAGCACGACAATCTCGCAGGCGGCTGGGGTGCGATTGCGGGCATTTTTGGGGCGCGCGCTACAAATATGTCCCCGTTTGCGCATTTCTGAAAATAAGCTGCAAAATGCATGGTTTGAAGGGTGTAAAAAGAAACTATAGATATTTTAATCGCGTTATAGACGAGATACAAAAATGATTTGGATAAATAAGAAAAGCTTAGTTCAAGGTCATTCCTATATAACAATTCGTAAGATTACTAAGAGCATTCAAAAGGTTATTGAGAGGAGGGGGTGCAGATGTTCCAAGTGAGTGTAATGCGTTCCCTAATAACCAAAAAAAAAACTACTTTATTGCGTCTAGTTAATAAACTGTCCTTCTTCTTCTTGGGGTGTCATCTCCGTGTTTGAACAGTTTACTAGAAGTATATCCGAACCACTCTTAGGTTTCGTAATCACGACATTCTTCTACTTCCTCTTTAGATGTCCCCTGCATTATTAGCTATAGCCTTTATACTAAATAGTTACAGACTAATTTCACTTTGCTACTGCCTTAATTGTTGAATCAAAATAAAAACTATAGATAAAAAAATAAAGAAGCCTTTTCAACAGCTATGCGATATTAAGAATCGAACAAGAACGTACTATTAGAAAAACTAGAGACGAGTGTAGATATATATCTAGATCTAGATTTAGATTAAAAAACAATCTGGGTCGGGAACAGCAGAAATCCGAAACCAAGAAAAAATATAATAGATTAGAAGCATGTCACTCCAATCCAAAGCCAACCTTTTGAATTGATTTAATGAATTTTTCTTACAATGCACAAGAACGTTTTCTATTTCCTATGCGCGATTAACTTACTGCCGGTAGTACCACCTCTTTATGTAACCGGTAATGTAACAAATTTAACAGATCGAAAACTTCAGGATTTTAAACTATTCTGCACTTTTTCAGGGAGTACAGCCTGCAAATTTAAAGGTTAAAGCTCCCATATATTCGCCCTATCGCCTGGTTGTCATGTATCGCCATCACGCTTTAGAAAAATACCGATACTCAATTATGTTTGGTACCGTCTGTCATTTGAGGCCTAGAATTGAACCTCGGTTCCTTCGCGCCAAAGCCGAGCGCCTTAGCCACTCAATCTCAATGTAGTTCTTCTCTCAAATCATTAATTGGATATAACAAACAACGAAACCAGCCAAAAGCGCATCAAGAAAACTGTAAGTAGAACCCCTTAAGTCATTTCTTCAGAAAAATAGAAAACTAAATGATATCCAAGAGAAGATAAAGAAAATTAGAACACAGCAAGAAGTACAACAGATTACACCGGCGTGCAAATAAACTCTTCTCCAGTACAAAGCCAAAATGTATTGGTCAACTTTATGTTTTCTGTAAGTCGATGGACAATGTGCTAGATGTGTACAATAGTGAGACATATAAAGTATACAAACACTGGTATCTTAACAAAAAACTAAAAGTCTTAGAGAAAAAAGATCGTTTGTGACACCAATTTCAAGACAATATCTTACGTAGTTGTAGGGGGGCAAAAATAAAACTTGGTGCAAGTGAATGGATTATGTCTACTGAAGTAGTACTATTGAGGAGGTGTTGATAGTTCTGGTAGAAGGTTATTATCAAATAAGTTCCATCGATCTCTACTTTATGGAAATGGAATTGTATCATCGACTAGATTTGGATCGAAGAATTGTTACACGACAAGCTGCTTTAATTTTTAACATACATTTGTTGTATAATATCATAGACGATTAGAACCTTACCAATCAGTTCTTCCTCTTTCTAGTTTTGGTGTAACTGAGGAAAAAATCAATATTTGTGGTCCAGCAGCTGCCCTAGCCACTGGACAGAAAATCCTTTCCCAACCCAACGATTAAAAAACCTGGTAATCAGATACTACATACATCAGCATAGAACCACATTATTTTGCCGACAAGAGGTATGGTGTCAAATAACTATGGCAACACATCTCTAATAAACTATAGGTAAGTCGACTATCCAAACAGAATAGCAGTGTAGATAAGGTCCTATTAGGTAATCTTATATCATTTTCAACTTACAATTCGATAGAAAATCGTTTGATAGTGACGAGATATGAGAATAGTAAATAAATTTTTATCACACCGCCGTTATAAGTGAAGAAAGCTGATCGATAAATAGTACAAACCGAGTAGTGCTCTCCACACACTATCTTCCTAAGCAAACATTTCGTGAGACATTTGATGGGTACTTATTAATAATACTCCTAGTACGCGACTCTTTAAATTTTGGTGTGAAAGCAGTTCTTTGTTTATCATTCTAACCATTTCCCTATGGTTTTAACTACCCGCTCTCTATTATGTTCCTATTTATAGCTACAGTTTTAAACAAAAGCTCTCTGCACATCCATATGGATTTTAAGTGCTGCTATGTTTGCCAACTCCTGTGCCGTGTAATACTCAATCACCTTGCAATTTCTCAATTTATTTGTACAGAAATGCTACCAAATATCAAAATTAAAACTAATAAACAGATTGGGGTAAGAACGATTTAAATGAACAAAAAAGGATATGAACAATTCAACGCGGCATAGGTGGTTAGGTGTAAAGTTTATTATTTTTTTTAATTACAAAAGATTAGTGATCTATTTATCAGTATTTCTTAAGCAGGCAATTTGGTGAGCAGGAAGAGATTTACATCGATTCTATTTATGCTACACCTGAATGATAATAGCAAGTTTGCGAAGAAAATAAAAGCAGGCTTTTCTTTAATTCCAAGTTGAACAAATTCAGAACCAACTTTAATAGGGATTATGAGATCATTGGCCATTTTAGAGAGAATAGAATTCAAAGTCTACATGAAGAATGAACCCAATAAATAAAGCTTTCAGTAGCTAAATCCTAATTTGTAAAATCTGTATAGACAAAGCCAGTTATATAGATACCAGTATCTTATCTCTGTTCGGAAGGTCATATAGAAACTATTTAGGTAACTTTCACTGCATTTACTTGGACCGATTCTATGCCAAGCCCACTTCAATGAATTTTCTTCGAAACAACCAAATTTTAGTTGTGGATACTGTAATAAAGGCAAATAATTTAAAAAAAATAAATGCAATATTGGAGGAAGAATAATTTACTAGCAGCAAAGCAGAAGTCTACTAGGGATGTCTACTACAACGGCATGTCAAATATATCATCATCAATATCACTGATTACAAAAAAATCAAAATGGTGCTTAAAATATTAAGAAAATGTGTTTTGCACCATGTTTTCTCGAATTCTTGTGCACAAAACAACGGAAAGGGCATAGTGTGAAAAGATATCAAAACATTGGTTCAAAATTACTCTTGTACAGTGATGTAACCAAATTTGTTATCCTACGTTTGGCGATCTTACCGCAGGAAGTTGTTGACCTTGACCGTCAAATGTGTAGCAGACCTTGAATGTTTACATAGTGTTTATAACACGACTTTTTGTAAGTTTCAAAATAAAAAGGCTGATATAGGAAAAAAGAAAGAGTAATGTAAAGTGGATGTACAATTGTAACTAGTTCTAATTATCTAGAACCTGTGCAGCAAAAATAATTCTAAAATTCCACATCCAAAATCATGGCTTTCATAGTATCACACACAAATAAGGCAAATTGCACAATGGATTATTGAATAGCAAGAAAGTTAAGTGTAATGACTAATCATGGAAGGAAAATGCAAAAATTATCTGTGATCTTCCAAGTTGCTTGAACCAAGTTCTTCGGAAGTTCTTAATGTCTAAATATCTGTCTAATGGCAATGCAATAAAGTAAGAGGGTCTGCTAAAAATTCTTGAAATGTCTTAAATAATGACAGCAACATTACAAATTAGTGCCAGATGAGATGTTTTAAAACAAACGCAGATTAAACTGCAAGAGTATTGAAGTAAGGATACCTCAAGAGGACTTCCCTCGTAAGGTACCTTGCACTATCTATTTTTTAGTCAGTATTAAGATGCGAGAATAAGAGGTTCCTTCGTTCATTTCGCAGCAGATTAGTATGAAGTTTCTCACAATTTAGGGAGTAAACGCAATTCGGCGACAATACCGCGAAAAGCATAAAAACCAATTTAAAAGACTCAAGTGTGCGTGTAGCATAAACAGTTTTTGAAAGGAACAAGTAGTTAAAACTGAAAGCCATCAATGTCGCCCGAAGACCAGCGTAAGTGAGGAGAATATTCGTATGTTCGGCGCCCTTTTGAAGATTATTCTAGGCTACACTAGAATACACTCCCTATACCAGGTGTACCGGAAAGTCTTTATCGGTTTTTTCCAATAGGTGTCGCTAGATTTAATATACAATATTATGATTTGACACGTGCTCATTTTATTCTACAGACATCCAGCTTCAACGTCGTGGGTTATATTTTGTGAAAGTATCACCGTCATATATTTATATCTCTTCAAAAATGTCCAGTTATGTGCCTGAAAACGTGCACTTGCGGCATGCATAACTTTTTTTATTTAATCAAAAGAAAAACCGCTGAAAGTCATCGTTTGCTAGTTGAAACATACGGCGAGCATGCTCCAACCATAAAAACATGTGAGGCGTGGTTTCGACAATTCAAAAGTGGTGTTTTCGATGTGCAAGACCAAGAACGTTCTGGCAGACCGAAAAAGTTTGAAGATGCGAAACTGCAGGAGTCATTGAATGAAGACCCAACACAAATTCAAAAACAATTGGCAGAAGCGTTAAATGTGGCCCAAAAAACTATTAGCGGCCGATTACGATCGATGGAAAAAATCCAAAAGATGGGAAGATGGGTGCCACATCAATTGAATGACAGGCAAATGGAAAATCGAAAAATCGTCTGTGAAATGCTGCTTCAAAGGTTTGATCGAAAGTCATTTCTGCATCGAATTGTGACGGGTGATGAAAGGTGGATTTATTTCGAAGACCCTAAGCTCGAAAAATCATGGTTATCACCTGGAAGCTGGCCCATCAACCGCGAGACCGAATCGTGGCAGGAAAACGATGCTCTTGTGTGGGACCAGAGTGGCGTGGTGTATTATGAACTGTTGAAACCTGGTGAAACAGTTAATAGTGATCGCTACCGACAACAAATGATCAACTTGAACTATGCATCCAGAATGGGTCCGAAGACACGGTAAAGTGATTTTACAGCACGATAACGCGCCGCCTCATACAGCAAAACCGGTCAAGGAAGCATTGAAAGCGCTTGGGTGGGAAATATTAATGCACCCCCGGTACTCTCCAGACCTTGCCTCGTCCGACTATCACCTTTTCGCATCAATGGGCTCTGCATTAGCAGAGCAGCACTTCGCCAATTTCGAAGAAGTTAAAAAATGGATCGGTGAAATGTTTCGCTCAAAGGAAAAACAATTTTTTGGAATGGGATTCATAAATTGCCCGAAAGATGGGCAAGATGTGCAGATTAAATGGCCAATATTTTAAATAAATAAGTTTTTCCATTATATCGAAATTAAGCACTTTTCCCCCAAAAAAAAACGGTAAAGACTTTCTGGTACACCTGGTAGTCAGAATTTATTTTTCCACTTGTTCCACTTCAGATTTTGTCTACTTCTTATGCTTTGTTTTATTATTAGCTCTTAGCCTGTTTCATTCAGATAATCTTTTTAGCTTCTCTTTGCTTGTGGTCTATAATCTCTTGACTAGGTTCTCATCATGCATCCTTGTTACTTGAATTTGCCATTCTCGTTTTCTTCTCTTGATCCAATTTTAGATATGTTGTATTTGACATTGTCCCTTATCTCGACGTTTCCAATGTGATTTAGTCTTGGTTTACCTACAATTTTTCTGAATGTTGACGTTTCTGTAGCTCCCAATCTTTGTAACGTTTTTATAGTGTCTGTTCTGATTTCAACGGCATTTTATTGATATTGTGGTTTATAATTGAATACGATATTTTTTTATATTGTAAGCATTTTGTGCTGGTTCTGGATGTTGGTAAGGACTCTGATGTCACCATTTTTAATATTCCTCCTTCATCTGAATAACTGTGTTAAGCAACAGCGACAAGATTTTTCGCATCTCTCAAGCTAACCCAAAAAAGTAATTCGACTTCCCATTGGGGCACCCCGTATCAGTCGAGAAAAACGGATTCAATTAATTTGGCAACCCTTGTGAGAGCGCCATTTCGCGTTGAATGATGCGCCAATATAGGTAAAAGCTACTTTCTTTCTACTGAAATCGTGAGATAATTGCTCGACACCTCATGTAACGGCGGTGAAACCGCATATTAATGTGTGTATTGTTTGTATGAAATAATGAAGTTTGCTTGAGTAATTCATTAATTCAATTTAGCATTTAGTTTGTTAGTTGTAAGTAGCGACGACTAAATTTTCCGCTCTAATTCTACGGGGGGAAAGTAATTTACTGTTTTGGGAAGGAGGTTTTCCGTTATTTTAAGAACGATCTTGTAATTGTCTGTTAAGTTGTGAACCACATTTCAATTGGGTCTTGAATTTTTTATACAAATTTGAAATTTGTACGGTGGCTTTAATAAATATCACCATAAAAACATGGTTTTAAAGCAACAAACTCATCGATGCGTGTACGGTTTGCAATGAGTGGTAATCTGAAGGATAGTAGATCGAGTTTGTGGCGTGAGAGAAGTTCGATACCTGTGGTCCAGCACTGAAATGCTGTGGGATGACTTTACGACTTCTTTAACCATTTAATTGCTGATAACAGTCCACCGCGACTATTTCACCCAATTTTAATAGTTTATGGTGGGCACACATTTGAAATTGAACAATGAGTCTGATAATCGGCTAATTTTGGTCTACTTATGACTTTTTAGTATCTGATTTTTATCATTATGATGGTTTGCTTAATTGGTTAAATAAAATAAGCGTCAGTAGCTGAAACCTGTTTTCAACTTAAAGGAACTCTTAAGAAATCCATATATCTTACTGAATTTTTCGAATTAGTGCTTTAATCAAATAAGTAATTGATCGTTAAATCTTTGGTACCACGTTATGAGTTACTATTGAGTTTTATTGTTCGGTGGAACACATTTTAGATTTATAAAGTATCAAAAAAAATTCTGCAAGTATTAAAGGCTAGCCCAAATTAAATTGATGCTTGGACAGATGCTGTCTAAGACTTTTCAAATTAATAAATATGAGAGTTTTAAAAACAGATTTAAAATTCTGCGGAAGAGATATAGATATATTAGGAGTCTATGGGCACGTAGGTAACAGTCCAATCCTAGAATAATAAAACTTTGTAGATACTTTAGTAGAAGAAATATAGAACGTAAAAACAACGCAAGAAGTTGTAATCATATAGGAAGAACAAGCAATAAAAAGAACAATGACATAGTGGGACGGTTTGGAGAAGACACAATTAGTGCAACGGGGAGATATGCAGCAGTGATAATCGGCTGTTAATTGCAAAAATGACATTCACGTGGCTAGCAAAAAAGAAAACAGCGATGAAAAGGATATGAAAAGTAAGACGATCTTTAAAATGAAACCATAAAATATTTAATTAAGAACAGATTAAACCAAAAATGATCTGAGTTCAGATAGACAACATTGAGGAAACATACCCACATATAAAATGTAGCATTCAAAAAGCAGGTTTTGAAGCTTTAGCAGAAGCAGAACAAACAACAATGAAATAAAAATGCAATCTTAGTGGCCAGAAAAGCTATAAGAAAAAACAAAAAACTTTATATGAAATGGTTCAATCCTAAAACGGAAGATCAAATAAAATATAAGGAGAAAATAAAGAAGTAAAAAAACTTATCGTAAGAGAGAAAAACAAGGAATGGCAAAAGAGTGCAAACATTGACGGGACAGGGAACTCCGAATCATGGGGAATATTTTAAGCCTTAAGACAAATGGATAATAACGATATACTCAAAGAAATCTTAACAAAAATAAGACCTCAGTTCTTAAATACTCATAAAGAAGATACACATAACCAAAAGAAAGATGAGACCTTTTTCGATCAGATAACCAAGACAATAAAATTTGTTAAAAACAATAAATCAGCGGGTCCTGGGGGAATTTTCCCTAAATTAATCAAGTGTAAATTTACCAAACTTCACGTGCAATAAACAGAATGATCTGAAGAACCATAAATAGCAAAGAAATACCTCGAAAATGAAAACAGGCGTACTTAACATTAATTTTTAATAAAGGAGATTGGATAAGGCGTGATAATTATAGGGGAATAAGAGTATTATCAACATTTGGACGAATCTATGGTAAAGTAGTAAGTAATAAAGCGAAAGGCAGAATAAAAAACTAAGAAAGGACATGCTGGATTTACAACGAGGAGATCAACTATAGATCACATATATACAATTCAAGAATTACTAGAAAAAAAAAGCGAAAACCAAGCAATACATCTAGTCTAGTCCTAAAGATTAACCAAAACATCACCAATAGCCTCGAAACGACGAAAGGCCTCTATCAAGGTTGCTCAACGTCACCTACACCAGTTAAGATATTTCTTCAACATGCACTAAAGAACTAGAAAAGAAAATGCAAAGGCATGAAAAAAAACATCTTTATACATTGAATTTTGCTAACGCCCAGGTGGTAATTGCGCAAGAGAAAGAAGAACTAAAATATATGCTGCGAAAAGATAAAACTACAAATAAACTTTAATAAACTAAAATGAAAGGTAACAATAAACTCAAGTATCCAGAATCGATTATAACAAAATACGCAAGTAGAGAAGCGGAAATAAAAGGTAGACTAGAACAAACAAATACAGACATAAGGCAATTAAATTCTATTCTGAGGAATCGACATACAACGAAAACAAGAATATAACAACACCATGATAAGAAGCATAATGACAAACGGAGCGGAAACATGGGTAATTAATACAAAAGGCAATAGAACTGGAGTACTGGAAAGGGCGTTGTGGGTTAACACGAAGAGGCAGAATAACAAACCATGAAATGAGAAGAAAAGTGACTATTGAAAAAACATAATTAGCTAGATTAAGAAAAAGATTTATTTAGTACGGACTCGTAAGGAAAGTGGAAAGAGACAGGTAGATAAGGAGAATAACAGAATAAAGTCCAACAGGACTAAGAAAACGCGGCAGGCCAAGAACATCTGGCGAGATAAAAGTCAAAAAATCATCATTAACAATGAGGCGCATTTTCATTTCTATGGGTTCGTAAACAAACCAAATTTTCGCTTTTGGAGTTCGGAAAATCCTCGCGTAATCCACGAAAAGCAAATGTACCCCCTACAAGTCACTGTTTAGTGTAGACTTTAAAAATGTGGCCTGATAGTCATATACGTCTTCTATTATGATTCTATTTGGACTAACTTTACTAATTTTGTGACATTTGAAAGATCTAAACCTCAAATGGGAAATGGGGAAGATATTTATATTTAAATTCTTACAGTATGCATTTAAAAGTTACCAGGACGTGCTCAGAGGCTTCTCAAAGTGATTACAACGTATAACCTAATAAGTGTCATTGTGCGCGAAGTGATAACAGGCGACCCGCGGCAATAGCCGGAGTCGACCACCGGTTGTAAGAACCATGAATCAGGTAAGTCAAACTACAGAAACGACACTCACTTGTAATAATGGAAATATTTTCCTGAATACGGGTGAAAAGGAGATGATCCTGAATTTACAAGCACAATTAAACAAGGCCTTGGCTGAAATCAAAGTATTCAGAGACCAACTTGCAATACTGCAGGCCAAGCCAGAAAAAAGACGTATGGTCCAATAAATTCGGATGAAGAAGAGGCACTTGTCGCCAGGGACTTAATCATAAAAGGAAATCAACGTAATAAGAAAAGGAAATAGTCCAGAAATAAAACTACCAAAATTAGAAAAACTACAAAGACAGTAAAGCTACCACCAATCATAACATGCAATGCAAAAAATTATGACGAGGTCAAAGCTAAACTGTAAATTAATAAATTCAACTGCAACATCAGTATATTGAACAACAAACAGATCAAAGTTAGTGTTACCACTAAACCGGAATATAAGAAGTTAAAATCATTAATAAATAAAACCGATCTAGAATGGCATACATATGAGAACAAAGCCATAAATAAGATCCATATGAGTAATTATAAGAAACTTACAACCCTCATGTGAGTCTAAAGTAACAGAATGAGCTTAAGTAAAAAGGATTTAAGCCATTGAAGGTGGTTTAGAAGCTCAAGAAAATAGCAGAGAGCAATGAGCGAAAGTACATCCCATTGCTGGAGTTGAAAAACATTGAAGATATAAATAAAATATTCGAAATACAATACCTGAATCACGTGAAAGTAAAAATTGAGGTGCTAAGAAACAACAAACTCATTCCGCAATGCAAAAAATGTCAAAGATTCGGACACACCCTGAAATTTTGCAAGCGCAGTCCTACCCGTGTGAAATGTGCTGGTAATCATTTGCCAGCGGTATGCACTAAAATAAGAAAAACCCTGTAATGTGCAAAAACTGCTCTGAAGCCCATCCTGCTAGCTAGAGAGATGCGTTGTGGCTAAAAATTACAAAGAAGGTTTAACGCTACAAAGACAGCACAAAATCAGAGGGAAGAATACACTTCCCCTACATCTAAAACCGAACCATTCACAATGCAAATACTACAGGGTGTGATGAAATCCATAAATCAAGTAAACAACCGACTTGATAAGCTAGAAGCCAGCCGCACTGGTGCCATCCTTAAACAAAAATAAAATCATGGACCAAAAAAACTTACGAATAGCCATATGGAATGTCAACGGCTAAAAAAAACATTCTTTAGAAGTTTTCCCTAATTTTCAGAAGATAGATGTATGTCCCATCTCACAAACACACAAGACAACCCAATCCTTTTAAAGATAAGAGGCTACAAAATTTATCATCCGGATAACCAAGCAAAAGGTGGAACTGAGATTATCATTACGAAATCCGCAACCACTTTGAAGAATGCCACCTACAACGTGTAGATAGGCGAAAGATTCATCATATGTGGTGACTTAAACGCCAAACATGTTGACTGAGGGATCACGATTAACCACCACCAAGGGTAATAAGCTGAGAAAAGCTAGCCAAGCAACATGATCTAATTTTTGTACCATAGGTAAGCCAACGTACTGGCCAACCGACACCAACAAAATCCCAGATATGTTGGACTTCCACATGTCATGAAAAGTTTCATCTAACTTCATGGAGCTCGAGGAAAACTTTGACCTCGAATCTGATAGCTCAGTAGTTATCATAAAGCTAAGCGATAAAATAATAAAAAAAGGAAACACGTTCAGTATTAGTGATTAAACCCACAAACTGGGAAAGTTTTAAAATAGACCTACAGAAAAATGTCAACTTACTCATTAGCTTCCAAACAAGTGAGGAATTAGAAGTTGAAACCGAAAACTTTATAAAGCTCATACAGGCTTCAGAATATAACAACACGAGGAAAATTATACATAAAGCCAAAGGTATAAATTACCCAAAAGAAATCAGACAAATAGTCGAGGAAAAAAGAAGAACCAGAAGAATATGACAACAGTCGCGAGATCCTTCAAACAAAACCATTATAAATAATAAAGCACAACAGCTCAAAAGATAAATACAGAAACAAAAAGAAGAAACCTTCAACTCTTATTCGGAAAACCTAACGGTAAATGAAGAAACTGACTATTCACTCTGGAGAGCAACCAAGAAAATCAAGAAACGCATATCAACAATTCCTCCAATTAAGAAAGAAAATGGCGCGCGGGCCAAAAACAACAAGCAAAAAGCCGACTTATTTACTGAACATTTAGCAGCCATCTTCACTCCTAACAAAACACAAGCGAATAACACCTTGACTAACATTGCTAACCCAAGATCAGGATACATCACCCCAGTTACCCCAAGGGAATTAGCTAAGGAAATAAAAATAAACCCAAATCAAAAAAAAACCGCCAGGCTATGAATTAATCACTGGAGAAATCATAAAGCACCTGCCTAAAAAAGGCATAGTCATGCTCACCGCTTCAACTGAGCCCTACGGTTCCCCCCAGCTGGAAGGTTGCAGAAGTAATTATGCTGCCTAAGCCAGGTAAGCCGCCTAAGGATGTTAAGTCTTACAGGCCTATCTCCCTATTGCCAGCCATGTCAAAATTATTCAAAAACTACTTCTCAAGAGACTTAAACCACTTATAGAAAATGGTAACTTAATACCGAATTACCAATTTGAATTCAAACAAAAATACTCGACGATACACGGGCTACACCGCATGCGCAGGCGCCCTGGAAGAAAAGCAAATCTGTTCAGCAGTATTCCTAGATGTAGCTCAAAACTTCGATAAAGTCTGACATGAAGGATTGAGACATAAAGTTAACAAAATGTTCCCAGAGCAATACGTAAGAATATTAACATCCTACATTCCAGACAGGCTCTCCAGGATCTAACAAGAAGACGAATATTCAGAACTAAAAGAGATAAAAGCGGGAGTACCTCAAGATAGTGTTTTGGGGCCTATCCTTTATCTGCTATATACTAGCGATATACCAGATTTGGAAGAAACCACAATAGCTACGTTCGCAGATGATACCGCACTTCTTGCAGTTGACCTAGATCAAGAATCCATTGGGAGACTATAATTAGCCAGCAATGCAATCGTAAACTAAACCAAACAATGGAAAATAAAGCTAAACGAACCCAAATCTACTTACATCAGCTTTACAAATAGAAGACTAAAAGATCCACTAGCCTTGGAGATAACTGGTACTATTGTGCCATACAAAAACAATACCAAGTACCTAGGTATGACATTAGATGCCAAACTTAGGTGAAAAGAACATGTAAAAAATAAAATAATTAAGAATAAAATACAGATAACTTTATGGGTTTTTTGGAAGAAAATCCAAGCTGTCAATACATGATAAAATCCTAATTTACAATCAGATATTAAATCCAGTTTGACTATATGGTATACAACTATGGGGTCGCACCAAAGACAGCAGTATAAAAATTATACAAACCTTCCAGAACAAGGTACTGCGCATTATACTAGACGCACCTGGTATGTATGCAACACTGACTTTCATCGAGATCTAAACATCCCTTCAGTTATGGAAGACATTAAGAGGTTCGCCAGAAAACGTAAAGTCAGGCTACACCTTTACGAAAACATAGAAGCCCTTCAGCTGCTGGATAGACAGAAGAGGACCAAACCCTTCGAGCTCGTGTAAAGTGACTGTGTAAAAGCAAAACACAATGCGCGAGTGAGAGTATAAATAATAGGAAAATCTACATCACATCATTAGATGGACTATAGTTATATAAGTATTTAGTTTTTACGAGTTATCAGAAATAAATTATTGGTTGGTCTCGCAGACCAGTTTTAATAGTGTAAGCACTATAGGTGTCTAAAATATAAAAACATCTCATTACAGTTGAAGTAGACTTTATAGTCAATTGATATTTCGTGACTAGTGAAAATAAAGTTGGTCCTTCGAGCCGGATCTTCCCATAATTTTTCACTTCGAGTATGATAATCCAAGAAATGATCCCAATTGAACAATACGACGCAGAAATATCTTCGCAGTACTTCTCAGAACTGCCTCCATTACATCACTTGTGGGTTTACCACCTAGCCAAGCTCTGCTAGACGTGACTATACATATAGAAAGCTGTTTACATCTGTTTTTCGAATACGGCGATTGCACGGAAATATTGAAATGCAGACCCCAAGACACGACGCGGTTTTAAATAACCGATAGTCGGGACGAATGAGTCGCCGGTCTCGGGCCCCGGGTGAAGGGCCGTCGTGACGCCGGCCGCGCGCGCTCCCACCTGATTCCCACACTTGTTGCCGCGTTCCCACAACGCGCACCTGCATTCCTGCCCAAGGATGGTGTCACTTTCACTGGGCGCTCGTGATCATCATTAGATATAAGTTTTATTAATTCGGGCGATAGCATCTGGCATTTGCACACAATGCGGCTGCTGTTGCGCGAGCGGCCCGAAATGCACGCGCGCGCGCGGCGAAATCCTGGCCTGGAATTCGGCCCAAATGTCAAAACGGGCTATTTGCGCCTCGCCAAAGGTGGCGCCTGCCTGGCTAATTAGTCACTGGATCGATTGCCGCGAGTTGGTTTTCTAAAGGGCATCCTATCACTCGCGTTCTCCCCGTCATTACCTCCGACAGTATTATGAAAACTATTAGCAATTTCTTTTTGCAAGACTAAAACGTAGTCTTAATGCGAGGTATCCACCGGGAGAAATCCCTTGAAACATCCCTACCTACACCTCAGTAGACAAGATTCACAAGGACCTATAACGAAATACCAAGAAGAAATCTCAAACATATAACCCAAGATAGCAGGAATCCCACAGGGTAGTACGCTAGGACCACTCATATTTGCTACCTGACCTGCCAACATCAAGACTAACCTCAGCCGCAACCTTTGCGGCCAACACGGCCGTTCTAGCCTCCAGATACCTGTAAGCCCACCTGAACAAAACTTAGAGAACTCATATCTTCACCAAACGGGGACAACATGGTCTTCAACTCAGTAAATTATCCTGGATGATAGGAAGAAAATCTAAGCTACCCTTAAATAGCACAAAACCTTCCTCTTTAATACAAAAAAATTTTACTAAGAAAATCCATGATCAAGCCTAAAAATGTCTCTTCCTTTCCCATGGATTTCCTGCATTAGACTCTGTTTTATCATTATAATCATTAAGTGTTCTTCATTCTTGATACTTGATTTGATTATTTGTAATAAGTCATAAAAAATTATTATATAATTATATGATACCCAAATAATTGCATTTGTTTATTTGTATTTTTGACATATTCTTATCTTGTGAAGATAGCTTTGCTGCTAGTAACATCTTCAACCTATGCAGAACGTCTTCAACAAATTAACTTTCTTTCTTCATTTTATTATTTTTTGGGAGTTCTTTTGTTGGTTTGATTTTTTTCCTTATAACTTTTTCTTCTAATTAGTGCTTCTGGTTTACCTCTCTACGATAGCACTGTCTATTTTGTATAATTGATTTATAAGTACGCTTTGCAAGAAAAATACTCTTCAAAAATCTTCAAAGTGTTAGCGTTCGCCTTTGTACACAACATTTCTAGTCCCTGTTCTCAACTTTATCTAATAATATATTCTTCCGTCTTCTTTTTCTCTTTAATCTTGATATTTATTCTTATAACTCGCTTAATTTTTTTCTTTCTTGTAGCTATCCAATTTATGATCAGCGATGTTCTGCAATATCAAAACTTCGCCAATTTGACACCCATTCTATCAATCACCAACTGGTATACTTAAACATAGTGTGGCACAGCTTACCTCCCTTAATGCAATAAACATATATATGTTCCTCATTAATTTCATTCTGTAGAGATACATCACCATGTTTCTCAATCATTCAAAGTTCTAACCATCACATGGGTCACTGGAGTACATTGAGTTTAACTCTAAACCTACTTTTTAAGATACTTGCATTTCAGTTATCAGACTTATGCTTCCATTTTCAATTAATCTAATAATAATGATTCATTTGTTTCTCTGATAGACTTTAAGTACACATTCTCCATTCTTAATTCCACTTTGGTGCTCTTAAAAATGTATTGAGAATCTCTTCCAAATATATGTGCTTTTTATCTAGTAGATTTGACTTCAAATAAAATCATCACACATTGCAAGTCACTTTTATGAACAGTATGGGGTAAATTCACTGGAATTATATTAAAAGCAAAACCTACTACTCACGGTTAGAAAATCTTATGTTCAAAAACAGACGCTATACATTTACTGACCATAATGATAAAAAAGAGGGCTCTTTTGCATAGCTCTCTAGCTTTGGCTTTTCTTCGCCTAGTTGTAGGAATTTGAGCCTAGTAAGGGCTTCACAGTAGTACAAAATGTGGTTTGCTGTCTCCTCCTCTTCATGGCAAGATCTGCACAGGCAGTTCTCTGTTACTCTTAGGAGATTAAATGCCTCCTAAGGCAGCAAGCCAATTACCAGGTCTATTTGGTTGTAGGGCGCCTGTTTTTTTTTGTAAATTTTTGCGACGGTCCCTATATAAACTTCTTCCATAGGTCTCAAGTGACTGGTATTGTTCCACCTTTCTTGAGGTTTAATGAAATTCCACAGTGGGATTCGAGTCCAATGGGTCTAGTTTCTGATCCTCCCTCGGTCAATAAGTTTGCCATCTCGTTACCCCTAAAGTCCCTATGTCCCGGTAACCAAGAAAGAATCAGACAATTGTCTTTCCCTATCTCTGTCAGAGTATCTATGTAGTCCCAAACAACATAACTTCACCACAGGTGTGGTTAGAGCTTTAAGTGCTGCTTCAATGTCTGAAAAGGTGGTCATCATCTTACCACCAATGTTAAGCCTTTGGTCTTCTTCGCACAGTGTTTTATAGCTATGGTTTACGCCTGAAAGACTATAGGAAACTTTTCAAACGCTATTTAGAATATTAATGTTCCTTTTTGGACCATATATCGCTCCTGTGCCTAATGTAGTCTTGGGGTCATCAGTGTACCAGATCAAATCTGCGGAGACTGGAACTCCTTTGTTCCAGTCTTCTCCATGTGGTATTATAATTTTAAAGTTTTTTTTTAAATCTAAAGTAACTGAGAACCAGGTTATCGGTGGGAATTCGCAATGTGTCCTTCACCTCCAACTCCTCCCTCAGTTTCTGATGCTTTCCTACATGCATGGGGAGTTTCCCGTGCTTCTCCTTGGATGACTATGTGAAGTGGTGGCAGGTTTAGTAACACTTCCAGAGTAGCAGTTGACGCTGTTTTCATAGCTCCTACAACGCTAAAGCAAGTCTTACAACTTTTGTGCGTAACCATAGTCATCCTGGGGTTTAATCCCCAGCTCTTATCACATAGCCTTTTGCACCTTCCCAGTGCTACTTTGGCTCTTTGGGTGATCATACCTAAATGTCGATTCCGTGTAAGCTTAATTATAAAAAACTTCTGTGATGTACGAAGTTATTAGCAGAATTGTGATTTTTTTGCCAATTTATAAAATACGCATATAATGCTTTGTACCATTTTCAGGTATTATTCTGACCCCTTATATTGATGATACCGTATACGTAGCCTGTTCTTAAAGTACTAAGCCCTATTATAACTACAATAACTAAAATCTATATATTTAGTTTTTGCACTGATACAAGCATTGTAACGTCTATTGTTTTCAAAATAAGCACATTTAAACCTCATACAGTTCAAGAGCTTGAGTAAGCTACAGGCTCCAGTATTTGAGGTTGCAAAATTTTTAGTTGAGTAAACGTAAAAATGAGCTTAACCAAAGAAACTTTGAATGGTTTATAATTATTAAACTTTGAAATCGTACATTAATCGTTCATTGACGTATAATAAATTTGTAAAAACACTTATATGGTAATAAAGAAATGATTCAGAAACTTTCCAGAATGATCGATCAGCGCCTGCGGCATTTCTATCGGTGCCTTCGAGTTCAAATTACAGAACCACCTTATTCGTCCACGAACCGCGCGTTTGAATACAAGGTGGAACAGACGGGCATTTGGGGCAGTCAAATAGGAAAAGTCCTACAGCAAACAATAGTGATGTAAAGAAATTAGTGTTGTTACAGTAAACGTTGATAGTTGTGTTAATATTATTAAAATTTATAATTCTTGTGCAGCCTTTGTAAATGAAGTTAAATTTTGAATTAAACCGTTGTAAAATTTCCATTTCATTGATCATAGCAAAGATGATCGTAATTTGTTTAAAAAAAGTGAAACAAAATTCAGAAAACATTCCACAAAGTTTCTTGAACGGGAGTACGATATGTTCAACAAAATCAGACACTTATTTCTCACGTAGTATGCACCAATAGCAACCGTCACCATAGACTTCAGTAACTTACTAAATTGTAATCCACCTAAATATACAGCTGCAATAGGTTTAGAGCTCTAAAGCCCTTAAAATACTCTAAAAGAGGTAGATCCAATTATATCACTCGATAACCGAGCATTATGGTGCGTAAATGATTAACTTCGTAAGTCTACAATGTCATTCAACACATTTGTCAGTACAGCTATTTATTATACAGTTCACTAACTTTGTCTTAACTTGGTCAGTGGACCAAGTTAAGACAAAGATTATCCTACAGATTGCAAATCCCAAGTATTCTTGCAAAATGGTGAACTCAATGTTAGATGTGTCGCATACAGATCGAATAGCTTTTAAATTTTTTTATTAGGACAACAAATCTATAACATTTTTAGTTCTTTAACCAAAAGATAAAATAAGTTGTAGTCTCACACTAAAAAGAATTCCTTATCTTTAAAAACTTTGTTGACAATCTGATAGAATGCCCGTGCTGATACTAGTCAAATATACAAATCATCCAAAGAGGTCTTTGATGCTCTAACACATATTATTCATAGTAGTGATCAGACTAAGGACGCACAGTATGAAGAAAATGTGATACTGGAGAAACTTAAGAGGCTTGAAATGACATTAATGATATATTTCTGGACGAATTGAGTTGTAAAGTCACGGAAAGTAAGTGAAAAGCTTCAAGAAAAAAGTAGAGACACAAAAAAGGACATTACCCTATATAGTACCTTAGAAGTTTCTATAAACACTCTTCGAAACAAAGAAAATAGTACAAGAAAGAGGAAGCCAAAATTTCTTTCTCCCGGCAGAGGACAAATCAGCTGTTGGAAAAATATACTTCAGTAACGTGAGGGGGGAAGATAGAATAGGGAGAGACAATAGATAGAGAGAAATGGCAGAGAGAGAAGAAGTAGAGAAATGAGAAAAACAAAGGAAGAAGAAAATAAATAAGAGGGAGAAAAATAAAGGAAAGAGCGAAAATGGAAAAAATGGAGGTATATCTAGTCCTTAAATGCATATATACATACATAGTCTTCTCCTCTTAATACCCTATGGTGTCGAGGTTGAAACCTTCCTCCATTCCTTCCTATCTCTTGCCATTTCCTTCGCTATGTTCCAATCATTTCCTTTCCTCTCCAGTATCTTCTTGATAACGCCGTTCCATTTTTGCTTCGGTCTCCCTCTCTTGTTTTTCTTTACTTGTCTTTCTCCTTTAATTCTTACTAGATGCCCGAAGCATCCTAGTTTTTTCTCTTCCAGTACTTGTTTTGTCGATTCTTCTCACTCCCAGTATCCTTCTATATTTCATTTCAATTTATTGGCTGCAATCTTCGCTCTTGTTTTTCTCTTAATACTCAATTTTCCCTCCGTGTAAGAATACTAATATAAATTGTCTTATCGACCGCTGTTTTTGTTTTTCTAGATATTTGTTTATGTCCAAAAAATATCTTTTGGGGAGCATAGTAGAACCTGTTAGCAGCCTGGATTCTTTCATTTAATTCATCGTCTATGTTTCCCTTACTGTTGATTGTACATCCTAAATATTTGTATTTGTTCTATATTTTTTACTTCTATTGCTACTCTTATTTTTCTTTCTAGGTTGCTTACGCATTTGGTTTTATCTATGTTCAAGTGAAAGTTCAGCTTTTCTAGGAATTTTTCTGGCCGCTAAAGTGTTTCTCTAGATTCCTTTCAGTATTGGCTAAAATAAGAATATCATCGGTCCTTAAATATAAAATTAAAAAAATGTCTAAAAATAACGGAAACATTTGTCAAGTTGGGGAGCCAAAAACCTTAATTAAGGTCCTGCGTACTTCTGCAAGCGTCGTTTTCACTGTTCAAAGCATTCTGCAAAATGCGTGTTTAACCACGAATGACTTTCTCGTTGTATCAACCTGAACCTTGTCTAGGGTCTGAAATATATTTCCTTTTAAGTTTTGAGAACATCAAGACCCACAAATCTAGACTGTAGGCTTGCCGAGTCATGTACGCAACATCTGATGAAACTGACAATCTTCAGTTGTCTTCATTGCATCGATTTCGAAATCCTTCTGACCCTAAGAACGAATGTTCTGCTGCAGATTCTCTACTTTATCGCTCAATCATTTCAAATGCGACGATCTCAAACTGCATGTGTTCATCCATCGGCGTCTAACTCCAAACTGAGCCTGCCAGTGAAGTCGTCCTCATCACCTGTTAAGTTATTATATTAACATTGGCTCGATGCTTTCAGAACAGACGATTTATTGTAGTTGCGGTTTTAAAAGTATCAGTGACCCGATGATCAACTTTCAAGCGATCTTACGTTCGCTGCATTCTTGTGCAGCTTAGCTCTTGCAAGTCTTCACATTCTCGCCTTTTAATTAGATTACCAGAAGTGTCACACTTTCGGACCACCTCGCGCTTCCTAGTGGAAGGCTTAGCGCCTCTCCCCCAGCGGCGAGTTGCCGCGGCTCAAAGCGCCCATTTCGCAATTGAGCGCTCACGGCAGCTGCGGTCGGGCGTCGAATTAGAAAAGCGTGGCCCGCCGAAGAGCAATTCCGCGGATGGCTTGCTGGGGCGGTTACTAAAGATGCAAAAAGCGGCGCCGCGCAGGAATTCGCCAAATCCTGGGAGAGGCCGGCCGATGCTATCGCGCGAATGCAGATTGGATTGATTTCGTAAGCGCGAGCAATCTCCTGAACGTGAGGTGCTGGACAATCAGCCCGTTCGTGGAGGCACCCGAAGCGTCGCCGTTCGCACGATGCAAATTTCCCGTGCTTCGCAACAATGGGCCGCGGGTGCCGGGCGTGGAGGAATTGGCCGTGAGGCTTCCCAGCCGTTTGGCCGCTCACGAGCCCGGCATTAGATGCAAATGGCTAATGGCTCGATTTCTACGGGCAGATAAGATCGCTCTGAATTAATAAAGTGTCCATGCGACCTAATGCACTTTTCAGTTCTCATCACTTTTTCTCCCAACTCGTCTCATACTCTTCCCATCTTCATTATAACATAAGTTCCCTTCATTTCACGTTTCATTTGGAATCAATAACGTCATCCTTCTTCTTCGTGCATCAATCTTCTTGTTTGGTTTAACTCCACACTATCTGCTTCCATCTGCTTCTATTTTCTTCCCTGGTCTTCCTGCTGCATTCCATCCATCAACTATTTCTTCTACAATGGTCTTTAAGATCCCATCTCTTCTCTCTCCACCAGCGAGTCTCTTCTTTTTTTATGCTGTTTATAATTCTCCCATTAGTGTTTTTTTTCTTATTTCTGCTTTAGTAATCCTACCTATCCAACTCACCCAACATGCGTCTATACTCTTCAAATTTACCCACAGTGATCGTCCACATCCTACACGCAAAATGCTTTACTCTGTACACACACAAAAAATTAGTTATTAAGTTCTTATTAGAGTTAGTAATCTTTTCTCCTTGAAAACTTGACTTTGGCTTGTTGTAGCCTCTTATTAGTAAATTGTTCATATTATTAGATGCTAGTTCTAGGTTCTATGTATTTTCTCTTAATATAGGGATGATTTCCGCATATCTTACAATCTCTAGTTTTTCTTTCCGCCAGGACACACCAACCCGTTAGCCCCTCCCGTGGCCTTACTAGAAGAACAGGCCTGGTCAGTAGGAAAAACTCTGCATGAGAACGATGTAGGCTTCCAAAAGACCAAAAACATAAAGGATAGAACTTCCATCCAATCCGCTGTGGCTAATGACCACCGGTAGCTGACTCGCTTCCTTAGCTAAGCGGGAACTCCCACCATTTTCACTTGTTAAAAGCAAAATAGCCACTTCGGACTGTCATGGGAGGTGTCTCGGAGTACATGGCAGAAAAGAGCTCCCAAACACGACATTCCTGTCCTCGTTGTGAGGGGGGTGAAGAAGCGTTCTCAGAGCCGTCCCATGCCGCTCATGTTGATTACACTTGAGCAAAGGAAAGCGATATTTGACATCATAGGCATCCATGACGGAAGATAGTATGCTAGTGCCATCACGCTGTCCCCAAGTGCGGCGACGATCACAATGTCAGGGACTGCAAGAATTGTGCAAACTGCCAGGAACCCTACCCAAACAGCTTCAAGTGATGCTCTATATTTCCTAAGCCAGCTCCCCCGCCAAACGACAGCCGCAGAGCCATAGAAAACATCGCGGCGGCAATGCAGAATGCCAGCAGCTTCGTAGAGGTCATCGCAGGGCTTACGTCCTGCAAGAAAGACATCAAAGCCATCCTTAGCATATTCAAGTAGCCATTAAACGCCTGGGCCATCAAGCTTCTGCCATCTAGAAAGCGCCTGTACCATACTCCAACTTCCAACACAGGTCTTCCTAGAGAAGAAAAAGTAGGGGCTTAGATCGGGGTACCTTGTTTGTCAACGTCTATTTTTCTCCTTGAATTTTGACCCCAATATTTACTCTCTTTTAATTTATTCCTGCGTTTTCTATGTACAAATTAAAAAGCGGTAGCGATCACGCATACCCTTCTTACACCCCTATTAATTTTAGCTACACTTGTATGCGTTTTTCAAGTTTATTATCACTTTTTGTTCCGTGTATAGGATTTTTATAATTTTTCTATTTTTATTTTTAACACCTAACCTACGCTTAACCTTAAAATTTACTCCGTCGAAGACCTTTTCTATGCAGACAAATACCATGTTTGAATTTTTCCTTTTTCTAAATCTCTTTTCTACTATTAGTCTTAAAACTAGAATCGCTTCTCTTGTATACGAACCCAAACCGATCTAATGTGCTAATTTATTGTCCGATAGTTTTCACATTTTGTCATATTTTGTCCTTGAATAGGACCGATACGTTATTAGCAAAATTCTTTTGGTGCTATTCCTATTTAATATAATACTTCAATGACAATTTTCTTCTACATGTTTTATGATTTCATAGGATACTTAGTCTATTGTATCTCCCATCTCATCTTCCTCTCTTTACCATTCTGATTCTGCTTTATCGTACTCTTCTCTCTCTTTATCATCATATATTTGTTCGAGGTATTTTCTCCACCTTTCTGTGATGTCCTCTTGTTCTAGTAAGATTTTCCCTGTTCGTCCAAATTGCGTTGACATTTTTCTGGGTTCTTTGGAAAAACTATTCTACTTCTCTATAGCGCTGTAGACCTTCTATTTTAATGTTCTTGGATTTCTTTCTCTCTTACTCTCACCCATTCTATTACTTTGTTTGTTATTCACGTTTTTTGTTACCATTCTTCTCTATGCCAAGTATTTTATCTGCTGCTGCTATAAATATTCTCCTTTATGTTCTTACATGATTATTCTATATTGTTCTATTGCATTTCTTTTCCTGCAAACTTTTCAGTTATCTTTCCAAATTTCCAGACCCCCTTACACTTTGTCTTCGACGTTTTAAATTTTTATTCACATATCATTACGACCAAATGATGGTCGCTATCTGCGTCGGTGGGTGGATAACTTCTGCATCTTTTATTTAATTTTTTAATCTTTGTTTCATTAGGATGTAATCTGTTTGATGTCTTTTATAGCATCTTTTGCGCACGAGATGTTTAAAAAGTGCGTTTGAGATGACTAGCCGATTCCTTCTTGCATTTTTCTCCTAATACATATTCTTCAACCATTTTTTCAACAAGTTTTCCTATTCCTGTCACATTCCAATCTCCTGTCTCTCTTCTCATTTTACATTTTTTATTACTTCTCCATCCTCATATTATGTAGTGGTTTTTTAGTGTGGTTGCTATTTTTACCATTATTATTTTTCGTGATATGGAACATATCTGTGTACTCTCTTTCCTATCCCTTTCCTTATGACTATTCCGACTGACTTCTTATGGTCACCTTATTTCACTCAATCCAAGTATATCCATTTTATTTTGTTTTTTATGTTTTCTAATTTCCTCCATTTCAGCAAGGTTCTTATGTTCCATGTCCCAATCTTCTTACCTGTAGTGGTGTTTTATCTTCCTTGGTTGTCTCAGTCGGAGATCTGATCGGGAAACCTTTTTAATTACAGAACATTTAACTTTAGAAGATATCATCGTAATGCGATGATTTCCCGCTGCCTTCCGCATGACATCCAGCATTAGGATAAAGTTAGCCTTTGTCTCTAGAAACACCTCCTTTTCCAGATCATTTGTGTGTAATAGTTATACCGACAATGCTCATACGTCAAGAAACTCGTTTGTGAAGAACTCAGATTGTTATTTGAGCAGTATAGGCTTTATGTTACGCTTATCTACTCCTTACACAAAACTAATAAAACCAAAATATCAAATCATATAGAAAATCCAACTTGGTCATACCAACTTCACCATTTATCAGTGAAAATGACTGCAATACTAAATGCAAATATGGAAACTTAAGGTAGCAAATAAAAAAGTAGCATCGTATCATTAGAACAATATGTACTCTACATGAAATTTTATGAGAGAAACTTTTATCTAACTACAACTGTCTGCTTAGCCGTTCCTCATACGCATCAGTACTTCAAACAGAACACCGAAACCTTCATTCGCGACACGCCTCGAACTCTCTAGATGTCTAAACGTTGTAGCAGCCGCGACTGTTCGTAGCTATAGAAAGATGAGACGGCCGTTATAAAATATTACAAATCACAGAGCTTACTTTTTATTTGACAGATAAAAAAGCATTTCCATTAACTGTAACTGTAGGCGTTCATTTAGTAATTTAAAAACCTTGTGCATTTTAGCTAGTAAAAGAAACACATTAAGACAATACCCCCAGATCGCAATGGTTAACATCTTCTAGAGTTAAAACAAAAAAAAACCAAAATATTGTTTAGTTAACTTTGTTATGTTTCTTTAAGATTATTCCTAATCTTAAAAATCAACAATAAACTAGTAGCGTATGGTTTACTAAAATCAATGCAAGTTACCGTTGATAAGAGAAAAGATAAGAAAAGATATTAGAACGGGCTTTAAAAAGAGAACTGCTGCAATTCAAAAACAAAATTCTGATGTAATATAATAGAGTCAATATTTCAATATTAGTTATAGTCAAAAAATCAAATAATGAGTACCTCTGATATAGTAGATTGAGCCTAGAACCTAAGAGTCTACCCTAAAGAATGGAATTTACCAGAACATTATCGTTGCAAATACAACGGTTGAAAATGTCACAAGCATAATATACCAAACCCAGTGATGTCCAAAAACAAACTCTTCAGAACACTTACATTAGAATCAAAATACTCTTCGAATCATTTACAAGACACTAACGTGACTAAAAATGATATCCAAACTATTCTTTAAAACATATAAGACGAAAGTGGAGTGTCTAAATAATTATTTAGAGTCATAAGGGAACACTACGATACTTAATATGATATTTCTAACAAAAGCAATGTTCAAACTATTCTTCAGAACTCACTCGGTGGAGCTGAAGTCTCTGAGGTGCTCTTCAAAACACTCGCAAAATACCATAAAACTGAACACAATATTCCAAACCACAGTAGTGCCCAAAATTCTTTTGAAGTACACGCAATGGGGATTAGAAAAAATATTCTTCAGAATATATATTTTCGGCAGAGCCCTAATATCCAAACTGCTAGTCAAAGCACTCACAGAACACCACAACACTGAACACGAGATTCCGAACCAAAGTAAAGTTCAAATTACTTTCCAGAGTACACGGGACGAGCTGAGATCTCTAAAATGCTTTAGCAACGCTCACAAAACCCTACGACACTAAACACATTATTTCAAACCGAACTAATGATAACCAAACAATTCTTTGAAGCACACACACAGGGGATTAGAGCGCCAAAAATATTTCTAAAAATTCACAATTCATTGAGAAAGCTAATGTCCAATTGAAAAAAGTCTAGTCCAAACCAAAAAGGAAACTAACGAAATTCAATTTGTCGTGCATTGGCGAATGTTGGAATATATAATTAGAACTAAAATGGTACCCACAAGATTCTTTGGGGCACTCATAATGGGGCTGAAGTATCCTAAATACGCTTTTAAGTACACGTGGTGGAGGTGGAGTGTCTAAAATGATCATTAAACACTACGAAACTAAACACAATATTCCAAACCAAACTGATGCCCAAAGATGCACACACAAGGAGGACTAGAGCGTCAAAAATACTCTTCTGAGTTTTGTCTACTATAACATCAAACAATTATAATAAAAAAAATAAAAACAAATAAGAATAAAAGTGTGTGAAACTTAATTCAAATTCAAAGACCATGAAAAATCTGGTCCAAAGCAATAAAAAAAGCATGAAATTTAACTTGTTATGCACTGGCTTTTGTAAATAAATATTGGAAAATATATTTCGAACCAAAATAGTATCCAAAAGACTCTTTCGAGCACTCACGACGTGACTGGAGTACTCAAAAAATTCTTCAAAATACTCATAATGGGGCTGAAGTATTCAAAATACTCTTCAAAGCACTATCGGGACATTACGACACAGAACACTATATTCTAAACTAAAGTAAAGTTAACGCTATTTTTCAGAATACCCGAGGTGTAGCTGGAGTGTCTAAAATGCTCATAGGGACATTCAAAAAACACTACAAAACCGAAATGGTGCTCAAAAACCTTAAAACGTACATGAAGTTAGTGGCCAAAATAATTTCCAGAACACTTACAGACCACTACGAAGCATTAGTACCTAAACACTACTCCAGACTACTAGACCTGAACTGACACCATACATAATAATTTTCACCGCTATAGGACTTAAACCTTAGCAAATCAAAGATATCTCAATAACCGCCTGAAAGCCTGATAATAAAACTTTGAACGATAAAGCAAAGAGTCAGAAGAAGTCGAAGAGAGTTTAGAAGATAAATCTTCAAATTGGAAACAAGTTGACCAAAATTTGATATCTGCCAAGGTGGAGTTAGTGGGAAAAGTGCGACAATCCAAGAAATAACAGTCTAGCTTCAAGAAGATAAACTAATTTTGAGCAAGAATCCATGATACATCCCTCAACAAAACAAAATATCATTCAACTTTTGTTCAAATTTTTTTCTTCATTAAACATTGCTCCTACGGTTCAATAATTGTAAGCAGAACTGTTGGCCGTTTTAGTCCTGTTGCATTGGACCTTTTTTTTTTGATGTGTATTACTTTCTTTTTCAGGTTCTTCAGATATTTTTGTATATAAAATTATATACACTGGACGAGTATTTGAAACAACCTATTTATTACAAGTTACTCTAAATTTTACTTTGTTATCTGTTACATTTTATACTTATCTTTTCTATAATTCTGTAGAAGGCTGAAAAAAGTATCTGTTACAACAACTTGTCTTCACAATTCTAAAAAAAAGGTCTAAAAATCTCAAAGTAACAAATTTTCCAGTGCCAAGAATACTCGATAAATAACCCGCTACGGTCTTCATTTCCACTAAATTACATTTTCCCTAGTTAGAATGAATTTAGTGCCGTCTTATCATCTCCAGTCAGCGGATGTGGCTCAACTCTAAACCAAACACACGAACGCGTCTCTGGTCTGGATATGGTTTGCCCCACATCCTCTTGTCTTATTCATAGGTCTATTTTTAAACCCTGCTTCTTCTCTTATAATCACCTTCTATAAGGTAAGTTCAAAACGAAAGAAAGCTAAATTCCATTGAGTCATTAAGTGAAAGAATGCATTTGTTTGCGCAATCGTTACGGCGTGATATGAAGTGAAAGCCGGCCATCGTTCCGTGCAATCGCACTTACGCAGAGCGCAGAAAAGAATTAGATAACGAAGTAGCGGAAACGTGGGGCTGACATCACACACTGGGTTTTCTGCGCAGACTAAAATAGCCGTGCTAAAAGATTATTAAAACGGGGTCTTGTAACTGGCCGTCAGTAAGACGATAAATGGAGCCCTAACTTTGCATTTTTTTTAATTTTTGAGTCACAAAGGCAAAACTACTTTTCTTTTTCGCAAAAATGACAGCGGCGAGGATATATTTTTTCGATACGGTCGATAAGGTTGTTATACTTGGTAGCCATATTTTCGATGTTCTCTGCAGAGGAATGTTCCAAGCAAGGGCAAAGGTTTACTCTTTTGATTTTAGACCAATTTTAATAGTGGTGGAGTCGTTTTGACGTCTTTCCTACTTATCTCCAAGTGACGGCAAAATCATCCACTTATGTAGAACTATTGCAAGATAATTCCGACAATCATTATTTTCTCGGGGTCATTTAGATCTAATACAATAGTCTTGGACCATTTTAATATATTAATCAAAAATGAGTCATTGATTTCAAATGGCAAATTCTATTGGTTGATTATGTGGACAAAAGTTCTTCAAATCAAACAAAGAGTTTGATAACAGATTTCGATAGTATTAACACGAATTATGTACCTCATTTTGTAATGTTTCTGAAGCAACCTGTATCTACGACAGTAGAATAAGTCACGTATACAAAACCATCGCTGATGGGATAACGGAAATCCACAACCTCATTATAGAACGGCCGTCCATTTTAGGTATGGTACCCGTCCCGAAACAGTTACACTTTGCCTATTCCAGCGCAATATCAATTTTGGTCGCGAGACGTGCGTAGCGCACAGTTGATCCAATTCCCCGAAATTCACAAGGCGACTCTTCTGGAAATGGGGCGCGACGTTCATCACCGCAGGAGGTAACGACGCCGACTTTCCACGCGCTCCGGGCCCAAAACAGAGCGTTGCGCAACGCATTGTGCGGCGGCTTGTTAGGAGAGCAATTAAAAGGTGCCTCTCCGCTGCAAGAGCAAACACGGCTCATGCAGATAATAACTCATAATGCAACGGCACCGGCCCATTGTTCGAGGGAATGATTGTTTACGGCCGCGCAATCGGCGACTTTCTATCGCCGTCGTGCGCGCCGCTCGAAAAAACGCCGAATTCGAAAAAACGCGTGGGAATAGAAATCGGCGCCATTTTGCGACGCGCCCAAAATGGCCACGGTGCTCTCGGTAAGCTGCTTGCTCGCTCGTTGCACAATTCGATATTTGTAGGCCCAAAAATGGCTAATAACACGAAGAAGAGATGGTGCAACGGCACGCGCTTTAGAACGAGAGATATTGTGCGGTTACGCGCAAGTCATCGCCTAGATTATGAGTACATATCGAATAAGTAACTTTACAGTTCACTTCATTGTGTTTTGGCTATTTTGGCTAGTTACTTCCCTGTAGGAACCTTTCCTGATGACACGAAGAAAGGAGGTTACAGATTTAATAATAGGTACTATATATATTAGTGGTTTTATCTGAAGAGGTAACAGGTACATCTACTTTGAAAAAGGGAGTATCAGCCACACACAAGAAACCTATCTTAACATTCGAAAGACAAACTCTTAGAGAATAAATAGAACAATCAGAAATAGTATGGAGCTGAAGTGATGTCAGGATGCAGTGATCTTACCGTATGAAGGTAACTGTCCTCAGGAATGTACTTAGGTAGAACGAAGACCATGCTCAAATGAGAAAACAGGTAAGAAAGGAATTCAAGAAAATAGGACAATTATAAAAAATCCCAAACGGAATTCAACAAAGCTCTAAGGAAATCCAAGAAAGATAGGTGGAAGAGAAACTGCGAAGAGATGGAAATCACTCAAGATTCCACAAAATACTCTCTAAGGATTATCAGAGCCCAATAACTGCTCTAAAAACGGAGATATGTGGAATGCACCAACACTGGAAAATTGGTAGGACGCAAAGAAAATGATAGATGTAAACAAAATAACGTAATTGAATGGGTAATTAACTCATTCCAACCTTACAAGTCATTGGGCCCTGACGGCATTTATCCTATTTTGTTGCAGAAGAGAAGTGACCTTCTGTACCACAAGATATGCGATGTACTTAGAGCAAGTCTTAATCTGGAGACTAATTAGAATTACGTTTATACCAAAACCTGGGAAAGCAGAACAGGATGAGACTGGGGCTCTAAGATCAATTAGTTTGATGTCTTTTGTACTCAAAACCATAGAAAAACTGCTTGACAAGCATATAAATCATCCTATGCATTAGTCACTCGACCTCTGCATCAAAAGTAGGAGTATATTCATAAACAACAGTGCATTTACTTGTTACTGTGGTGAAGAATGCTGTAGAAAACAAAAATAAACTTTTAGCTGCCTTTTTGGATATTGAAGGACGTGTGATAATACAAAGATTCAAATACCAAAGCATTGAGAAAAAAGGATTCGACAAAACAAGCTACAGGTGGATAGACTTTATGCTTAAAGAAAGACTAGTATATGTATCCCTGATAAATGAAACAATAACGGCTCGTGTTGCAAGAAAATGTCCGTAGCGAAAAGTTTTGTCTCCTCTGAAAATTTATATAGGACAAACTCTTGAAGAGCCTCCAAGGGAACACGTACAGAGAGAAAGATTTAACAATACAGTTAGGAAACCTATCCAAACCGTCCCAAATCTGATTACAAACTAGACAGATCCAAAGAGACTAAATAGAAGTCCCACCAAATCTACCTTAGTAGCTATTACAAGAGGAAGAAACCTAAAAGGACTGGAACCTCTTAGGCTCCAAAGTATAGAAAAAATAGTAGTAAAATAACTTGGAGTATCTTTAAACTCAAAACTCAAATAAATTAACATACCCAAAAAGTCAAATAGAAGGCAAAAACTGCAAAAACTAGTCTTAACCAGATGAGCTCACGAAAAAACAAGGGATCTAAAACAAAGAGTGAGGTACTGAATCATGATAATACGTGCAGCTTTGGTATGGTAGACAAAGATGATGCAAACAACCGTTATAATTGTATGAAGTAAAAAACAAAAACTTGTTTGCCTAGTAATGACGGGTGCTATAAGGGCAACATCAACTGCGGCAATAGAAACACTGCTAGACCTCTTTCCTTTTCGTATTGAAATCATGGGAGAGGCAGTAGATCTTCATTCACAGAGAGGTATAAAAGTAAGACATCTGAAAATTGGACATACGGGTGGAGACACACTGAGAACAACCATATAAAGCCAAAATTCACATTCAACTTGAATTTCAAGGTTAATATTATTGATTGAAATGAATGAACAAACGAAATAAGCAACTGGAAAAAACGCGGAAAAATTATCTGATATACAGGTAGATCGAAGACCGAGTCTGGAACGGGAGGAAGCAAATACTGTGAAAAAGGAAACTTGCAGTTAGCTTTTCATAAGAAATATTTGGTACTGCAGTGGCACCAGTCAAAATATAGATAAATTGAGAACTTATCGAAATAGGCGAATCAACATATTCAAGGACAGTCAGGCATCCTTGAAAGCGTTAAAGAATCCAAAATTAAGATCCATAATAGTATGGGAATGCCGCCAAAAACTCAGGACTCTAGCAGACCATAAGAAGTTAACTCTATTGTAGACAACGAGAAAGCGCTGATGAGCTCCCATAAGAAGGACCATCGACTTCATATATAGAGGAGGTTAGAGCATGGGCCAGGAAATAAACAATACCAGAAAAATATACCAAGACAAAACAGAAGAACCTTCATAAAAGAACCATCCTGCGAATTAAAAATTTTTCTCAAAGAACACCTTAACAAGAGCTGGAAACAATGCGGTAGGACAACTATCCGCATCTTGTGCGAGTGTGAGGCTTTAGTTTACAAGGGGCAAGCTGTTTAAGAAAAACCAATAACACCGGTCAACACGATTTTCATGACTCGGTTCTTCCTGTGTGTGACTAACTGGTTTCTTATGCCCTAAAATAAAGGAAAATCAATGGTGGAATGGTCCTGGTTTTGTTTTTGCAGTCAGGGCTTTTATTTTTTATGCTCTTTTCCGGTTTTTACACAAAATCTCACATTATACTCTTCGATTGTTCTCCTTGTTCCTCTGAGAAATTATCCTTAAAGCTCTCAAGAGGAGAATCCAGCATATGTATTTTAGTAGACATGGGGCAATCCCATTTTACCAAAATTGTCCACTAGCTGCTTGACCAGGGCCTAATATTTGCGTCTTGTGGTTAACAAGGAAACCTTCTGTCACAATAATTAATCTTCTCCAGATTGCTTTTTATTCCTCGTGGAGCTTTCCTACAAACTCGAAGAAATCTAAATGGCTCGGATTCCAGCCCTTTTACAAATTGTTTCATGAGGCTTGGCTTTATATGCAATGGCGGCATGAAAACTTTGGTTGGATCGACCAATTTTTAATGTAAAAAGCACGAGAATTTACAAAAAACGATTATTTGCTTCAAAAAATATGGTAATAAAAATTTCTTTTTCATTCCGCGACTGTTCTACCATGCCTTCTCTAGTGTAGGGGAACTTCCTTGGGTGTGCTATCCTGGAGAGAACTTTTATTGGTCGTCTAAAGCAAAATTTGGGCAAAAAATTAAAAAAAGCAAATGAGTCTAATTCAGTAACAAAGTTTTCATACCTATGAACATCATCCTAACTTGTTCTCGACATTATTTCAAAATATGAATACTAAAAGTTAATCAAAATTATTGGCTTTAGATTAAACAAAGATGTAGATGAAAACAAAGATGACAAAGATCGTCCAGAATAGATGAGGTAGACACAGAAAAATGTATAAGACAACATAGAAGAAAAAAAAAAAATAAAAGAAGAAAATTCCTGTAAATCACAACACTAGTTAGTCTTTTCGTTTCTGTTTCACCTTTTACAACAGACAATTAATTTGTAAATATATTTGTAGTAACTAAGATGTTATTGTAAGCGCCAGTATGGACAAGCGGTTGTGGTGTTTGACTGCGGTGCGGACGGAGTCTAGTTCACCCTGCGGGTGGCCTACTCAATCACCGTATCAAGATGGAGCACGACGACCGGGCAATGAAACCCTTAACCTATCAGTTCGAAAAGCCTTGCCCCCATGCGGAACGTTAAAGTCTCACCATTAATTCAAGTGATCTTAAATTACACTGCGTCAAAGTGTAATATAATTTTAAAAAAACTAAAAAGCATCATTTGTTACAAGGTCGAATTTAGCTATATATTGAATTCCAAAAAAAATGGAAAAATTCCATCTAAAACTGTTTACCTATAACCAAAAAAACTTTGTCGTCGCAATATCAGGCACCACGTCCAAGAGGCGAGGAAACCGCCTCCATGTTTGTCAGACTAGAAAAATTTCTGTTTGCAGAACCTCAGCCTTTTCTCCAAGTCAGTGGCGAGCAACGGACGAATAAACGGCGATATGGCTCCTTTTCCTTTGTGGGTGCAGACTGTATGCCGTTTTTGTGCTCTATGTCAATATAAGCAAGACAGTCATAAAGATACTGAAAAAACTAGGAAATTCTCGCTATTAGCAACTTTTCTTCAGACTTGGTCTACCTACGTAACGTAAAAATTTCTTCCGCAAGAAAGGATGTGACTGATCATTGAAAGAGTGATGCCAACTTCGGCTATATCATGCAAATATAGCTCCAATCAAACATTTGTTGTTAAAGTCTTTAATAATAGCTTCCACTATTCGCATAATCTGCAAACTAACCGAAACTGCTCGTCTTAGACAGTTTCACGATACCTAACAGCGTTCTAAAACCTCTAAGTCTTCAGTGATTTTTTCCAGTTGACTTGCTTTCGCAGATGCCGAGCAAACGCAACGTAGCAGTGCGATTATATTATGTTTGCTCTAGACTTGCTAAATTTGATAAATATTTGGATTGCCGCAACACCAATGGGGATCAAAAGGATCAACCGCACCCATCAAATATGCGCAAAACTTTTTGTACGGCAAATTGTCACCCTTGTAATCCTTATAGGACGCTTAATTCCTCTTAGGGGTAAAAAGCAAGAATCTCGCTGCTATTGAAAAATTCGATCCAGCTAGGAAGTACAAATTCTCAAGAAAAAACAAATTTACTGTTTCAAAAGGAAACTAGAAAACTTTACCCTCATTGAAGAAGCGGAGGATTATGGTGTGCGGGTAAACAACCAACCAGCACCTCTAGAAGGATCTCGCCCATCATGTTAAAGGACACGCAGTATTAGCTAGAGCTTCTAATAAAATTCACAAAAGCAAAGCGTAAACTTCTTAAGATCTTTACACGCGCCGATTTTCGAGAAATCCCGAAATAGATAAACGTGAGCAGATCTTTCATATTACACTACCCACTACCGTCGAAGAAGTCCTCCCGAAAAATACGCGAAACAACTTTCCTGTTCCCGAAAATCAGATGGGCTGGGAAAGCTACGTGCTAATGCCACCGCTCAACTTTGTTGTCGTGCTGCGGCACACATGTGAAGTGTACGAATAATTACCACCTGGGAGGCTAATGATAAAGGTGAACATTCGCTCAATATTTGAGAAAATTCAAGAAAGTTCTCTCCATAATCCATTTTGCCCTCAATCTCCTCCGCGTTCAAAAAGGAAGAAACCTTCCACATCTAAAGTTGAAAGATCGCAATCGAACATTTAGTGCAAAAAGGAGTAGAGTGTGGTACTCAAAGATGGGCGACAAACCCAGCGGACTTATTTAGACAATTTTTCACTTGGTTCTGTCAAACACTGAAAAAATAAAATCCAAACATCAGCTAATGAGAGGCAGATTTTCGATTTTTTAAATACATGTGGTAACTATAATCATTAAGTAACAAAGATTTAGAAAAGTGGTAAGTTTAATAGTCTTTTATCCCAACGTTGTAGTTTTTTTGCACAATTCCATTAAAGAAAAATCAACCAAAAGAACTATTCAAAAATCATAGGGCATAAACAGTAGTGCAAATTGGTAGTCTTGGTCACAGATAATCTGGTTATCTCGTATCATATTTCTTGATAACAATAAAAGAGACAACGATTATGTCCAAAATGTTCCAAAAATTGCCTAAAATAAATATTGAATAATTTTAGACAGTTTTTAGTATTAAAAAAATAAGTACCATATAAACTTGGGTTACTGTCCTAAGTTAATATTAATAGGAATAACAAATAACTCCGACGTAGCTCTCTTCTCCAAGTTCTTTTAGTAGTCTAAATAAATGTCCAAAGTGTAGAGAGGGTTCTAGTGTAGTCTAAAAGAAATTCTTTTTATCAAGTCTTGGTCTAGGCGCCGTTTTAAAGAAGCTCAAATTATATATCTAATATTCTCCTCAGTCACGTTAGTCCTCCGGCGAAATTGGTGACTATTATTTTCAACTGCTTTTCGCCCTCACAAAAATTGCAGTCTAATGATGCTTACTAAATAAGTGGCAGTAAAGGTAGCCCCGTTCACCTACAACGCGTAAAAAGAATTTCCGGTTTATATTTGATTCACCGTCGTTGCAATGGTGTTCTAGTGTCTTGGTTATTGGTTATAATTAAAATATATTCCAGTATGATACAAATGAACAATATTAAGATCTCTATTGAACCACATTAATAAAAAACCAAAAAAAAAAAATTCAAATTCAAATTTCATCTCAAATGTGTAGTCTTATGCAACAGCGGTAGTAAAAGGGTCAAAGTTTAAAGTACTGCACTGTGTAGCGCTGCATTGTTACTAAAACAGTTACTATGTAGTGCTGCGAAACATTCATTCAATGTTAATGCGCCTGTTTATTCAAGGTTCATGCACGACCTACATTAGTAACATCGTAAAATGCCTTGTCTGTTTTATCTTAGGCGGCGGTTTCTGCGTAACTGCATTTTATTACAAGTGACACGCAAGGAAGTCAACATAAACAATCCAAAAGTTTTCTTCTTTCCGAAAATTGATCTGAAATTCACTTTCCCTTTTTAGAACCCTCTCCTTTCTCCGAGACCATGCAAACTGGAATAAAACGCGATTCCTTGCTGGTAGCGAAATAATCAAAACTCGCTAAATGTTTTTGTTTAAAAAAATCACCCCCTAAGTCATAATTTTCAATTTTTACAGTCACTGTAAGGCTCTATGGGGACAAAATTAGATATTTTGAGTATTCGTGTTATATCTTCTCTTCTTGCGCAATGCATTCACCTAATTATATATCGCAAAAATCAAAAATAAGAAAATGCCAAAAGAAAAAAATTACGAAAACATTTTCTCCACATACTAATGCATGTTATTTCTGCTTTTCTATTGTCTCCTGAATTCAAAGGTTTAGAAGATCAAAAAGAGATTTTCTAATTTTGGCTGTTGCTAGCGACATCAACAACTGAAAAAGTCATATTAACTTAACCGCCCCTTAACATTCTTTTTAAAATACTTTAAACTTTGATTAAAACTATCTTGAAAACAAGAAAATATTACTTTGCGCTTATCAAATAACAACAAAATATTTAATAAGTGTCGTGTGGGTCGCAGTAGAAATAATAAACATCCATTAGAGGATGATTAATGTGGGCGATGATTAATTTGACCCCAGGTCGGCAGATTTTCTGTTAAAAGAGCATTCAATAAACAATAACATTAAGAAGTTAAGCCACATGGCAGCGTGACCTTTAAAAAATAAAGTGGCAATCCAAATATGCACTTTGGTACTTCACAACATGCATTATCATAAACACACTGGTCCGGCAAACATTTGCGTCATTATATGTAAAGTTCAAAACCATTACAGCGTTTTAGATGGTAACAAGTAAAATAAAGATGACATTATCGCTACTAGACAATGTTTTTGTTGATTAGTCCGTAGTCAGCTTAAAAATAAAAATTACATATATACAGCATGGTGACTAAATAACCGACGAGGGCCAATCGTACAGAGATTCGTCTGCGTAATTATCTATAGTAGAATAAAATTGGTTTAGGAGACGCACTGAAAATTGTATATATTCAAAAGATGCAATGCTGCACTACTGATAATCCCCGCATGATACAAAACGTTTGCAGTAGCCAATTATAAAAACAAAGACAAACCCCACATCACAAAAAATATTATAATTAGAACACAAAAAACTGCAAATGAAACAAATCTGAACACACCTTGTAATAAATAAGGATTTAAACATTTCCCCGTTTGCTTCCATCTTGAGTATGAGATCGTAGCTAGGACAAGTTTTTTATTTAACGGCCGCGCCTCGTAGTACGCAGCCTTTCAATTAAATGCCATCAATATCGAATTAAAAAGGCCATAAATCACCACTAACAAATGTAAATAAGTGATGTAATGCCTGCAGAACCGCACAACTTGTAATGTCGCAGATTTAGAATCCATGTCATCGGTTATCTAATCGGCGGTCGCGGCGAGCAAAAAGACAATTCGCAACGGCATTCAACGAAGATTAATAATAAGGCAATATTGTGGCGCAATAGGCATGGTTCCTGCAAGAATGCACCGCAGGGGTCCTTTCAGTGGGTGAAAGGACACAATTTCGTCTGTGACTATCCATAAAGCAATCGGAAACTGTAACGAAATATTTGAATGTTTTTAAGGAATTCCACTTCAGTTATTTTTCTAGTTTATATAAAATTACAGATCATTGCACATACATTTAAAAAATTGGCATAAATTAAATGTTGCAATAGAATTGCCTCAACATACTACGAAGAAGTATAGTTTTACACGAATAGTATATTAACATGCAGAAAACAGTAATAAACACATACCGAATAAAAGAAAAAAAAATCGTAGAATTATTGCACAATAGATTGATGCTGCCACAATAATCTATAGCAAGAAGTTAAAAAAAATATTACTTAAAAAATTTAGAATAAAACAAAATCCAAACAGAAAAGATTATTGAAGAAGAACAGTAGGTAAAGCGAAATACAAATAAAAACCAATAAGACAATAAAACCATTGGAATACTAACACAAATTATATCAATAACCACAATTAAGTGATAAAAGCAATTTACAGAACAAACCAAACTACCACATTACATTGTAAATGAGAACTATACTAATATAAGGTATTATAGAAAATTAAAAGTAGAAAAACATCGTTTTCCACTTACTTTTCAATGTTTGAAAAAAAATCTTAAAAATCAAAGCATTGCGGAAGAGAGAAAAAGGATATGAGAGAAGAAAAGGACACTAAGAGGTGATAGAAAGGGAGGCAAAGCAAAGAAGAGTAAGAGAAGAGAGAATGGGAGAGTACAAAGGATAGTTAAAGAGAGAGAATGGAGGACAAAATAGGGGAAAACTAAAGGAGAGAGTAGGACAAGAGTAAAGAAGAGAGTAAGAGGAGAGTAGGAGACAGAGTAGGGGAGACAGCAGGGTAGAGCTAAGAGAGTGACGAAAACAAAACTAAAAGGGAAAGAATTGGGCAAAGCTAAAAAGAAACGGAGAGAGAGGAAGAAATAAGAAAGAAGTTAAAGAAAAAAGAAAAAGGAGAGGAAAAGGAAGAGGAAGAGATTGTATAATATTTATTTATTGTTTAACACATTCATATTGTGTTGACGAAAAGCGCGAAAAATAAAAGAAAAATTATATTTTTGTTGAACAGCATCTGAACTCCAAGAAAAGTAACAGAAACAGCAAATTAACCAAAAGAGAAACAAGAAGAAGTCATAGAAAAGAAACAATTAACAAAGAATCAGAATTAGAATTCGTCGAAAAATCAGAACAAACTTACAAAAAATATAGAGAGAACAAGTAGAAACGAACGGTAAAAAATTGACAATAAAACTATACATACGTTATATTAGTAATCACAATCGTTAAAACCTCCACAAAAAAGAATATTACACTAAAAAAATCTAATCTACCCAAAAGAAAACAAAAAATAATATAACGAAAACAAATATAAAAAGAAAATACTACATTGGGTTCGACTTTAGACACACCCAAATATCCCTCTATAAACTATAAGGATAACATATAAAATACCCTAGCCGCCGGTTCCCTCTGGAAAAAACAAAAGGGACAGCCAAATCTGACGTAGAATCCAAATCTGCGATCAGAAATTCAAGAAAACCAGTGCAAGTGGCCTAAAAAATAGCCCCTTTAAAAATTATAAGACTTAACAGATGTCAGTAATGACAGAAAAACGGTCTGAAGGAACCAGCGCACAAAGCGCGCTTTCGCATAGTGCCCAATTGGTCGAGTTGGTAGCGGGTTTGCTTCGAGATGCGAGGTTTGTGGGTTCAATCTCTTTGGTGGTTGCCGTCTTTTGCAACACTGGCTACATTTAAATAGGGAAGAAGATGGGCTTGCACTCCTTACAAGACGCGAAGCGCCTCAACGCACACCGTTCGAAAGCTTTACCAACTCATGCACAGAAGTATATTTTAACAAGGCCGCGAAGCGACCTTTATTGTATATCTATCTTGTCCATACTCCTATAAAACGTTTCAGAAAATCTTAGCTCTAGCTATTCCATTTGACTTTGGAGGCCATTGATAAATGGTACATGGCGTCATAGAGCCAGATATACCATAGCGGCCAAAACACGTAGCATATCCGTGAGCATATCAATTTCAAAAATTCTAAAAATGCTCTACAGGACACTCTTTGTGCTTTAAGGTAGGTACATTGAAAATAAAATACAAAAGAAACAAAGTAAAAACCATGAAGTTTGTTTTGAAGCGCGCTTGAAGCACTGGTGACCACATGGTACAATATAAAAATCACAAAATTTTTAATAAACGAAATTACGGCTAATTGGTGTTTTTACACCATGTCACGGTAGGGGTCCTTGTGGTCATCAGGAGATCGTAAAGGATAAAATAAAACCCTTTCAGAACTCACATCAACAGCACATTGAGAACTAAATTGATGTAGAAAAGCAGTACTGAAAGTATTTGCATTATACGTCTCAAAAAATAAAAAAAAAAAACATTATCACATGAAAAATTACTGGGCAGAATTCGTAGAGATATTAGATAATAGTGTTTTTCTCCACTTTTTACACCTCCATGCCGGATTGTAGTGGAAATTATGGAAATTATTATCATACACTGATACTATGTCAATATTAATGCCGGTAAATAATTCGTATCTTCCTAACTGGTCAACTAGCAAGTACAATATTCTCCACGTACCCTTTCATGTCCTTTACCTCTTAGTACACACGACCGGTCTGGTTACGTTAATCTACTAAGTTAAGTAGAGCGGTTTAACGCTGACCGGATCTAAAGGAAGAGAAGCGCTTGCAATGGGAGATCAACCTCGTTAACCACGTCCTAAAACGGATTTTAAAGCTTGTCTATTTATATTGATCATGAATGTATCTACCACCAAGCAGAAAATTAAAAATTCCTCCCACCTATTGACATTTTCAGGATTTTTAATATCGAATTGCTGCGGGCCACCTCCACATTCATACGCTTTCGCATATGTTACAGATTTGGCCCACTGTAACATTTGACCTCATGGCGGGATAAGCCTCACCGTGAAGTATAAAAACATGAATTTGTCCATGGATTCCAAGGGCAAATGAAATGTTCTTTTATCATTCATAGTGAAGTATGAAACTATCAGTATCACCAACCAAAGCGCAATTAGGAAATGATCGGATATCATCTATACGTCATAATGCAGTGAAGAATCATAAAACCCTTATGGTGGCCATTTCCGAGAAAAAGCAATAAATAAAAAATATATAGTTATTGAAATGAAAGAATTTTGCTGAACAAAAAATTGGGCCCACAAAATTACTAAATAGTAATAAAAACAGACAAAACTATTAAATGCCACAAATTATTTTCAAAATCCTCCCCTACTTCTAAATTAAACCCAAAAATGTTTATATTATGGTAGTGACAGTGGAGAGTGAAAAGCATTTTTTATGTCTTACCTGGTGGATATTCTTCGGTTACTAGCAGATATGTAGTTCAACTTCAATATCACAATCAAAATAAATGTTACATTACATCAACTAGATGAAACCAAAGAGTAAAAGGCCTTGCATGGTCAAGATCTCTGTAGTCAGGCTTTTGACAGTCACGAATCATCAACACGAAACCCATACAAACGAACTAGTTCGTACTGATTGCCGCAAAAGTGGAAGCATTTCCATGGAACTATTGCTATTTTGAACTTGTCTACGATATCTTCCACACTTTGCTTAGCTACAAAAAAGTGTGCGAAAGATAAACCTCACGCATTTAAATATAACTCAATCGAGAGGAGATTTGTCAGAAAATTTTGACTAGACACGCACAGAGAGATTACGCCTGGGCACACTATTACAACTCAATCGACAGTTAATGGATCTTTCACTGCTGTAAAAAACGGCAATGGCTGCTTTTTGGGGCTACAGCGGCATAGTCCACGTTAAATTTCTGAAGCAAGGTGGCACCATCAACTACGATCTTAAAAAACTTTAGAACTTGATTACAGCAAGTTAGACCAACACTGAAGCAATTCTTCAACATGGCAATGATCGTTAACGCGCCTGAAATTTTACGACGCCTTACCGCACCTACCCGTACCTCAAACCTTAGGGTTACTTCCTGTTTCCGAGGCTGAAGATCTATCAACAGCTGGAGAGATACTCACCGAGATACGACATAAAAATGATAATAGGGGACATGCCCAGCTAGGAAAGGAACGATAATTCAACAATACAATAGGCAAACATTCCGTGCACTAATAATAACGGAGAATTCCTCATTAACTTCGCCACTAGCAAAAACATGATAATCAGCTCAACATGCTTTTTACATAAGAACATCCGCAAAATAACGTGGATCTCCCCGGATGGGAGGAGTGTCAATCAAATAGACCATGTGTTGAGTAACAACAAAGGAGCTGCAAGCATCATGGATGTTAGAACACGGAGGGTAGCATATTGCCGGTCAGACCATTTATTAGTCCAAGCTAAGTTTAGATGTAAAATGAATAGAAACGGAAGGAATCAAGAACAAGACCAACCAAGAAAATTCCGTACAGACAGGTTAAGCGACCCAGAAGTACAAGAAAACTTCGCGAGAAATAGAACAAAAACTTGAGGAGGTCGGAGATGAAGAAATAGAAAATAGATGGAAACAAAAAAACAGCATTAACAAGAGAGCAGAGTAGTTTGATGGAGAATATAAAGAACTTATCAACAAAAGAAACAAAGCACACAAAAGATATGTAATAAGAAGGACAAAAGAGAGACGAGAACAATTTGAATCTGCAAAGCGGAGAGTTGACAAAGCATGCAGTACGAAGAAACGGAACAAATTGATCCAACAAATAAAAAAAGATCAAAATAAATAACATAAAAGTAGCACACAAATTTATAAAACAAAAAGGAAAAGACGTAAATAAAACAAACATGTACAAGGATGAAACAAAACAAATTATAAGCGACACCGTAAAGATTAAAAACATATGGGAAAAGTACTTTCAAACACTGCTAGGCTCTCGAGAAAATGCAGATGAACAAATTAATCTCCATCAGAAAGAAGAACTAAACACAGTAGAATTACTGACACTGAAAGAGATTCAAGAAGCCATAGAAGTCCAGAAAAACAAGAAAGCTCTTGAATACAATGATATACAGTCAGAACTCTATAAGAAGGGCGGTAAGCAACTCAGTAAACAAATGCATGCCCTAATAATAAACATATGCCAAGAAAAAGCGCTGCCCAAAGAGTGGAAAACAACAAGTTTAATATGCCCAGTCCACAAAAAAGGAGACAAGCTGTCATGCGGAAACTATCGAGGAATATCGCACCTACGTACAGCCTACAAGATATTTACACTCCAGCCTATTGCATAAAGCATCATAAATGAATACCAGACGGGTTTCAGACGTGGCATATCCACAATAGACCAGCCATTCACAGTTAAACAAATATTAAAGAAAGTTTGGTAATATAACGTCGATGTACACAACGTTTTTTCGATTTCAGACAAGCTTACGACTCGATAGATCGAAGCACATTGTATAAAATTCTGCTAAAACTCAAAGTGCCACCCAAGATCGTAGGACTCATCAAGGCAACAATGGAAAATACGGAAGCATGTGTCCGCGCGACAACCGGGCTGTCGGGAAAATTCAAAATATCGAGAGAGCTGAAACAGGGAGATGGACTTGTTCCCACCCTATTTAATCTCGCGCTGGAATATGTCATAAGACAGATGACTGTTGGAGAAGCAAACCTCCTAACCAACAAAACTACACAGGTAGCGCATTTACAGACGACATCAACATCATGAGTTGAACAACACAAGGAGCTCAAGAAACATGCTCAAAATTAAAAAGATTGAATTGAAAATCAACATAGAAAAAATCAAATATTTGACCCAGACTAGATCTGAGAGACACGCCCAGAACATATACGGAAAACGATATAGAAACGATGACAGTTTACATAACTAGCAGAGCTGGCCGCAGAAGGTACCAAAGACCAGGAATTAAAAAGTAGGATAACTGAGGCTAAGAAAGCAAATTTTGTCTAAAATCCTCAAATCACAAGAGATCCACCGCAATATAAAAGTGAGAATATATAAAACCATAATAAGGCCAATATTGACATATGACTGCGAAATCTGGATAATAACAGAACTCAGCAAACAAACTAAACAGAAAAGTATTATATATTAACATATTAATGTATTAGATAAAAACAAAGTCTGACGAATAAGATATAACTACGAGATCTACCAGATCCATAAAGAACCGTCGGTAGTAGACTTTTAGGCCTACATAGATTACAATGGGAGAGCCAAGTTAATAGAATGAAGGACACAACGCCGCCAAAAAGAGCACTGAATACAAGAATGCAACGTAAGAGACCAGTGGTGAAACCAAGAAAGCAATCAAGTGGCTGAAGACACCCATAAGATACTTGGTATTAGAAGATGGAGAAGAACATCTGCAGACAGACGGGAATGGAGACAAAAGCTGAAAAAGGCAGGGCTCAATTCGGGCTGTAGAAGAAGAAGAAAACCTAAAGTGAGCGTGTTTCACCAATAATGAAGTCACTAGAGCCAACAGCAGGTGCAAGAAGCAAAACTTTTCGAAACAACCTTGTACTTACTCAAAATCAAAAATGCTACATCCTCCCACCGCAACAAAAGTAAAGGGCGAAAAATATCAGGGAAGAAATGAAAAACATCAACGCCGAAAAGTAAAATGACTAACACTAAACCCAAATAAAAAAATATATTTGAAGCAAATGCTTAACATAAAATTATATTAACAAATTCAAAACTAAAAAAGACAACATTAAGTACGAATTATAACTTAAATAACCATAAAACAAAAGCACGTTGCTCTAAAGTACTTAAATACCCTCTAAAGATTGTATTTAGAGAAAAGATTCTCTAAGAAGAACTAAAGAATAGAAAAGTATTATATTACAATCACAGTTATACAAAGAACAAATTAATAGCACTAAGAAACTGCAACGAAAGTGAAAAATGAATCAAGCTCGCCAATAAATCACAAATTCCTATGAAATTAAAGCTACGGTGAAAATCAAGTGGTGAATAAAGATGCATAAGGTATGTAAAGGATTTTTGATGCTGATAATTAAAAGTAAGTAAAAATTTCGAACCAACGAAAACATTTACGAGATTTGGAATCGCCGGTAAAGGCCAAGGTCCGACGGGTTAAATGACCTGCGACTATTTGTGGAACAAGATTAGATAAAAATAAACTGGAAACAAGAGTTCGTGTTTTTAAGCTGCATTTAAGTTTGGACTTATTGAAATTATATAGTAAATTAAATTAGATTAGACTAGAGAATAAAGTGCAAGCTCAGAGATAACCTACGTTTATGTATGCGTTGTCAATAAATTATCTATTCATTAAATTAAACATCAATTTTAGCAATTTAGATTAATAAAGGAACATCTGTTAGAAGAAATCAAAACGAATTTATCAGACCTAGTGGTTCTAAATGCAAGGATGGAAAATTCGGCTGGAATTAAACATTAAGAAAGAAAATACAACCTTTAAAAAGCTAAAAAGGAAATCAGAGATAAATATATTAGATAAGAAGTTGAGAAAGAAGAAGATAAAACAGAAGGCAAAAAAGAAAGGCAAAGAAAGTAAATTGCAATTGAAGGAATAGGTCAGAATAATACAACAAGATGGAGCGCCTGCACATTACAATAGCCATGTAAGGGCCTATCTTAATGAAAATTTTACCATACAGATCGATCGGAAGAAGTCCTGTAGATTACCCTGCGCGTTCACTAGACCTCTCATACCACTAAACTTTTTCTCAATAGTAAAGTTTATGCTAAAAAACCCGAAAGTATAACAAAAGAATATCCCAAATACTAAAATAAACAATTTTCAATATTTGTAATTCCATTGCTTTGCAATGTTTAAATTAAATTTTAAAAAAACAAGCGCTAAGTATAAAAAAAATTGTATGTCAATAAATACAGATTTTAAAATGTTAAAATTGTGGATAAATTGTTTGTGACTCGCTATACATTAAAAATCTCCCCAAAAGATGCAATAACGAAATTTTCCATCAATTAGTTGTAAACGGTAAAAGGATTAACCGATTAGGAAAAAACAAAGTTAAAGTATAAGCCGGTGGGTAACAAGGAATTAAGAACTTTCAGGGAGAAAATACAAGAACAAGTAGTGAAAGATCACCTGCAGGGTGGGAAAAGAGGAGGAACTAAATTAGAAATTAGATGAAAACTAGATGAGAAACATCACCAACACAGATTATGTAGACTGCCGGCCTGGAGAAATAAACAACGAAATAGAAAGATAAAAGTCAACGGGATGGATGAAAAACAAAATAAGAGAAATTATAAAATAGCCGCATTATCTAACAAAAAGGAAGATAAAATAGAATTCGCTACTTGGAATATTTAAATATGTTGAGGGTGGGCAAAATGTGTGAAACAATGGATTAAGTTAAAAAATATAATCTTGATGCAGTGGCTCTACAAAAGATTAGGTGGATGGGATAGAGCAGAATCAACACAGAAAACTTAAAACCAGTGAAAAGCCATTCACCAAGTAATAATAGAAAGGAGTATATAATATAGCTGCAAGTGATTCCCAAAAAAGACACGAGAAAGTCTAACGGATGGTTTGATGACATGCAGAGCTGTTATAGAAAAATGTATAGGATGAGGTTGAACTGTATGTAAAAAGACAATGAGGACAACGAAAATAAATATAATGAGAGCAAAAATAAAGAAATGCAGGTGTTCAAATGATAAAATATAATGTAACTCTGATAGAAACTTCACAAAGAAAAAAAACGAAGATAAACTTAGAAATAACAATTAGGAACACAATAGATAGCATGATTCACGGTGGTAAAAGAAGGCTAGATTTGATCTGAAGATAAATCGAAATACAACTAAGCATATAAAATTTATAACATGCAGCCAGAATACCAATGTTACTATATATATATATCAAGAAAGACTACATAATAAAAGCTTAGCCATAGCACAGATTACACTATATAAGACTCTAATTAAATCAGTTGTGGATTCTTGACACAAGCAAGTGAGAAAATGATGTAGGTATTTGAAAGAAAAGTACCATGAAGATTTTAGGCTGAACACAAGAGAAGAAAGGAAACAATATTATTACCAAATGAAACCTCCAAGTCCAAACAAGTTCAGCGAGAAAAGAAACATCCCGCGCTATAGAAGTAGAATTACAACTACATCGCTGATCAGGTCCAATCAAAGATAAATGGACTTTTAGAAGATTCAGGGTAATAACGCCACCCAATAACAGAAACTGTAAAGACTTTTCGTAAAAAAGTTAAACACGCAATTCCTAACAACACATTCATACCTAGGAACATGAAAATTATCAACATACCAAATTTGTAGACCATTAAACAAATTTTGAAAATCATGTTAGAGGGCAAAAGCACTAATTCTACATAAACTGGTCCAGTATTGCTATGGCATCATCATGGACAGTTCCCTTTATTAAAGATTCATACATTTGCCTTCGTTAAGATATTCTACAGAAAGGAGCACAGCATTGGTTAACTATGGAAGAATAGCTTACTAAATTCGTTTTCGTTATAGGAACGCTCGAAAACACTTGTCGGAACACGTTAATTCAGTACGAAAGGAAACATCGTGTGGTCATCGTGGAAGAGAGTAAACTCCTAATCTTGCAAAGGAATTTCCAAAAAAGATTACAGAGGAGGATATTCTTACTAGAAAAACCACAAAGAAGAAAAACCAAAAAGTTCCATGAATTGAAAGTCTGAATGGTCAGCGGGTGGTCAAAAAAACATGGTGACAGACAAAATGTGATACAGAGCCCTAAAAGATCTGCTACAAGAATCCTGTGCCGTAAAAATTCAGTCCCGCCAGTAACTATCCAACTTGGACAAACAAAGACACCTCCAATACCGTAAAAGTATCAGAAAGAACCAAGAGCGGTGAGATCGACTTTACCAAAAGTTTTTACTCTGACGAGTATCGCGTGGGTATTGTGGACTCGATTTTGAGAGAGATAAAGCCAGATGACTATTTTCAAATTCTTTTACACTACAAAAGGAAAATAGCGATGTGACCTTGCTGTAAGGGTTTGTCATCCTAGTAAACTGGCAAAGCAAGACTATACGCATGCTAATCTCCCTTAAAGGGGACAAGAAATGCTTACTCCTAACATCTTATGGAAATTCATTAAGATAGAAGTTGTTAGAAAACGTGTCTCGGAATTGAAGACCCGGATAACCAAAATTATAAACAACATACTGATTAATATTCTTGCAGAACCTGCACTAAATGCTACAGTGCCTATTAGCAGGGGAGGGGGGAGAGGGTGCAGATTTCGAATATGTATTTAACTTGAAATATTGTGCACCTTCATACCAAGACAGATGAACAAAGAATTTTGTGTTAATATTCATTACTAAACAAATAATCCTTGACTTTTTTACTCTTCTTTTCCATTTCTTTTTGTCCAATGCTAATGACTCCCACTTACTAAAATTTGATTTTCTCAAGTCTTGTCATTTTTCCGTATTTGTCTGTCTTCCTCTTTGATCTTTCTTCTGGTTCTACTTTATAAACCTCCTTGACAATTCTTGTTTTTTTTTGTTATCTAGTAAGGTGTCCTAACTATCTTAATCTATTTTTTAAATTCTCGAAACAATGCTTCGATTCTTTCCTTCTTCACCGCCAGTTTCCTTCTTCATTTACACTTTCGTATATTAATCTTAATATCTTCCTTCTCCATGCTTCAATTTTACTTTCTTCCTGTCCCGTCATGACCCAGCAATCACTTGCCTACAACACCACCGGCCTTATAATTGTTTTATAAAGTGTATCTTTGGTTAGCCTTGAAAGTTCTTTGGATGTTAAAAGGTGTTTAAAGCACTTTGAGCACGATGTTAGTCTTCACCCTTATTTGATTGACTATTTTTCCATTGGATTTTATTTCGGTTCCTATTTTAGGGTTTTTACTATTTCTGTTTTTCTTATTTCGATACTTTTTGATGCACAATACATATATTTAAATACTCTTTTTCCAACAATTTTCTTATATTTATTTGATAGTGAAGATGTGGTCCACTGTTGATCAGTTTGCTCGTTGATTAGTTTACTATTTTCAACCTCTGATCTATTAATTTAGCAAGTACTTTGTAAACTGCATTTATAGGCTTCATGGTCTATAGTTTATACACTTTTTTGATTCTCCTTTTTTGAATATTAGTATTATTATTGATTCTTGCTATTCTTCCGGCAATACTTCTTTTTCTCAAATTTTTGTAATCAAGTTATGTATTTTCTCAGTTAGGGAGAACCATTTTTCAATTTTCTTATCACTTTTTGAGTTTCTTCTGGAACAGACATTACTACATCACCATTTCTCCAGTCCTTTCTTCTTCTTCTATATCCCATTGCGTGTCTTCTTTAAATATTTGCTCAAAATATGAGGCCCATAGTTTTTTATTTCTTTTTTGTTTGATGTATTTTTGCATAGAACCATCTTAATTAGTTGTGTTGGAAGTCTTCCTCTATCTCTCTAATTTAATTATTTTGATCTCGCCTTTTTTTGTTTCTAAGCGTATTTTTTGCTATTCTCCTAGTTTCCTGGTATTTGATCTTAGCTTCTTCAGTATTTGTCTTAAATATTCAAGTTTTGCCTTTCTTCTTTCTCCTATATAACTCTTTTACATTCGTTCGCAACCCATTTAATTATTTTATTCTTCTTGTATTCCACTAGTTCTTCTGCCTTCTGTCTCATTAATTTGCCTAAGTACTTCCATTCTTCATAACTTGTTTGTTCTTATATGTCTCTAATTCTGTTTCAATAGTTTTGGTATATTTTGCTCTAGTTTTTTCGTCTTTTAAAGGCTCTATATTTAGCTTTTTATAATTATTTTTCACTTTTGTTATTCCTTCTTTTAGTGAGATCTTGATCATAAAATGGTCAGCTCATCTTTGACTTTTCACATCTGTGACTTTTTTGGATGTTTTGGTTCTATTGGAAGGTTTCCAACTTACTCTTTATATTTATTTCCTTTGGTGACCATAATTGGTAATAATGAGCTCTCATGCAAAACTTTTAAGGATCCTTTACCTTTCGTTCCAAATTAGCCGTTTCTTCTAATAAATTTATCGACATACCAAACAAGACCCGAACTTGAACATTCCCAAGTTTCTAAATTTAGCACTGGATGGGAATCTCTTAGGTCAGGTACAACAGACTATAAGCATCACAAAGGTGCCGAAAGCGCCGCTTCCAATTGCATAACGGCATCCTCCTTCCACGCCAGAGCAGCGGGCTTTCGCTTTCGATTTCAGGCGCGCCGCTGCGCGGCCAATTTGTCATGCTAGGACTTTTCGCGCGGCGGCCGATGGACGATAACTTTTTGCGGCGCGATACTTTCATGGTATGCTCCAATTATCGGCTGTCGCAATAAGAGCGCGAGGGCAGGAATGTCCGCGTGGGCGCTGCAGCTGATGCAGGTCCGCACAATCGAACCTGGATGGAGCGGATCGTCGCCGGGTCGGGGATTTCTCGCGTGCCTCGCCCGAATTAGCTAGGTCGGATTCCTGGAGTTATATCAGAGAGAAGGTTAGTTATTATCGTCGGCGTAATAATAGTCCGTGCAAGGACCTTGCTGAAGTGAGACTGACGCCCGCCGGTTGGCGGTGACAACTATTTTTGGAGCGCAGCGCGTTTTTCACTTGTGGCTCTGGAGGTGCCATTCGGATCGACCGATTTAGCAACGCATCTATTGGACACGCCTTTTTCTGATGTATTTCTTTAAAAATAAGGAACAATGCTCAAAAAGAATTATCCAAAACGATCTTATACAGTTTGGACCACACACGAATAAGGATGAAACACGAAGTTAATAACTGACTTCATTTCCTTATTTTCCAGTTGGTCACTCATAAACAAACAAGAGCATGAAAACAGAACATCTTTACCCTCATTTATGGTTAATTATTAGATGTTCCCGGTTCAACACTCTCAAATCAATAGTATTGTAAGGAATTTCCAAACGTCCCCCGTAGCGCGGGCGCTAGACATATGCGCCCCGCGCCTCAACCCGCTCACGTTAGGCGGCCGACAATAGAAGAAATCGAGCTACCCCACAGGTGTGCGGCGAACATTCCAGAAAGTTCCAGTCCGGCGCCTCCAGATGTTTTGCGGCCCTTCTGGTATCTTCGAGCTGCTTGAATGTCGCGCAGCGAGGCGGCAAGGACACTCGAATTCGAAGAGAGAATTCAAGTGCGGACGCTGAGTGGTAACATTGTGTCCCAAATAAATACTATGTAGTTTTACGTCATTAATTGTGTGTTGTATACAGAAGGGGGTTCAATAATTAGTCACACTCACTAGTAACTAATAAATAGAAAAAAAATTTAAAGAAAGTTTATATTTAAAATAGGATAAGAAAACTTATTTTGCTTCTATTCTTTTAGTAGTCTTCTTCGTGTATGTACAGTATGATGATTGATTGCGCACACTAGTTGTCGATAGACACTTACGTCCTGTATTTGTACTTCCCGTCCTTTTTCATTATTATCAGGTCTGTCATAGATTTTAAATTTATTTGTGAATCTATTCATGTATTCTTATAGATATCCTTATGTTGAAACAATATATTCATGTTCTTTGCAGAAATAAGCACCATAAGCAACCTTCCTCTGTACTCTACTATTTAGGTTACCTTTATAGTTATGATTACTTTCTTATGATTTAATATACCTTCTACAATATTCATTTTCTAATTTCAGTGCATAAATTTCTATAATAGTTGTTCGTTATCCATAACTCTTCGTAACTCTAATAATTCGTTTAAATGTGGTGGCATACTTCTTATTAATAGTATGGATACCCCATTTTTGACATGTTGGTGCTTAGGTACACTGCTCCAAATATGGTAATAGTTATCAAGTTTTTCATCGTAACTTGCTTTGTTTTTGGTCTCGGTAAGGATTACTATGTCCAATTCTTCCTGTTTGATATGTGTACCTTTTATATTTCAAGTTCCTATAGCTATGATTCTTTTCCATTCCCATATTCTCTGTTTGTTAATTTTGGACTGTCTGATATCATACAAGTTTATTACATATGAGGCCTTAATAGTGCAAGATTCCGAGCTGTCTGCCCTACTACAATTCACAGATATAATGAAAGCAATTAGCTAGGTTTTTTCTATGTGTTGGATAGCCACAATTTCTCGGGACTTAGGATTAACAAGGAACCTGATAAGACAGATCCACTAGGTGGTAACAGATGATCATAAAAGAAGAACTTCAAAACAAATTTAGTAAAACAATGTAATATAATAACGTCTATTAAAATACGGTGCAGACATAGTTAAAGAAGAGTCACTAGCAGAAATGAATGAAAATTTGAAAAAACCTTATTTGACGCAGCAAGTGATGCTCTTATCATCTAAACTAGGAGAGCTAAACACATAGACAAATTATCGAAAGATCTAGAAAATATGACTAAGGAAAAAAGAAGGCGTATATAAAATGGACATCAGAAGACATAACCAAAATTTTGAGGACAAAAATAAAACCAAGAGAAGAAAAGAAGGAGTACTGAAACAAACTGTTCATAGATATTGGTAGCACTTTTAGATACACTAAATCAACAACAGTCTAGAGGACAATAAAAAATCAGAAACAATTCAAATAATCAAAAAACTATTATGAATCAATTATGTTAATGTCCTCCAAAAGCATAAAAACTTATATCTAAAATTCAAACACTAACTGAAATAATAGAAGCATCTATTCGCAAAGTACTTGAAAAGACCGAAAACCACAGGAAACAAGGATATATTCAAATAGGGTGTGAACAAAATAATAAACTGTATACAGAAGGTATTTAATAAAATAAAAGGAGGAAATATCCCACAGAAAAGGAATAAAGCTCAAATAAAGCTCAATCTAGAGAAACAAGAAATTCTGCTTCCCCTCTATGGCAAAACTATTTTCCGGTCTCATAAAAAGTAAAACAGAAGAACACGTAACCCAAGTGAAGAACAAAATAGTTTTAAAAAAGGAAGATCATAATAAAAAAATAAGGATAAATAAAACCACATATAACCTTGCTCAGATGTGAATTATAGAGAGCTATGAGAATTTGATAAGTGGGGTTTAAAAATTAATTATGAAAAAACTCAATACGCGTGTGTATATGTGGCAAAGAAGGATAGCAGAATGCAGAATAAAGAGATCAAAACCGATACAACATTCAAATATCTGGGCTCTCTTCTAAATTCAACAGGCACTTGCGAGAGAAACGCAAGAATAACCATAGCAAAGAAAGTGACAAAAGCCATGTACGAAGTAATATGGAATAAGATTATGGAAAAAAGTATTCTACTTCACTTACAAAATAAAACAAAAATAGAATTAGAATAGTAAAATTAAACTTTATGAGAAGGTGCTTACAAGTTACAAGGTGAGGCAGGCTTACAACCAAGGAGAAGAATGCATATCACCTGTTCAATCACAAAAACGTTAAAAAATCTGTCCAATAGTATGGTCATAAGAGATATGGGGGTGGGGAAAAGGGATAGTGAGGGAATAGAAAACGATGGAAAGGGGGAGTGGGGAGAGAGAGAGAGACGGAGAAAAAAGATGGAAAGACGGGGGAAGAAAGAGAGAAATGCCAGATGATAGATGGTCAAAGAAACGAATGCAATGTTCTCCAAAGGGGAACATAAAAAGACAAAACCGACTCTTTCTTAGAAAACCTATACAAAAAGAAGGCAGCAGGCAGACATAAAAGTAGAAAATGGTAAACCCGTTCCGGTAAAAACCAAATAACAAGAAAAGAAGAAAAAGAAACTTATTGATATTAAATTATTGTAGACCACTGAAAAATAGTATTAACCACAATGTGTGGACGAAAAGAAAAAGAGGATTTGAAAATATTGTTCCAAATTGCATTCAATTTGCCTAATAAGAGATACAATTAGAAAAATTTAATGTTTCTGTTCAAAAATACACAAAGAAAGAACTTATAATTGATGACCACGAACTAGTTGAATGTAAAAGTTTTTAGAAAAGCAATAGCCAGACAAATAACAAAAAATTGTAAGAAAAATCTACCAAACGGGTACACCAACAACCATATAAATGAAAAAATAAATGTAGACCTGCTAGTTTAACATTTGAAAAGGTTCATAATTGTAAAGAGTCAAGTAAACTCCTCAGAATAAGACAATTATGCGTCACATAATCTTTTGTGGAAAACTATATTGTTACATCATGTAAATGCATCTCTATTTCCAATTGCCTGCTTCCTATTAAGTCGTTAAATGAACAAGTGATTGGATAGACTTTTTGACTCTTTTCTCTTGATCACCTTTTTAAGTTTTTGTTTCTTATCTAAACTCTTCTACATAACCTACACTCAACACTCTTTTGTAACTGTTAAATCTTATACCTACTTATATATTGTTAGAGTTTCTGTTTTGTAATTCTTTATCTAAAATTTTGTTCTACAATTCCTATTTTTCTTTTTGTTTGAAGAATTTTCTCATTAGTTTTGCGTAGTTTCATTGTTAAGTTTATCGTTTAATTTATTTTTTTCTAACTATATAGATAAGAACGTTCATGATCTGTTTTATATTGTTGATGACTTTCTAACACATTTTACTTCTTTAATAAAAATATTTTCCATGTTATTTTCTTAAAGTTGATTAACTGGTGTATCCTTGGCCCTTAAACAGAATACTTGGTTTAATACTTATTTTCAGTTTCCTCACGTTTCTCTTTGAATTTTCATTAGCTACTTATATATATTTGACATTTGTCATTTTGAGATAATGTGATTTTCATTACAATTACTTTTTTACTTTGTTTCAGTACTGGAGTAACAAGACCTTCACCGAAGACGTTTCTTGAATCCGCAATTAACAAAACCATCTCATTTCCCTTTGGAAGTAGACGCATGTAGACACAAACATTCAAATGAAATTTTTAAAAATTTTTTTTCAACATACAAAATTTCGTTTTAGGTTATTTTTGACCACTTAAGTAATGATGCCCAACAACTTGTATTGTACCAGGAGCGTTCATTAATATCTAAATTATATACATTAAGAAACCAAAAACTGAAAGCTACTGCAGTAAATTTTACTTTTTATTTGGTTGTCCAAAGTGATTGATACTCTCTTTCGGGAATTTGGTTGTGCGGCAGATCGAAATGCGTCTGTAAAGACCGACTACAGTGCCACGCCATTCCTTCAGATGGCGTTGTTTTAATGCACAGAAGAAAAGGTATCAGTTATCGTGCATTGATGGGAGTAAAGTTGTAGACATATCGGAAAACGATGGAAACAGACAATCATGGACAGCGATGAAAGAGGTGGTTTCTTTAGAGGGAGGGAGTGACTATTTCAGACATTCATGTAAGTCTAGTACCCGTGAGTGGAAACGTAGCGCCAAATCTCAAAGGTGACAAGGATTATCCTGACTTGATGATGAATTGGTGGATAACAGGTCTGCCTCATAAAACTTGGCATACCATCAGAAATGGTTTCTGCAGCCGTGCAGTGTGGGTTCGGAGACGTTCTTTGAGTGCTTAGTTACAGTCAAAAAATCATTATTCGAAGACTAGACGCCGTTCTATGGAATGACAGTGCATTGCAACACTTCGTCACAAAAAACCACGACTGAAATTGTTTATTCCAAAAAAGGCGATTGTCTTTTGAAATCAGAAGGAAATTCTACTGACCATTCTCAAGAGCATTACCAATGAACGGCACTACTAGTCAATGAAACGACTCCACTGACGTTTGACCGTTAAAACTTCTTTAAGGTCAGGTTCTCATCAAGAGGTTTCAAAAAATCCATTATTTTTTTGCATTTTTTCATAGCTAATTATCCGTAGAATATATTCCCAAAACTATTTGTACCAAATTATTTTTTTTAGAAAAGTTATAGCAAAAATGTAGAGCGCGTTTTTCGTAATATTTTGAATTTCCCACTTTTACGATCATACCGTGGGTGACCATGGTAAGTATAGCTACCTCTGGTGCCACCAGATGTCGGAAGATATGCTATTACTTTATAGATGTGTTTCTATATACATCAATATCAACGGTTATAGCGTGTAGTGTTAGTCGACCACGTGCTCTGGATACAAGCAGTTCGTGTACCCAAACTTTAAACGTGTTTTTTCGAAACCACGTTTTTCAAACTGGGAGGCACGATATCTCAAAAACTACTGAATATATCGCTATTTTGTTTTTTGTATTTCAAAGCAGATGAAATTTATTATAGGACAAGCCTAAAAACGATAATATTTATTATTATTTTTTTTTGTACAGCACTTTGAAGAGCGGAAAAAAGCGCGAAAACACGAAACGAAAATTTGCATGTCCGCCATTTTTCTAATTTTTTACTTTTTGTTGGTTTTATAGATTCATCCTCCAACAAATGTAATATATTTCATAAACATTTTTGGGTTTCTTTTTTTGAGGCTGCCACGTTTCAGTACAAATAAACAATAATTATTACATTAAACATGTTTTTCCATACTTTAAGACCTATTAAATAAGTACTAAAAACAGTGAGTTCTTCATTTATTTCCTTCCATGGAAAAAAATTGAGAAAATCGTGTCATTTTTGGGCGCTAGGTGAGAACCTGGCTTTGATTACTTCACATTTTTCTTATCTAACAAAGCCATCGAATCTTCAAAACGTGTCAAAAAAAGCTAAGGTCGCTGATCTATCAGTATAAAATTTTATAGAATACTAGGACGGTAAACTGACCAAATCCTGATAAAGCGAAATCATTCGGGAATTCCCCTAAAAGACATCCAACTTTTCTGCACAAATAACTAACTATATGAATCATTTCTCAATTGTAATTTTAATTTCGAACGAAATAAAGGAAAGATTAAGGTATAGTAAAAATTAAAACCACTTCATGTTTTTTTGCTGCAACACTCGTGATATCACATATCTATCTATCAGGTTGCAAAACCTACGAGTGCGGCGTACGCAATCTTCTTATGCAACCAACAGGTGCTTTACAATGTTGGAGCATGGAGCGCAAAATAATGTCTTAATACAGTCACAGTCGTAGATGCTTCTCAAAATAAATGAATAGAAGGAAATAGCGAAAGAACAAAATCGATAATGAACGTTCAAACTAAAAATATTTTGTTGAAGTAGGAAAGAATTGAAAAGAAGATGCTCTCACATTTAGAAAACCTATCCAGATCGTAACCATAGGACATTTGATTTTAGATAAGAGAATAAAGTACACTAAGGGATAAAATAAGAAAAAAACAATATAAGTCTATGGATGACCTCTGCTTATCTCCTTACAAGTTTAATAAAAATAAATATTGATCAGCCTCCCCCCCCCCCAAATCAACGTATGTAGTAGAACCAAAACAAAACGCTACTAAATCTATTTGGTAGGTAAAACAGTGATACTTCAATACTCTTTTTTGTTCTTCATTTTGTTACCTTACCTTGTTATTTTCCTATTGAACCATACAAGATACGAGGGTAAGGTGAAAAGTTCTCGGCCTCACACAGAGATGATGCTGCAATCGGCAAACAATTATGCTTCCAGCTTGGGTGCATGTGTCATTAGTTCATATGACTAGTTTCAACGCTCAAGTAGTTTGTTTACACGAATTTTTTCAGTAGACATGTTGCATGTTTTTTGTTAAAATGGATAAACTTGAATATAGTGCAGTTATAAAATTCTTCGTTTTGGATGGATTAACCCCTTAGGAAATTCATCCGAAATTGACAAAAGTTTACGGGGACTCTGCTCCTTCCATGTCAACTGTTAAAAAGTGGGTAGCTGAATTTAAACGTGGTCGCACATCCCTCGAAGATGACCCACGTGAAGGACGGCCAAAAACCGTAACCACACCAGAAACCATCGAAAAAGTGCATGATATCGTGTTAGATGATAGGCGAATGAAGGTGAGTGAGATAGCTGAGGCTGTCGGGATATCGGAAGAAAGGGTGCGAAACATCTTGCACGAAGAATTAGGGATGCGAAAGCTCTGCGCAAGATGGGTGCCGCATTTGCTGAATGCCGATCAAAAGCAAATGCGCAAACGATTTTAGCAGGAATCTTTGGACCGATTCAACAAGGATCCGACCGATTTTGTGCGGCAATTTGTCCACCACTACACGCCAGAAACGAAACAGCAGTCCAAGCAGTGGGTGGAAGCTGGTGGTTCAGCGCCAAAGAAAGCGAAGTCGATCACATCTGCCGGAAAGATGGCCATCCTGTTTTGGGATGCGAAAGGGATCCTGTTAATTGATTATCTTGCAAAAGGCAGAACAATTACAGGCGAATATTACTCCAACCTTCTTGACCAGCTAGATGCCAAAATTCGCGAAAGAGGCCTGGCTTGAAGAAGAAAAAATCATCTTTCACCAGGACAACGCACCTGCGTTGGCGATGGAAAACTGCGGATTTGGGTATGATTTGCTCGGCCATCCCCCTTTTCGCCTGATTTGGCACCTCAGACTTCCATCTGTTCCCAAACTTAAAAAATTTGTTTCTGGAAGCGCTTGCATCCAATGAAGAAGTTGATGAATACTTTACAATCTTCCAGATTCTCACTTCGAGAGGAATACTGATGTTGAGAGGCGCTGGATCAAGTGTGTTGAAGTCAAAGGAGATTATGTAGAAAAATAAAATCATTTTTTAACTGAAAGTCGCAGTCTTTCATTGTCAGGCCGAGAACTTTTCACCTTACTACACATCTGCCGGTTTAAGAAAAGCAAAGTCCAATTTCCTTCCGAAATTTTCCACCGTAGCTACCTTCATCCAATAATGCTTTGTCTGCTATAATACACAAATGCATACTCATGGATAAAATCTGTTAAAATTTTCAGGTTTCAGATTAAAGAAATTTGCCGGATAAATTCCTTCAAAATGTGCTATTTATACTTATTCGGGAAACCCAAAGTAGCCAAACTAAAAAAAACATTTCTATGGTTTTAGGTCAATACGTTCTGAAACTATCTTTAATTACACGCCCAAGCTCTAAATGATCTTGAAATCAAGTGTTTTTTGCTAATTTTACTTCTCTCGAAACCTTCCAGAAATAAAAAATTGGAAAAATTTCTAAATTAAGGCAATGTGAATGGCCCAATCAAATTTGTTCAATTGTAACATATATCCTCAGCTCGGGCTTGAGTAGCTGCTACATGCATTCTTTTGGAAATAACTCGATGACTAATCCCTGGCGGCCCAGAAAAGACATTTCTGCGTTTCGCTCGGCTTTCTTCGAACAATTGGGTGAATCAGCATTAAAAAGCAGTTACTCACTTCACTTACGTAGACTCTTAAGTACAACTCGCTTCAAACTAAATAAGTTTGAATTTAATATCGCTGCTTTAAGATTTCCCTTCAAACATCCCCTGTATGTGAAACGGGAGGTAAGTGCAATACTAGAAAATTTGGGCTTATGCCCAGCAACTTTCAAATTTATTACGACCGCCATATCGGGTGAAAGTGCCCATGGTACGGTAAGTCGTCTAATTGCGCATTTTCATTTTTACGACCCGAAGTTGCCGCCGCAAATCATTCTAGCGGGCACATGCATAAAGCGCGCTTATTTCTGTGATATACCGGACATCGAATTGTCTAAATACGAGGATTGCTCAAAAAGTTTTGACTAACGTAATGATTACCTTGGTAAAAATTAATCGTATGCAGTTTAGAAAAAAATTAGAAAGTCAGGTATGACGAGACGTAAGTTCTTGAGTTTACTCTCAAACTGGATGTTCTCAAGCTAATTCAAAGTAAATGGCTAGTCTTATTCTTCCACAAATAACAACTCATGACGTATGCATTACTTCCATAAGAAAAACCACAATAAAATTATAATGACGGACAGGACCTGATTAACCTATAAGCTGAGTAAGTTATAGCCTAGAGCGCCATGATTTTCAAGTCGCAAAAATAAAGAGTTCAATCAGAGAAGCCTTGAGTAGGTTTTAACTATTGTGTTCATCAATGTATATTAAATTTTAAAAATATTTTATTGTAATAGATTAGAATTGATTAGAATAAAATAACAGCAGGATTTTTAGCAACAAACAGAATAGCTTTTTTAGACATGGAGTACCAAAATATAAAAATGTTTAATAAAGAAGTAGGTTAGTCTGAAACTAGTACCTGTGTAAAGAAACGAGAAGATATATCGTAGAATGTGTCGTCGCGGATGTTATTAGCTAGAAATGAGAAAGAGCTGGAAAAACATTAAAATATGGAACAAAGTATTAAAAGAGAATAGAATGAAAGTGAATAAAGAACAAACAAAACTATGATTATATCCAAAAATAAACAGGAAATAAAACTAAGAATAGAAGGCGAATTAATAGAACAAGTGGATAGTTTCCAACATTTGCCAGTCACAATAGGCCAAACAGAGAGGCAAGATAAGGAATTAAACAATAAAATAAAAAAGGTAAATAGAGCATATTATGCAATGAGCAAGAAGAATAAATAAGAAGAAGATATCTGTACAGACGAAACTAAAAGTATACAAAACAGTAAGCAGGCTTATTTTGATATATGAATGTGGAACTGTAGGTCCTATCAAGAAAAAATAAGAGTACATCGGGAGCGGCCAAAATAAAATATCTACGACGAGTTAAAGGAGTAACAAGGTTGGAAACAATTTTAAATGGCCAAATTAGAGCATAACTTAATATAGAAGAATATATGGTGCAAAAAGGATGAGTGCAACACTTAAAAAGAATTAATCAAGCAGCACCGACGAGGAGAGTATGGGAAAGTAAAATTCCTTGTAAGGAAAATAAAAGAAGACTAAAGGAAACCTGGGACAATACAATAGGATAAATTCTCAAGAAAAAAGGTAAAACGTGGCCAGAAGCAACGAGATTAACACAGGGCAGAAAGAAATGATGATAATAAAAGAAAAAGGAATATAAGGTGTAAATTGTAAATAGTTAATTATAACCCTTACACCGATAACAAATTCCAAAGAAATTGTTCTGTTCAAATAGCAGAATCTTCTGTTTTGTTCTAGAACCACGCGTTTGAATATAAGGCGGGGCATATGAGCATTCGCGGCAGTCGAATAAAACAAGTCATACAACGAACAACATTAGTGCAAATAAATTAATCTTATTATAGTAACCATTGAGTTTTGCGTTAATACTATTATAATTTATAACAATTTTGCAGCAGTGCTCTCCTTTGTCAATAAAGGTTAGTTTTAAATTAAATCGTCGTTTGATTCATAAAACCTAAACGATGAATGCCAAAAATAATCGAGATTTGTTAAAAAAAATACCTAAAAGGAGCAGAATTCAGAAAGCGTTCCAAAGAACATCCCGAACGGCAGGATGCTGTGATCAAGGAAACCAAAACCAGACACTTTTCTGGCGTAGTGTGCAGCAATCGTGACCATTGATTTCAGTGACGTCAAGCCAATTATATCACTCGAGGAACAAACCCACACTGCCGTCCGTAAATGATGAACTTTATGAGTTGGTGGCATACAATAATACTCAACAAAACGATGATTGACTAAAAAATCAAATTAAATCCTATTATAGGCGAACATGTAGCAAAATACAGACTAAAAGAAGAGGTGTTTTCGCATACTTATCAAGTACAACTATCAATGAACTCACTATTCAGTTAGCGGACCAAGTTAAGGAAGAGATTATCCCAAGAGTTTGTAAATGCCAGGTATTATTGTATAATTAGGGAATCAACAATAGATGTGTCCCACACAGACAAACTGGCTTTTGTAACACGCTATGTACTACCTACAAAAACTCCTGTTGAACGATTTTTATGTTTATTCCTAACTGTGGCCATAAAGATGAATAGATTACGAATATTGTAATGTCGACCATAGATCTTCTAGGCCTTGATCTAAATAACTATGTAGGACAGAGCTGCGACAAGGCCGACATGAGTGCATGCTACAAAGATCACGCTTCAAAAAAAAATCCTCTGATCACACACAACCCTTGGACGGGCCACTCTACAGCATTGCAGCTACGGAGAGCAGCAAGTGCACTCTATTAAATTTTTTCTTTAAAAGAACAAATCTATAACTTTTTTAGTTCCTTCAACCAAAAGATGGGATATCTTGCAGTCTTGCCTTCAAAATAAGTTAACTTTAAAAACTTTATCAAAAACCTGATGGAGTATTCGTACTGATGCCACTCAAATATTATACAAATTGTACTAAGAGATTCTTAAGGCTCTGACACACATTATCTACGATATTGGATCAGACTAAGAATGCACAGTATGAAACAAATGTGGTAATGGAAAAACCTAAGAGTCTTAAAATGACATTAAGGGTGTGTTTCCGGAACAATGTCCTTGCACAATCTTGAGAAGTAAGTGAAAGATTTCAAGAAGAAAGTACACAACAAAGGTCATTACTATACACAATACTTTAGAATCTTTTATAAACACTCTTCGAAATGACGATGAATTTTCATGGCTAAAAAGCAAAGTAAAATTGATATCTGAAACTGACGTTCACAAAACAGATGTTACAAAAAAGAGGAAGCCAAAAGGTATTTTTGGTAAAAACAGAGATAAAAATTACGAGTATTCTGGACGGCTGCGTTTTGTGATAGAAGTTACTAATTGCACTGGCACACAATCCTTTCTAGCTCCTAACAGAGTAAAAAAATTATTTATTGAGAGTTGGTTTGTAGAGGGTCTTTCTTTTGATGACGCAATCCAGAGGTTTGCTAATTCTAAGCCACAAAAATAAATGTTTTTTAAATTCCCCTAAAGTTTCCCCACATCATTTTATAAGTGTTTCGCTGTAACCTTAACACCATTTTGAAAAGAGCTAATGCTTTATTGGTGAAGTAGACATGCTAATAGTATTGTGCGCTTGTATATTTTCCTTCTCTATGATAGAAAATAAATTTCCTTATAAGAAGGAACTATAAAAAACCAAGAGTATCCCGGATTAACCTTGAAAGAAATTTTGTATACATGAAGTAAAATCCATTAATCCATAAGATCATATAACCCTTTGGAATTGAAACCGCTCCTCCATGGAGGTGAGTCAATCCACATTATCACAATTTTCTATCCGCTTTCGCCATGTTTACTATCTTGGTCCATTTTCCCCATCCCTTATGTCTGCTCTCCAGCTCTGACTTCCCATAATATGCAGGTAGTTTTCTATCTAGTCTTGCCACCTCCCTCTTGGTCTGCCTTTTGGCCAAGTTGCTTTTGATTCCCATTTGTATTTCTTTTTTATTGTTACTTCAGGGTCTCTCCTATAGACACATCCATACCATCTAATTCGTTGTAATTTTATGAAGTTTGCTATGTTTTTTGTATTCTCTTATTTCAAAATTCATCAGCCGCATGTATTCTCATTCTTTTGTTTTCTTAGGGACTATTATTTTTCTAATAATTTTACGTTCAGAAGTTTGCTCGTCTTTCTTTGTTAGGTGCATTGTTTCACTAGCGTAAGTTGCCACTTGTCGGATTGTTGACTTATACACCTAAACTTTAATGCTTCAGTCCAGTTTATGTTGTGGGGCAGGTTTTTCGATTTCTTGCTTGTATGCATTTTTGGATTTCTTGGCTTCTGTCGCTATGTTCGTTAATTCTTACTCCTGAATACCAAGTGTACCGGAAAGTCTTTATCGGTTTTTTCCAATAAGTGTCGCTAGGCTTAATATACAATATTATGATTTGACACGTGTTCATTTTATCCTAGGTTATATTTTGTGAAAGTATCACCGTCATATATTTATACCTCTTCAACAATGTCAAGTTATGTACCTGAAAACGTGCACTTGCGGCATGCTTTACTTTTTTTATTTAATCAAAAGAAAAAAGCCGCTGAAAGTCATCGTTTGCTAGTTGAAACATACGGCGAGCATGCTCCAACCATAAAAACATGTGAGGCGTGATTCGACAATTCAAAAGTGATGTTTTCGATGTGCAAGACAAAGAACGTTCTGGCAGACCGAAAATGTTTGAAGATGCGAAACTGCAGGAGTTATTGGATGAAGACCCAACACAAACTCAAAAACAATTGGCAGAAGCGTTAAATGTGGCTCAAAAAACTATTAGCGACCGATTACGATTGATGGAAAAAATCCAAAAGATGGGAAGATGGGTGCCACATCAATTGAATGACAGGCAAATGGAAACTCGAAAAATCGTCTGTGAAATGCTGCTTCAAAGGTTTGATCGAAAGTCATTTCTGCATCGAATTGTGACGGGTGATGAAAGGCGGATTTATTTCGAAAACCCTAAGCTCAAAAAATCATGGTTATCACCTGGAGAAGCTGGCCCATCAACTTCACGGCCAAATCATTTTAGTCGCAAGACAATGCTCTGTGTTTAGTGGGACCAAAGTGGCGTGGTGTATTAAAACCTGGTAAAACAGTTAATAGTGATCGCTACCGATAAACAAATGATGAGCTTGAACCATGCCTTGATCGAAAAACGTCCAGAATGGGCCCGAAGACACGGTAAAGTAATTTTACAGCACGATAACGCGCCGCCTCATACAGCAAAACCGGTCAAGGAAGCATTGAAAGCGCTTGGGTGGGAGATATTATTGCACCCGCCGTACTCTCCAGACCTTGCCCCGTCCGACTATCACCTTTTTGCATCAATGGGCTCTGCATTAGCCAGCACTTCGCCAATTTCGAAGAAGTTAAAAAATGGATCGGTGAATGGTTTCGCTCAAAGCAAAAACATTTTTTTGGAATGGGATTCATATATTGCCGGAAAGATGGGCAAGATGTGCAGAATTAAATGATTAATATTTTGAATAAATAAATTTTTCCATTATATCGAAAATTATGCATTTTTTCCAAAACAACCGGTAAAGACTTTCCGGTACACCTAGTATTTGAATTCCTCTGCTCTTTCGAACTCGTGTCTCCCTTGTCTGCTGGAGGGGAGACGTTTATTTTTAAGCCTTTTTCTTCCAGCTTCAGTATTGTTTCAATCAAGCTCTTATTATTCATGAAGTAAAATACCCCAAATAAAAGAAAAAATATACATAATCAAAGAAAGGACAGAAAACAATAGAAACAACACATTACGTAATCCCCAAAGTGCGTCAAAGATCTGTTCTACGTTCTTCCAAATTGATCCAAAGAAAAAATTCATACGAGAGTATCAACGAAAGACAATCATCTGCAGAGTGGGAAACGCGCTTCCAATTTTCCACTTTTTCTAAATTCATTAAAAAAATTTATGAAAACTCGGATCCGAAGCTCAAATCGACCAAGTGAACTGACTGGACGTTCTTTTAACCTTTTGCCCACTTAAGGCCCGCAAGTTCGAGCTGCACCTGGAGCATTGGAAAGGCGTTCCGAGCCCGATGCCGCAGGTGCGCAGCTGGATGCATTTGCATCGCGGCCCGCGGCGGTGCCGCTCTGCTCGGAGCCGCGCCGTGCAGTTTCACCGAGCATTGCATTGTAATGCGCACTAATTTGGAAAACGCCGTACGCGGCGGCCGTGAGAACGCGTTCCTTGCCTTCGGTGGCGTTTGAAAGCTGGGGCGCGCGCACAAAGGTGAGAAAACGCCGCGGTTCGCCGCTCGCCTTTTCGGGCGACACGCCGCGATCCGGAAGAGCGCGCGCGGCGTGCTGCTGGTGATCTGGTGACCTTACCATATTTGCGCCATGAAAGCAGCGCCTCGAAGAGGGCTCTCCGGGGCTTTCCACTCTGTATGTTAGAACAAACATCAAGGATGGCCTAAAATGCCTCTTCTGTGATTTAAGGTTGGAAGGTCTAGTAGAAAAGATCCTATCCAAGACAAAAACTCTTGGAATAAAGATCATAGCATCATTTTTGTATCAAATTTAACGTTGAATATAAACCGAGAACGAAGAACTTTCTCCTGTTCCCACGACCAATTAAATTAGCCACACAAGACCGATTTTGCTTCACTATAATTTTGGTCACATTCACAGTTTTAATTACAAAGTTAGCTATTATATCCGTCTCCTTTACTTTCATTTTCAAATAAAAAGTTGACATGAGCTTTTTCAAAAACTTTTGAAGATGCCGTATGTATGGCTGGTTGCTCTCTTTACCTTTTTGATGATTAACAAAGACATTTATTAGCATGACAAACCAATACCCCATTTTTGTTTTGTTGAAGAAACATTTTCAATTTGAGGAGAAGGACATTACATGTCAGCAATGCAGGCCCGAAGGCCGATTACTAATATTTTCTTCATTCACTCCTTTCTGTTGAGTGCCAGTATTCTTCTTATCAATATTCTTATCTTCTTATGCTCCCTTAAACATCATTCGTAGTATTCTTCTTTCCCAGACCTTTAGTTTGTTTACCAACTTTTAGGAGAACACCCAATACTCACTAATGATGAATTTATATATTTTCACCTTTGTCCCACACTTCTCAATCATAGAAGTCGCCTATCTATTTCACTATTAATTTCGATACCCAAATGCACCACACTATTGACCCACTCAAATTTGTTTTATTTTCTACCCTTCCATGATAACGCAACTTCTTGTTTTTCTTTCCCCAATACTAGATTTTTTCACACTGATTTCCAGTCTTACTGCATTTAATTGTCTTGCCACGTCCTTCAAAATTGTTTTTAGCTCCCCTCTTGTTCTTGACATTAAAACCAGATTACTCGCATAGGTTAAGCACTGGTACGAATGTTGTCTTATTCGACTTCTTACGACCATCTTAAATACAATGTTACATAGGAACTTTTATATATATATATCGGATTCCCCTATTTCAATCCCACGTTATTGTTAAATTCATTTGATAAACTGCCACTGAACTGTAATATATAAGAAAATCCTACGGAAAGGAAGCCACATCAAAAACGAAGATACACACCCAGCCACACGTCGCTGCTCGTAAAGAAATTTTTGACGAAGCACAACATGGCAAACCACAGTACAGCCCGGAGACTTGGTCTCGGCCGACGTCTTTTTGTTCCCAAAACTCAAGGCCACCCTAAAAGGTATCCGTTTTGGGTCGGTGGAGAGGGCCTAAACCGCCGTGACCAAGGTTATAAACAGCATTTTAGTTTCTGAATTCGAGGAAGTCTTCAAAGCTGGCAAGCACGCTGGAAACGCTATGTAGACGCAGGGGAAAGCTATTTTGAAGAATTTTAAAGCAATCAACAATTATCTGCAATAATTTTGTATTTACTGAATTATTGCCAATACTTTGCGAACAAACCCTGTATTAATTCTTCTGGTAATTGCTGCTCTGTTTAATTAAATAAACAGTGTAGCTGGACACTTTTTAGATCACATGTTTCTTGTATTTGTTTTATAAAAAATACGTGATCGACCACTAATTTTCCAGCCTGATATTGGTCTTTTGTTCACTTTCCTTTTGCAATCTCAAATTAATTAAATTTGCCCAAATTTTGTAAATCACATTAAGTAATGGTATTGGTCCGTCATCTTCTTTAGCATGTTTGCTTCCTTTTTTATATACCGGATGTATTATTGCCCGTGCCCACTCAGCTGACATGTGCTTCTTTCGCGATATTTCTATGACTAATGAATTTCTTCATTAACTTACTTTAAAACTGATCAGCATTCTTACTTATAAGGATTTTTTTTAGTGTTCACCCACACATCAAACACCTCAGTATGTTCAAATACCATCTCGCCCTCTACATTTGTAAAATACAGCGGTGGATGTTGGTACCCATTTTTCTTGTTTCAAAATGCTACATACTTCTTTTGTTTTCTTCTCGTTGTTGTTATTTGGCAATTCTTCTACCTTCCGTTTCAACATCCCTCTTTTCTTATTTCTACAGATTGCATTTGCTTTCCTTGTGGCTTCTCTATATCTATTATTTATTATCTCTGTTTGTTTCTTCAATATTATATCGAGCCTTCTGTCTCCCCACTATCACCTTTTTACAGTCGCCATCAAACCAAATATTTGTTTTGGTTATGTCTTCATCCACCCCTATCCTTATTAGGTCTGATACACATTACGCTCTTAGGTCGCGTTCACATCAGTTTGACTAGGCTTCAATCTCAATTCACTCATAGTTGAATGGAAAATAATAATCCTAAATTTAACTTTTAAGGTAGATTGCAAAACATTTCTGCGAAGCTAACTGAAAGGACAGGGGCGCGAAAGCATCAATTCACTTGTGCCCCAATTAGAATGTTCTTGTCGATCTTTGTTGGAGAGAAAGAAAAGCTAAAAATAGCAGCGTTGTTTTAGTATGGTAAAAGTTTGCTAAACTCCAGCAACAATTGTTAGAATTAAGTAAAATCATCTTCACACAAGCCATTAAAACAAAAATAACCTAAACATTCAAAAAGGTTCGTTTGAAGGACTAGCTCAACGATACCTAACAAAACAATTTTAACAACTTCCACTAATTGTTCAAATATTGAAAAACATTGGTAATTCATCTAGAACTGAAGTATGATAAATTTACTCCAACTAAAGTTATCTACCATAACTTACCATGAATATTACCAATTAAGGGAAAGTTCTATGGTAAAGCTATATGTACAAATAAGATGCCGATGTAACATTAAAAGGGTCAGTTCTAAAATTTAATTTAAAAAAAGTAGTCTAAGTAGAGTTGCTTCCATAATAGTATTCAATAGTCTTCCTAAAAATGGAAAAGCAACTAATAGACATCTTAAGTAACCAAAAACTTAAGACAACCATAAATTGTCATTGTACACTATAGCAATACTTTATGAACGACCATTAAATGTACAATAACGAAGTCTGTACCTTTCAGAAACGATAAACACTCCCAAGGAACTATCTGAATAGCATTACCTGAAAAAGTATTCCGCGAGGTTTCGCCTAATCCTACAACCCGCAGTAGAGCGCGGACATTAACAAGGAAACACCGCGGATAATAACTCGAAGAGCATGTTAACAAGCGCAATGCAATGTCGGTAACTTAAATGGAGCTATGCTGGGCTCGCGGCCATGAAACATAAATCTAAGGCAGCCGGAAGCTGCCTTAATCGGCGAGCTGGAATCGGACTAACCTCTGCAGCTCCGTTTTGACGAATCCAGCTCAATAAGCTCCGACTCGAAGAAGCCTTCAAGTAGAACAAATGAAGGTCTTGATTAGGTATGCTAATTGACGCGTTACCGATAGCGATCGGCGCGTTGGCAGGAGCGGCTTCAGGAATTGGTGAAAGCCCACGCCCTGCAGGGGTTGGAGGCGAGGTGGCAGGGCTCTTGACAATCGACAAGATTCGACAGCTGCCCACGCCGGGTTCAACGATCAACCAATTAGCAAGGCGTGATCTGGAGCGCCGATCGCAGACGAGATAAGGTTTGGCCGCGATGAATGATTAGGTACAGACAAGGAGTCTCAGATGGGCATCCTTGGAGTGCCAGAAGCACCTTTAGCTATATACGAAAGCACTTGTACCCAGCTTCTTCTACACAGGTGAGTACGTCGCATTTAATTTATCATCGAAGGTTGTTTATAATGCAGAAGGTTGTTCCTCTTCATTGGTCATGTCGGTGCTTTGGGTATTCCATGTTTGATATCGTGGTAACCTTTTATGGCTCTCATTTTTGCCTCAAACAAACTTTCGTTTGGATAAAAAAAATCTGTAGAAAAGTCGAAAGTTAAGAATAAGTGTCTTGGTTTAGTCTTCCAAGATGAGGCCCGAAGAACTATGGAAGAAAGCCTTGCTAATTATTATTTACTTTTTCTTTTTCTAGTTTTTCCCACAAAATGTTGTTAATCAAAATACCAAATTATTAGCTCTGGTATTGATTTTGGAAGCTTGCAAGTTTTCTCTTACCGTGTTCTTCACATAAACATTCAAGGTCTTAAAGTGTGTGGTACTTTAAGTATTAATTTTACTTTGGTATTCGTCTTGGTGGTTCCATATCAATTTCTTTTATTCCGTGTATTGGTCTAGCCTGTCCAAAAATATTTGAAGTAGAAAAGGAGACCAAATTTTTTCTATTTAATTTTCCAGTTGAACTTGCAAAATTCATTTGATGAATTTCACAGATTAGTTCTTCATCTATGTATGTAGTTTACAATTGTCCGCTTTGTGTTGTGGTTTTTATTATTTAATTTTAGATTCCATTATTGAATAAAGGTTTTATTATTTATTACAATTTTTTCATTTTTTTTTTTGAATAATAGTAAATATAGTCTTTCTTAGTTTAACTTACACAATTTTCCTCTTCTGTTTTAGTTATCCTTCTTAATCGTATTCCCAAAACCGTACTCTTCTAGATCTAACTGTTTCTATAGGTCTGTTAAATTACCTATTTGTTCCCTGACACATAGATTTATTTTAGGTTTCTTTTTTCCCTAATGGTTCAGTCTAACAATACTTTGATGAGGAAGCTATTTGACAAAGTATTTAAAGATACTTATAATGTTGTTTTATAGCTAAAAAATTTGTTCTGCACAGGTAACATGTAAGAGGCGCCCCTAAGGAGTTCCCCCAAGACGCCTCCAAGTGAAGCATCTTTAGGTTCAAGAAGATTCAAGTTATGATGTTATCCATCCATTTTACTTTTTCTCTATAATAAATGTTTTGCTAATGAACTTTAATCTTTTAATACTTTAGCGCATCATTTGCCCATCTGTTTGTTTGTTATTACAACTTTATTAGACCCCTTCCAAGATCACTGACTGCTTTTGAACAGTTGCCTCTTAGCTGCTTTTTTTCTCTCGCAGTTACTGCTTGTAAGATGAAGCTGCTGAAATAGCTATATTAAGTATCTGTGACTGATTGAGTTAGAAGGGAGTAGGGTTCTGAATAGATGATCAAAACTCTAGTTTGTCATCAAACTAATGTTTATAGGTGTCAGTCCCATGAGCTTTAGTACTTTCAGATATGTCTTACAGAAAATTCTTCTAGGAATGTACACTTTGAGAGCTTCGTTCTGATGATTCTGCAATCGTATATCGATTTTTTAAGTGTTATTCAAGAGGGTGCATTCTGAATTGTTAAGGCAAGCATACGACCAACGTAAAATCGTCATGGTCATCCAATTCCCCATCTGTTTCCAACCTAATCAGTAACAGCCCTAAATTGATCCTGCTGGAATGCTTCCTAAGCATTAGAGGACCATTAATGCTCTCCTGTGACAAATTACGTATTTCTAGTTTCGCCTTTATGGTCTTTTATAGATTCTATGAGTACTGAACTTTATGAAGCTATAAAGGAATAGTTGAAGAGGAACTCTTTTGACGATTTGACTTGGTAGGGCTACTTCAACCTCTTACAATTTTCTACTTAGTACGTTTGGAAACAAAACATCTTTTAGTTTGGTTTGTTCGCATTAATCCTGTTGATCAATTTTTTGCCTATATAGTAAAAGTATCAACTTGGTGTAGGCATTTTCAATTGCGTGTTGTTTCGATGCCACTTTTAATGTTTTGGTACATATCATTAAGGAGTTTTGCACCAACAGTATTGTTCTCTTTAGTGCTTCATTCAAAATATTAGAAAGAAAATTGAACAAAATTGAAGGAAAAAGTTTAAGTTTAGTTTCTCTAGTTTAAAACTTCCCCACGTTCGTTTTCTTTTTGATTTTCTCTTTTAAATTTATATCTTTTAAGACTTTAGTAGCTACAACGAGTTCCTTGTGGGTTTTGTTGATCGGTATCCAACTTTTAGGAATATGGCGGATACAAATCGTATTGGATATAGATTGCTGGTGTCGTCGTCTTCCAATGTTAAGTGATGTATAATACGCCACATTAAATAAGTTCAATACACTACTCCTATATATAGATTTTCTGTTCTTTGTCAGTCCTAAATTCCTAGATATGGGAGATGAAGATAAATTTGTTCAGTACTATATCTGGTATTAGAATGAGTCATACAACCTGATCCTTTCTATTTATTATTTGGTATATTTACGACTTATCTGTCTGTGTACTTGTCAAATAAAAAAGCCTTCAAAGTCGCTTCGCTGGTCCATAAATACCAAACCTCTGTTTAACAAAAATAAAAAGTGATAACCTTATCTTCTACCCAAACAAAAACCATTCAACGCATTTTTATGATTTATACTAACACTTTAGCTTTAAAAGGGCGGAAATTCACGGCGTTAGCCAACTATGAGGAACGGCTCCTGCAGGCCTGAGCGAATCCGCTCGTTAATATTCAAGCCGCAGAGCCTCGCAAAACGCAAAGCATTTTGCAGATGTGTAGTCGGATGGTAGCTAATAAACGTGTTATTGCTCGTAAAGTTCCGCCTTCCCTGGTTTTCCTTTCATATGCCAAATAACATGCCCACATTGTGTGTACATTTCTGGATCCGCGACTCGCTCAACCGGCAGAAATGATCTTGGTATTGATCTCGTCGGTTGCACGAAGTGAGAAAAAACCACAGTACAAAATCGATCCATACTTTATAATGGGGATGATAAACGCATATAAGTTAACAAAGAGTGAAAAATGCTGTTTCTGTTGACATTAAACGAAAACAACACGACGTCATTCTCAGTTGTGTACCATTCTTCAGACAAATCTAATCCGCGATTAAAACAGGCGTTTATTTGCCTCACGTAGACCAAAATAAGCATCAGCGCTTCCACAACGCTGTTGACTTATTTCGACATTATCAGCGTTGTCGCTCGGCGTGCCAAAATAATCAAAATCACCTAAGGAAAACACCCGGCGGGCTGTCGAGATAAAGGTTCTTAAAATACCTGGCGCGCGTCAATTTATAAAATAAAGTCGTCCGCTATTGATTCGCGCCGCTCGTCCATTTTTATCTTATCTGACAAGTACACCTTCTACGTAAATTCCAGCCCACCGGCCCATTTCGAAACAGTGAGCCCATAAATATACCTCTACCCGCGTCATGAAGCTGCGCGATGCGAAATTAGTCATTGTGAATTACGGATTAATCACTTGTTTTGAGAAACGCGGAAGCGATCGGCGGCCTTTTCGTATTTGCGGTTGCTCAACTCCGTTTATTGGCCCGACAGACATGTCGAATCAGTCATAGGTGGATTTAGGATTTAAGAGAACCAACCAAAACAAACAGTTCGCTGACAGTTCTACGACCTGTTCAGTTTGGTTTAAAGTATAAAGAAGAGCAGAAATCTTGAAGTCAGTCTAAAACCTTATTTCTTTATTCTTTGACAGAAAGTTGTAGCAGAAAAGCGTCAATTAATTCTTTTTCTTCTTCGTTGAACGCCGTTATAGCTTATTCCGACTTCGCAACCAATTTCAGCATCCCCGAGAGGAATATTCTCCACAGTCACGCTGATTATTGGGCAACGTCGATGACTTTTCAACTGCTTCTCGTCCTCTCACAAGTTGTTTTTCCTCTTGGTTTTCGACTCTATATGTTAGACCAAACCTTCATCTCTATGTCGAAAAAGGTCTGAAAATGCCTCTTTTATGATTAAAGTTTTAATAGAAAAAACTATTCAAGAGAAAGTTGTTTAGAATAAAGATCATAATAACCAAACATCATGACCAATTAGATCACCTTCATTTCACCATACACAACTGATTCTACTACACTATAATGTTTGGTGTCATTTCAAAATTTTAGTTGTAAAATTTGATATTATCAAACCTTTCTCTTATATTTTGGTCAACATATAGTAAATGATTCAGCAAAATAATTAAGTGAGCTGCTTCAAATTTAACTCCAGGTAAGTATTAATCATCAAATATAAACTTTAGTTGCCCTCTATACCTTTTTGATGATTTATAGACATTTATTCGCTGGGCATACCAAATATATCGTGTTGAAGAAATATTTTCCAACAGTTCTGCGACTACCGCTCTAGAGAATACGATAAGATCACAAATCAATCCCTTTCGTCCTTGTGGTACATTTTCATGACGTTGAAGATCAAAAAGTTATTCATTATAATCTCTACTTAGAAACATGTTTTCTAACGAAAGTCCTGCTATGGTAAAATGAAGGTGGTCGTGGTTCCAGTCAATTGCGCACAAACGTTTCGACAGCAATATCGTCATTAATTTTTTGTCCTCCAGATGCCTCTTTTAGTGGTTCAAACAAATCATCATCGCAGTGCGATAATTCTAGACTGTGGGGGATGGGAGTGGAGGAAAAGTGCTAAGTTTCTAGTGTAGTGCAGAGCTTGGGAAACTTTATGTAACCAGACTGTGACCCAGTCTGGGGATTGTCTGAGCACTGCTATAGATTATTCCGACTCAAACATTCGAATAACATGAGTGACTTTCATTTTCAACTGCTTGTTATCCACCCAGAAATTGTTTATGCCACGCGTACACTCAAGTCCCCGATTTGCGCCTGAAGTCTTCTTGGGCCCTCTATTGTGAAAAACTTGATAATAATCTGTTACATACGGACGAGGGTGCTTTTTGTTTTGACATCTTGATACCGATTAAAAAGATGGTAGTACAAGATACCATATGGGAAAAATCCTCTTCTAGTATCTACAACACTCAGAAGTTGACTCCTCTCCATCCATCTCACGGTACGTAAAATAGAAATTTCGCTTTATATTTAATTATCCCACTTAATAGAGAAATGAGATTATAGTGAAATAAAAGTATAGCAAACAACTAAACAAAATATGCTACACCAAAGGATCTCAAGGAAAGAAAAGACTTCTTTAAGAAAAAGAATAGCCTCTCATGTTACATACAGGGAACGGCTTATTAAATTTTCAAGAGAAATACAATTTTCGTACCAATAAATACGTAATTTATACACTTCACATTCACTTTCACTTTCAATGATTTACAACATACAGATGCGAATAAAAATAAGTTGTATTAGTCTCCTGTTTTTGATTTTTTATACATTGCCTCGATGGTGTTTTGCTGAGGCAACTCTCCGAGTGGAAAAACAAATTTGAATTTTGAGTTTTGATCAACACTATGACGATTACAAAAATAAAATATTTAACATTAACTAAAAAATGAGGTAACATTCTCCAAAGTATGTGATAATATTATGCCTGAATTAAACCAAATATCACCTGGTATTTGGAGAGTATCAGAAAAAGTCAAAAACATTTCATTTTATCATTCTTTTGCGGCATCTCTGCTCTTTTTTCCTCAAATTTATGTCTTCGTTTCCCTTCCTCTATTTTTTCCACTTTTTAAGAGACACTTTAACTGGTTTACTATATTTAGTCGTTTATCTCTCCATATTTTTTGTTCTTATGTCCAGAACATTACAAACTTCTTTGGTGGTACTCTCTCTCTCTCTTATAAACTGAAATTATTTTTTCATGATACTTCATGTTCTTTTGATTTTTGTGATGTAATTGATTACTACTCCACTATGAATACCAATTTAGTGGTACTTCTTCCTGTCCTACTCAAATAAAACCATACAAACTTTCCCGATGTATAAGATGTGCACAAAGTTCTAATAGACAGTTGTAACACAAAACTTGCAAAACATTCGATGAATCACGGCGAATTTGAATGGTTTAAAAGGTTCAAGCCTTCTTTTTCCTCTTTTTTCCAGGTTGAAGTAAATTGTCTGCCCCAGCTACCCGCCCGGCTTTTTCTTGGTCGTCTCCAACCTCTTCGAGGTCTTGGTCTACATTTAAATAGGGCATTTTCTTGCATTCGTATTCTGTTTTCTCAATTATACTATAAATGTTAAATTCGTTTTTAATTTTGTCATTTCTTATCCCGCCTGTTTTACTTTTTTTTCTAGAGCGACAAAACATTGGGACGACCATGAAATTAAATGGTATGTTTTTCATCTTCTTCGTTCATTCCCTTTTTTTGATTTTTTGTTAAGTTCCTTCTTTAAAGTTGGCTTCATAGTTTTTCTTGCTTTAAATAGTATACGGAAGATTTGATAACGTTGAAAAGAATTAGGATAACTTAGACTAGCAAATAAATTCGTCAGATTTACAAATTATAATTTTTTTTTTCAGTTAGACAATTTCATACTTTATTCTTATAACATAAAACTTCTTCTTGGAAAGCTATTGTTCTGCTGTTCTATTGGGAGTGATGTTTTTCTTCGTCTGATGATATAATACAACAAAGTTGAAGTCGACAAGAAAACTCAAATATACAGGTAGATTTAGCGGCTGACTTTATTTTTATTCCACTTCCAAAAACAGTGTAGGTATATGAAACTTTTCTTTTTTGACTACGTTCTCTTCGGCACTATACTTAAGTACCTTAATTACCATTACCAATATTCTAAGCTACTTAAAAGTTTTTTCAACATCCTTTTTGTTTTCGTTATCAAAACCCTTGTATATTGTGGTGTGGCGGCCTTTCGCCCTTGAACTGTCTGTGTTTCTCTGTGGCGTGGGTGGCCTGTGATGTCTGTCGGCAGGCGTTTTGCTATCGCAAACTAAAAAACGGCAGATGGGCTTTTTTCACTCGGTCCGCGAGCCTGTATACGCCATCGGCCGCACTTTTGAAACGCATACCGACAAGTGCGGTCGCATCATAATTTTCCCGCAAAGCCAAGCGCGAAGCCAACAGGACATACGAGGGCCACCAGGAAGTTAACGCAGAAAACAGTAGTCCGAAGCCAGTTACAGGTGAGCAATTCAGCAATTTACTCGTTGGTTATAATATAGGTAGCCGTCCCCATTCGCTTTCGAGCGGGATGTTTAAGGACGATTTGGGCCTCGGCGTTTTTTCCGCTACGGGCCGTAATTTGTTCCCATTACCACTTCATGAGGGCACGGCTATTTACACGCCTGCCCCTCCACATTACCGTATTATTGATTTACCTTTCGTTAGTCTAATTTTAGCATAAATCCAATATATAAGAGAGTCATAAGGAAGACACACCTCATACATTATCTTACTCTTTTTAAAGTCTGACAAACTACATCAAATTCTAAATTTAACAGAATTTAACCTGGTAAACTGGCAAAAATTATTAACTATACCAGAAAAATTAAATTAAATATTTTTCTCTAATTCGTTTTCTTGATTAATCTTCTTCATAAATAGCTCTCATAGATGCATTGGTACGTCATATCCAATGGAGCTGGTACAACTCTTTTCATTTAATCACTTTCACTAAAGAGTTATAGAAATTAATCAACTCCCTTTGGTTCTAACTGTATATTACAACTTGACGAAAATCAATAAAACTTGGATTCTTTGAATCAACCAATGAGTCAAATTTGAAGGTGAGGTCAGGACCATCATCTGGAAACAAAGTTTACTTGTTCAACAATCCTTCCATGTTGATTATAATATAGTTTCTTCAATATAAATACAATCGGGGCAAAATTGCAATAGAGTGACTTTAATAGAGTTTTCAGGGTTTTTTTTTATCTTTAAAACTCTGACTACTCGCTACAATGGTCAGTATTCAACAAACATGAAATTGTTCTCCAAATCTCTTGAAAGTCTTCACATTTAAATTCAACTATTTTCCAATTTTTAAAGTAGATTTTGAGTAACCTGCTGTTGTGAACTTAAAAGAAAATCTTCACCAAAGATTAATCTCACTTTCATTAGTGTGTAACTTTCAAAAAATTGCAATATAGATTTAGGGTCCAATTTACTTGTTCTCCCTTGTTGAAAATCATGAAATGAATTTCATTGTCCAAAATCATTTATTACGAGAGAAAGTGAAATGAGAAAATTAACTCTTTAGTTTTTAGTTGCTCTGCTAAATGCACAAAGTGTGACCCAAAATGTAGTCAAAGAAGATCCGCCAAAGGTCAGATCGATTCGAGCAATTTTCGGCGGTCACGTAGCCGAATTTCCAACAGTGCTGCATGTCGTTAATTAATCGCTAGCCCGTTAATTAATTTTTATGCCCGTATTTACATTTTATTCGCTGCATAGTGTCGCAACGGTGCGCCTTGCAACACGCGGAAAGTGCTCTTGAGCCCTCCTGGCTAATGGCTTTTAATTAGCGGCCGGCGATTGCACGTTTTGCCGTACACTTAAAATTCGTGTAATTAATATTTTGATTGCAGTTATTTATGCCCGAAACGAATGTACCAAAGTTTTGTCTGAGGCTGTCGGGCTTTTCTGCGCAGCTTTCGACACGAGCTATTGCAGAAAGATTTATGAAACAAATTAACCAACACAAAGTGATAAGCCGCATTACAAACAGCCAATCATGACAATGCCGAGATACATCAGCAGAACCGCACCTTTTACTACTACATCTAACTGAACATTCGAGTGATTTATTGCTTATAATTGATAGTGTTCCGATATCAGGCGGGCTATTTTAAAAGGAATTTGGCAATACGCCAGTCGGCACTTAACACACATCGGCCACCGAAAGTGAGAAACCAGTCACTAAATGATCCTTTGTATAATTGAAAGCGCGTTGCGCCTGTGGACTGATCAGCGGTTGCATCAGCTAAGCCGCCTCTTGTTTTCGGCTCAAAGCCTGGAGTTCCGCAAAACCCGCGTGCGTATCCGCGGTATCGATTCGTCTGGCGCCTGTCGCCGCAAAGTCTGGCAAACCTCCAAGAGGAATTCCGCAGTTAAAGCTGATGTGTTGGGAATTTCGCTCGCGCGTTGAATCAGAGCCGCGGGCGTCCCAGCGAGACACTTTCATCCATTATAAGGAAACAAACCGATTGGTCGATTAAATCTATTGCTAAAAAGTGACGCGCCACTTACCATCTCGTCGAGGCTCTTCAGGTCGTTGGTGACGATTTGGGGTAGAGGACCGTACATGAGCACGGGCTGCTCGTCCTCCATTTCGCTGTCGCTTTCGTCGTTGAGGTCGCCATCTTGGCTCTCAGAGCCCTCGGACGCGTCCATGCCCTTGCCCAACCGCCGCTGGTCGGCGGCGATCTCCCTGTCGATCTGGCGCTCCATCTGGATCAGCATCGGGGCCAGCATCCCGAATCTGCAAGCAGAACGGGGTGGTTTAACGGAACGCCCGCAATGAGCTCTGGAGGCTTACCTAGCACCCCTCCTGGCTACCTCCAGGAGGCACAGTATCACATGCTTTTCGTTCTTCCGCAAGATTAGGTCGTCGGTTTCGAACAGAAGGCATTCTATGATCTTCAGGGACTGCCTGCACCAGTGGATGAAGTTGCTCACGTTGTCTCTGAAACAAGCATTACTTCACTGATATGTCCAAACCGCCTTAATATCCTATGGTATCTATCTACCCTATCCTTCACAAACCAAACCGAATATTTAGCTATCAAATTATATGAGCATCGACACCACAATACGATCGGCATGGTTTTGTGAAGATGTTCTCCTTTTTTCTTCATTGTTTTGTTCAAAACAAAGTAGAAGGCAATGCGTGGAAAATCTACACGCACAACTCAAGGAACAGATACAAATAAAATAAGGAGACCACGTAGTAAAATATGTTATACAAGCATTACCTAATAACAACAATCATAAGTAGCACGTTAACAGTTATTTGTAACCAGCAAGCAAACGCAGAAGTACCGCACGGTTTTGTTAAGCTATAACGCTAGCGGTAGTGAATTATTTTTAGAAGTAATATTTTACCACAATCATAGTCTAGCTTCATTTTTATATTATGCAAAATCATGTAAAAAATTAATGTAGCACGTTACGATTTCTTAATAAAGATAATGATAACAAAATTACATTTTCGTAACAATAACTGTTTAGTTTTTAAAAATAATGTTGCGTATCCGCTCACACAAAAAAACCATCGCTTATTAAATTGTTTTTATTTTAATATCATTTATAATAACTAACTAAATTATTTATACTTTTTAAATTTATTTTGTTCCTAATAGTGGTTATTTATTATACAAAACACACACAAAGTTTACTTTTACTTACATGCATAAAGAAAATCACGTTAAATATAAATGCAAAAGTACCTTACGTTTCTCAGCAAGGGCTATCTGTAACGAATTATGTTCTCTCGCCAAAACTAGCTGTAAAAAGTTACAGTTGGTCAATAAGACTAACTGTAATGAATTACATTCTCCCAACAAGGCTAACTGTAATGAGTTACACTTCATCAGTAAGGCTAACTGGAACGAATTACGTTTTCTCAGCAGACCAACTTTAACGAGTTACGTTCTCTCGACAAGTTTAACTGTAACAAATTACGTTCTTTCAGAAAATTAACTATAATGAATTACGTTCTTTCAGCTAGACTATCTCTGACGAGTTGGCGTTCTCTCAGCAAGGATAGGTGTAATAAGTTACGTTCTCTTAGCAAGGCCAACTGTAACGAGTCACATTTTCTCGGCAAGGCTAACTGTAACAAGTTATATTTTTCAACAAAACTAGCTGCAACGAATTAGCTTTTTCAAATAAGTCCAACTATAACGAATTACGTTTTCTCAGCAAGTTTAACTGTAACGAGTTACGTTCTTTCAGCAAGGCTAACTGTAGCGATTTACCTTCTCTCAAAAAATTAACTATAGTAAATTATGTTCTTTCGGCAAAACTATCTCTAACGAGTTTCGTTCTCTCAGCAAGATAGCTGTAAACGAGTTACGTTTTCTCAGCAAGGCTGCGTAACAAGTTATGCTTTTTCATCAATTTTAATTTTAATGAATTAGATTTTTTCAGCAAGACTAACTGTAACAAGTTACTTCTTTTCAGCAAGACTAACATTAACTAGTTACGTTCTCTCAGCAAGTTTAATTGTAACGAGTTACGTTCTTCCAGCAAGACTAACTATAACGAGTTATCCTTTTTCAATAAAGTTTTAAGGCTAATAATAGAGTTAGTTTCTAGCAAGACAACTGCAACAAGTTACGCCCTTTCAGCAAGACTTACTGTAACAAGTTACTGTTTTCTCAGTAGAAGCTAACTGTAATAAGTTACGTTCTCTCGGAAAGGCTAACTATAACGAGTTATTTTTTTTATTAAAGTAACGGCTAATAATAGCAGTTGCTTTCTAAAAATAGTGTATTAAACTCACACCTCCCACTAAGTAACTATTTTTGAACATAAAAAATTCTCCACAACATTCAAGATATCAATCAAGCAATAGTCAGACAGTAAACAAATAAGTTATATATTTATTGCAATATTAATTACCTTAGTCCTTAATTAATGACCTAAATTATAACTATGAACGAAGCAAATAAATACTACCCATCTCTTAATAATTAAAAGAATCTTGTAGGTTTTCTTTATTAAACTTGTGTTTGATACCCAAAAATATAAATTTGGCCAAATATACCTAAATACATTTAAAACTAAGATTAACAGGTTTAAAATTAATTATTTTTTGAACACCAAAGGAAGATAAAAGGTCAATAAAAAATTTAAAAAAACACTCAAAAATAGAAATAAGAACCCTTACACCTTTATTTTATATATAACAGATACTGACAGTTCAATGGGTACAGAAAGTTTTAAGACTAAGCTTTTTATAGTAAAAAAAAAGTAAGACAAACTACGGCATATTATATTTATTCACCAACCCATAGTTATGTGATGGACTCATAAAAAGGTCACTATTTACTCACCATGCAACAATTTTATCATCGTTCTGTGCTTCTGAACAGCACATCCCCCAAGTAGTGGGTGAAAGCGGTTCTAAATACAGAATTTCTGTATATATACAAACTAAGCAGCCATAGACCAAAGACCAGCTGTCTGAATTCACCAGAACCCCCATCATTGAACTAGTCGCCCACATGAGATACCAAGACTCAAAGAAACGAACAAACCATAGATAAACGATCAACGCCAGGAAAATAGGACACATAAGTGCATAAAGTATTAAAATGGTTAAATAAAAAAGAAAAACGCAGAAGATAATTATTAAGAATTAAAAAACTAACTTTGTAATCAGGATCATTAGTAAGAGCCAAAGTAGGAGCAGGTGTCATCCTAAACCTAAACATAAACAAATAAAATAAAACAACAGCAAGCCAATTTTGCAAGAATATAATGTATGTATATCTAAAGTTATAGGAAAAAATTGTCTAGAGTCTAACAGAAAAACCAACTATAGAAAATAAAGTACATACTAATATAGAAAAAGAAAAAAGCAGACATAAAAAGAGACAGCAAGAAGAGAGCAAGAACAAAAAATAAGCAAGATATCAACCCATGAAACCTTAAAAATAGGGGAGAGAGATAACAGAAGCCAAATACAAAAAGAAAAAGAACGGATGAGCATTCCGGAAAGCAAGTCAGTAAATAAAAAGCAACATAGAAATATAAAAAAAAAATCTGCAGCCTCAGAAGAGATTAAACAGAGAAACATTCAAATAGAAGTAGTACAGGAACTCAAAAAGCAAATTGAATTAGAAAAAGTAGCCGGTAGGGGTAGTATGGTCCCAGAAATGATCAAGTTTGGATAGTAAAAAATTAAAATATAGTTAAAGCAAATTATCTCAAATATCCAACTAATCCAAAGACTAGAAGATACTACGTAAAGTGTAAAACCAATGATGGATAAAGTAAAAAACAATTCAAATAACGCACATGTAGTGAGAAACAAACGAAAACCACAATAAACTTAAAAGGATGGTCTAAAGAAATGTATAATGCAAGAAGAGAAAGATCTAGAAATTCAAAAAAATGACTTCAAAATATCTGAAGCTCTGAGAAAGTAAAAGGCAAAGGAAAAAAATAAAAATTGATCGACAAGCTTATTTTCAACCAAAACTGACGATAATATTTAGTGACGCACGAGGACTGATAAATTAATCATACTTCTTCCTATCAAATAATTCATACTATATATCATATAAGGATAAAAACCACTCATAATGTATAAATAAACGAGCTTAAATATTGATATGGTAATGAAGCTGATATACGGTTGAGTAACCTGGTTTTGAATTAAAGGAACAAAACCTTAATTCCACCAATTTTTGCTCAGCGAACTGAATGCGTCCATGCCATTAACATATGACAATAATATTTTTGGCCATTCAATATCTCCAAAAGTACCACGAAATAGTTCTGCTTTTCTTAAGGTGGTCAATTAAGAGAATGTCTTGAACGCCCAAGAAAACTACGTTTTTTTTGAGAACCAGTCAACCTCGTGTAGTCCACTGTTTTGTTTTCGATGCATAGTAGTAAAGCCAACCTTCAACTTGCACACAGTTGTCCGATGTTCGTATACAATTTTTTTATATAATTAATTATGCAAAAGTAAACTGGCTCATGCGAGATGACTGTGATCTCTATTGAGGCACGTACTTTTGTCTGTTGGCTAAAACCAGATCATAAACTTGGTGATGATGACTGGTATCACAGCGGTTTTCAAAACTCTAGGACACCGTCCTTTTCAATGCTTCTTCTGCTGCGTTTAGATTTGTTTACCCAAAGTCGAACAATTTCGTAGGAAAACCATGAGTCAGCACATGCAGAAAAAATCATTTATGGAATTACTTTGTTTCCTTAAAAAAATTATTGTATCACACTGCTGATTCCAGTTTGTTACTTCAAACGCCTACGCTTAAGCAACTACCAAACAACAAATTGGTGTCAAAAGAATTAGTACTCGTAGAATATTCATCTGTAAGAAGGTAACTTTACGACTACATGTACAGTTGTCGCCTCTATAAATACGAAAACCAATTTGCTCATCAAAACTCTTAAAATTACCCCCATTGCTAAAACAGGTAGTAAACCCAGGGCCCAAGTATTTTCAATTACCGAGTAGGCCACCCGTCAGGCATCTGAACCCGGGCTATATTATAACTTTATAAAACGCGCAAATTTTAGACAACGTGTACAATCATAGATATTTGAGTCATTGTTCCTCTTCTTCTTCTTAGCACGCCTTGCTTATTTTTAAGCGTTGAAGGTCATCGCAGTAGTAATAGGGCTTTTCGAAATAGTTCCTCGACTCCAAGACTTATCCATTATCTAATATTACATAGTCATGATATCCTCGTTCTTCCAATTCACCTCGTCCCTTCTACTTTGTTTTGAATAATAAAACGGGGACAGTTTGTATTTTGATCCTCTGATAATATGATCTTTCATTAGTGTTTCTGTGCCCACGAGACTTTTAACATTCTATAGTAACACCATAGCTCAAAAGCTTCTAATTTATTTATGGTTGTTATTGTTAATGTTCAGGTTTCGCAACTATAATATAAGATGGACCACGATTCTCATACAACCATTCACAGAAGTATTTCTGTTGCATAAAACTGTTTTTCACTTTACAAAAGCTGTGCTAACATTTCTTCATCTGAACTGAAATCACCATTAAAACAGCCACTAAGATATTGCAAATGCAATAGTTCATTTGGTCTTAGTTTCGTGTGTATCATCATTACTTTCCCCAGCATCCATCATTCAGTTTGAATCGCAGCTTAATTGGGCACTTCTTTTCTTCTGTCAGTTAAAGCCTCCTTGAAAATCTCATTGAAAAATGGTGATATAATGCATCCCTAATTAACAACTCTTCTAATAGAGATCGCCCCTATTACTTACCTTGACAGAAGCAAATTTTTCAATAACTTAATGCCATAGTTATGTAGACCTATAGCATACAAATAATAGTATGTGTTGTACTCAATCAAATGCTCTCTCAAAGTCTGTGAAGCACACGAAGACATTCTTCCGAACTTCACAGCTTTTTTATAGAAGAATTCTCATACACCTCATACGCCTCTTGCGTGTTCAAATCACCACACATACCAGATTGTTCTTTTCCCAATATTTCTGTATATAAGGAGTAAATATGATTCTTTTGGTATTTTGCTGGGGTTTTGTCTATTCCGCGAGCCTTCCAAATTTTTCTGAACTTCTGATTTGAGAATAGTCGGACCTTTATTAAGTTCATGGTCCAGAAAATTTTGTTGGTCCATGCTATTACCAACATTATCATAAAGTATTGACATACGATAGCATCAATAAATTTCCACTGAAGTCCTATAGTAAACTAATCTTTTTGGCAACTTGTTGCGGCTTCTTCCAATTTTTTATGCACGTTAAAATTATTGTGCTCTTTTCCTAGTTCCTTCATTTAACTGTTATCATCAATTTCATATTTCTTCGTTGTTCCATTACCAGATTGTCCGAAAAGTTCTGCATCATTGGCGAAAAATTTGATTTTTGCGCAATTTTTGTTAATTTTTTGTGTTTGTAGTATAGTAACAAGATGCATCTTCGGATTTCAGATGGTTCTGGACAAAATTAAACTCCGGGTTTTGGTACGCTATTGCTGGAAGGAGGGACTTTCGTCAAGAGAGTGCAAAAGAAATCTGCGATGCTGAAGGCAAAGGAAGTGTCCACTACTCTACTGTCTCCAGATGGTACAAGCGCTTCGATCGACAAAAGTCTCAAAGAAGCATGCCAAGAGTTCTTCGTTTCAAAGCCTCTCGAATAAAACTTCGATCAGATCCGAAAACTTGCAGATCAAACAAAAAATCGTAGAAAATGATGGCCTCTATTTCAAAGAACGGTTTTTGTTGTCATTAAATAAGTTCGTCCATAAAAATTGGTTTTTCGCAACTGTTGTAGAACTTTTGGGACTCTGAGGTCATCCAATCCTTCTGTAATGTTCCTTTCTTGCTTACTAGCATCTTTTTAGGTTTATATAAGATACATGATTAAACTGTAGTCTAATTGTCAAAAGAGTTATATTTTATTATATCTATTCCATGTGGTTCTTCGTTGAGTTCTTCAGAAAACTTTGTTTTAATTTTCATTTCATTTGAAAGTTTTAGATGCATTTCCTGTCTGTTACTTGGTTTCTTGTAGTCTTATGTTTATAGTAGAACATAGCAAGTTATAGTTAGATTTGACATCTATTCCAGGAATATGTTTTAAATGCCTTTAGGGTGAAATTTTAATCCGCACAATTTTATTTTGGTGGCCATCCTTATGTACATTAATCTCTTAGGTAACTTAAACCAAGTATTTTTTGTTCCTTCTAACAAGATTTTATTACTATCCGGTAATGTCTGGGATTGCTTCCTGACCTGCTTTGGCGTTTAAGTCGCCCGTAATCAATATTGTTTCGTATCGTTTTGTCATTCTTAAGGCATCTGTAACTCAAGCTTAGATTGACCAATTACCCGTAACTTAAATAACATTCAAAGAGGATCGAGCAAAAGCTTCCAACTTCCAGGAATAAGATAGGCTCCAATAAAAGGAGCAATGCATCCGTAAAAAGCCGGGTATTGTGCCTAACTGAAACTATTCTCCAGTCATAACATTCCTTTTAAGCCACAATCTTGGGGTTTTCGAAGAAGTGGCCGTTGAAGGCTGTGTTGACTTCACACTTACAGCTTACAACCAAACTGGTTCACGTAAGAAGACCCTCAGTAGTGGTTCAAAATCTATTTTACAAAATTCATGTTTAAAGGTTTGTACCAATCTTGTTTTGCATTCTCTTTTATTAATATGCTCTTCCTTAACTATATGACCTTCAGTGAGTTCATCCCAAATAAATTCCGTATTTTTTGTATAAAATTGCCATGGTGAATGCAACTATAAATTTGCAATCTTTTCTTTTGATCGAATATTTACAAATTCCTAACAATAAGAGATAAGTAAAAATGTGATGTAGATTCAAAGAGCATTGGGAATATTTATGTATATTAGATGTCCCAAAGGCCGTTTGTTTTTTCATTTTTACCAAGTTGGTACATCTTTAAACTCATTAGCAAGCTCATTTTTTCCCAAAATTTTGATGTATAATACGTAAAATTTATTTCTCACACTACAGCCCAATCGCCAAAATACACTTCATCAAGCGATCAGCAGGCTGCTCAATTCCACTGTCAAACCAATCCAAATCTTCTGAGGCACAGAACTCCCAGATGTCAGTTCTGGACTGTAGAGGGAATGGGGGAGAGGCTCAACCCCACTTACTTTGAAGCGTGGGCAGGTCAATTGTTCTGAAGATTTGATTCCGGCGGATCGTGTTTGGGTATCGACCAACTGAGATCAACAGTTATTGGCCGCCAAAACCTGACTTGTCTTCCATATTTATGTCCCCGAGTTTGAAGCTCCTGAACCACCAATGTGTCGTATCCTTCTTCATCGCACCTTCGCCCTCAACAGCACAGATCTCCCTGACAGCAGTGGTAGCTTTTGACCCTTTCGTGAAGTAGGGGAAGAAGAAGAGGACGCGCCTGTAAATTTTTTCGGATACCATCCTAAATCGATCATGAACTGCGACAAGTTATATATCAAAATTCTTGGAACTTTCTAATGAGTCTAAAGTCTCACCAACTTTTTGGTAAAAATTAAGAACGTAAACGACTTTTGGGACAACCTAATACTAGTAGAGTATCTTCAATAACTTCGTAAATCAAGAGCACACGTCTTGAAATAACATAAAACACTTCTAAATTTTTGACTAACAATGACATTCCACGGTCTCTAAATTCATAATACCAATCCCGTTAAGTTCTTTTTTGTTTCTCACTGAAATTACAGGTGAAAGGCAACAATAAGTAATTAACATCTAAAAAGATTAGACGTAATAATATGGGTCTTCGGTCTTCGAACAGTTGACAGTACGTAGGCGGCGGACCGTCTAGATATTCGAGACATTCGATATGGTTGATTGCTTAAGAATAGAAATAGTCTAGATAGTCTAGGTGATCTAGCGTTCAAACGGAGTCATGGGCTGGGCCTTAGGTTCCGAGAACAGTCAATTACACGTAGGCGACGAGCCGCCTGGGTTTGAAAATAATTTTAACAGCATCTCAAGGTATTGCGACAGCAAATGTTAGGAATAGGGGACACTCCTGTTAATTCTAACGGGACTGCTTTCACGTCGGCTGAGAGGCCGCGTCCGCGTAGACGCAGTTGCTAAGGAATAAAGTATTACAAACTTCCTTCAAATCCTCCTTTTCATCCGACTCCAGCTTTACAAAAGACATTATATAAACGATTCAGAGATTGTAGAAAATCTGTTGAAAGTGGATATACCTTCTAGAAGACTACCTACGCGCAACTGGGGATTCCAAAAACTAAAGTGTGTTAAATTTTGATTGAATATCCTGGTATAAATTAAATTGCTTTTGAAAGAGAATATATTTCAGACTGTCAACATGAGAAGCATTACTAAGCACAAAACTGTTACTCCAGAAAAGTCATATCAATCCAAAAATGTATTTTGTGCTTCAAAGATTATGAAAAAAATTGTTATTACTCTCGCAAAAAGAATAATTGTAAAAAAACTACTGTAATCAGACAGCGTCGCTCCGAATAAATGACTCAAGATATACAAATGAAATACCATTAATGAAAGAGTCAGACAAGAGTGTATCTTGTCACCCATATTATTTAATATTTACGTAGCAAAAAATGTTCCAATTGGCACTTACAAATTAACACAGAGACATTAAAGTAAACGAAAACCCCATCAATATGATTGGCAGATAATATCCAAGCTATGGTGAACAAAATAAACCCAATAGGAAAAGGACATGGTTTGACGATAAACATCAACAAAACAAAATTAATAATAATCACCAGACAGTCAAAATCTACAACTACAAATAGTTAATACAAATATTCAAGAAGTAGACAAGATTAAATACTTCGGGGATATACAAATACAAAATGGAATTGTACCGAAAAGGCAAAGATTCGTGTAGCTACCACCAGAAAAACCATTACAAAATATAATACCGTCCTCTTTCACCGAGAAGTTCCAATAAGCTTCCGTTAAAGAGTAGTAAAGTGCTATATTTAGCCAATACTGCTATATATAACAGAAATATGATCTCTAAATAAGATAAAGGCTTTCGAATCATGGATACTCAGAAGGCTTCATGGGTGGACCATATAACTAATGAAGAAGTACTAAGGACAGCATGTACCCATAGAAAACCTCGTTAAACAGAGAGAAGTAAATTATTTGGGTCATATAGTAAGAGGCGACAAATGCAGATTATTGCAAGAGATATTAATGGGTACTATCGAAGGAAAAAGAACCCAGCCGAAAACGACCTTCATACCTGACAAAGAAACTAGTCAGAAAAGCCCAAGATAGTATTTTATATATTGCATAACCAGAATAGACGCTGGCAAGTGCATAGTACTTTAAAAAGAAGAATAGTATATATCAAAATCTCTCAAATCTTTTTGCAACCCTTAACTTGATTTATTCTTCATCTTTACAACGTGAGAAGATAATGCATACAAACTCTAGAAGATAAATAATATAAAGATTGTATTTACATTTAACCTGTTATTCAATCAAAACAAAGAAACCCTTCAAATTACCAAGATTTCGATTTAGTCATTAGTAATGGGAGAACAACAGGTTTCATCGATACCGCCGGATATTAATACTACAAGGCTAATTCACTGGGGCCTTACCTGGCAAAGAACGTGCCGGCTTTGGCGGTGGAGAAGAACTTGACGTCGGTGATCTCGACGAGCTGCTGGGCCTGGGCGAGGGACCCGGTCACGGATCGGGTCATGATTTTCCGGGCCTGCTTCTTGTGCACATATTCGGCCGCCTGCGCCTTCACCGCGTTGGCGTGCTGCAACAAGGTGCCCATTAAGCAACGGTAGCTGCGGAAAAGCGGAGAAAAGCCGGCGGGGGCGGCCGCACCGGTATCACCATGTAGATCAGAGCAGGAGGCGTCGTGGCGTGCCTTAATTTCGAGCGGCCGAGCTCGCTGCCTTCCTGCTCGCAAAATGTTAATTGAAACAGCAGCGGCCCGTAAACTGCGCTAAAGAGCAACTGAATATTGAGATTTTGCATGAAAACGCAATTATCGGAGCCCACGCGTCTACTTAACCGTTAAGTTCAGGGATTGAGTACGGGCGCCTTATATCTACTATAGTCATATGAAAATACCACAAACTACCGAGAGGTTTACGTAATGAGATTCAAAATAATTTGTCAAAAAGTTTTGCAAAAAATCCCAAATCAATAATAGTATGGCTCTAACGTTCCGCGTGGGAGTACGGCCTGCGAACTGAAAGGTTAAGGCTCTCATATGTTCGCTCTCTCTGCCCGGTCGTCGCGCACCATCTCTGATGGGGGGCGATGTGGAAAGCATCACACCTTCGACGATCGCTGTTGTTACCCCTTGTTCGAGTAAACGCAGGTACTCAATTATTTTTATTGACTGAGTAGTCCATCGGCCAGGTATCAGAGCGCACCGGGAAGTGAACCCGGGTCCATCAGCATCGCAGCCCGCTCCTTAACCATGGGACCACGCTGGCTCTCATGACGACAAATAGATAATTATAAAATTATAGAAATTTTCAAAAACAAAAACCATAATTTTATAATCCTCAGAATAGAATTTTCCAAAAAGAAGAACGCACATTTTTCCTTAAGCAAAATAAGTGTTTTTCAGTTTTAAATAAGACCTTGATCTGTGAGCCTCTAAAGTTTGATGTCCTTAAACATCACTTGTAAGAGTACAAAATGGTTTAAATGCCAGTAAAGATCAAAAATTTCTAAATTTTCTAAAATTTAAAAGATAATTTCAATATCAAAAGGAATCGGGCAACTATGAAGTAGGTGTAGGTGGTCTTCATAATAAGTAATGCGGTAAAGAAGATTATCATAGACTTTAAACCCATCAAATAAAGAATTTGCCTCCTGAGATTAAAAATGTAATTCTTCAATGTATCGATAGCCAAAGCGTATGCTAAAACGGAAGGAAAAGATTAATATAACAAGAAAACGACGTTCTATCAAATTCTAGAAAAAACCTATGGCGCAATCCCTTCGAACTATATCAAGTTCATTATTGGAAACCAATACACAAAGCTACAAATAGAAGAACACTACCGACCAACCATAAGGTAGCACACCTGGTGTGGCGGCCTTTTCGCCCTTGAACCGCTTTATATCGCGGCGGCATGCGGACCTTTGATATCTGCACGTTTTGCCATCGCACACAGAACGGCATGGGCTTTTGCTCAGCCGAGGCATTCACGCCCCGCAGCGCGGCCAATACGGTCGTGTCTTAACCCGCATACATTCATATTCACGCCCCGCAGCGCGGCCAGTTCGGTCATGTCTTAACCCGCATAAATATACGCATCGCAGCTCGGCCAATTTGGTCGTGCTTCAACACCCCGCAAATATTCACGCTCCGCAGCGCGGCCAATACGGTCATGTCTTAACCCGCATACATTCACATACACGCTCCGCAGCGCGGCCAATTTGGTCGTGCTTTAACACCCCGCAAATTCACGCTCCGCAGCGCGGCCAATTTGGTCGTGCTTAACAACCCGCAAGAAGCATCGCAGCTCGGCCAATTTGGTCGTGTCTCAACATCCCGCAGATACCAGATCCGCAACGCAGAGGTGGCCACCTTGGAATCGCCGACGAAGCCGAAGCCGAAGCCGATTCAGGTGAGCGATTTGGCAATTCATTGGTTGATATCGGTAGGTTTAAGGGACGATTTTGGCCTTATCGGCTGACCTTCCAATACGGGCCGTACTACGTTTCCACACCGCACCACGAGAGCGGCTATTTACACGCCATACCTCTCCAACACCAATAGTCCAACGACAGTAAATTCAACATATTTTCCACATCTTAACATCCATAAACGCACATGGGTATCACTGAACAGAAAAATTTCCAATCAAATTAACCGTATAGTTAACAAGAGAAGAAGCATGTCAAGTACACTGGATTTCGAAGAGAAACAGGGAAAAACGTAAACCAAAGACGGGTAAAAAACAGAAAACAACGATACGTCAGTGAGAAAAGAGGGCAATCGTAGAAGTGCCGGATATCACAATAATACACGCACGTAAATCATACCGTGGCGACTAGTTTAATGAAGAATAAAAGAAAAAATAGAAATTACAAGCCACATATAACAAAATCCAAAAGAACCTCGAAGAAGCCAAAAGTGCAACAAACTAGCGACTTGGTAGAAGAAGAGAGCGGCCACCAAAAAGACTTCAAGAGTAACAATTTCGGAAAGTATACAAGCAAATTGACATCTTTAAAGGCGGTTACAAACCAAACACTAACCTATGTCGAGACGAAACGGGTCAGATGTTCGAAGTAATAAAGGAATAATTCAATGAGATGCTAAACTCTAAACAACAACTGAACTCGACTAATAAGAATGGAAGAATAACAAAAGGTACATAAAAGGAAGAATTCTTTAAGGCACCCAGACGAGAAGAAGTTATAAATGCAATAAAGGTATTAATCAGTAGTAGAGCACCCAGAATCAATAATATACCATCCGAACTATTAAAACATGGAACGATGAAGAACTTGATTAACATAATATAGACAACAGAAAGAATGCCAAGCGAACGAAAAACCTGCATTATGTACTTGATACACCAAAAGAGGGACAAACTTGACTGCAAAATCTTCACATCTACAATACTTTCCACAATACTGAGGCAAAATACAGGCGCTGTCCTAAAACATAGTAAGTGATACTAGGTAGGTTGTAGATTAAAACGATCAACCACAGATCAGCTGTTTACAGTAAAACAAACATCAGATAAGTGCTAGTTCAACATAAATGTGTGTGTCAACTACAAAGCATCATAATGGATTTCAACATCCCAATTAAATTAGTCAAACCAACTCGCTTGACTACTGAATAACTCCGAAAGTAGAGTGAAGATAGGCCTTTTATTCAACATACCAATATGTGGCAAAGGATGTAACAGTGGACGTCAACCCAACACTTCTTTATAAATCCAACCAAATATCAGAACATGCTGATGGTATTAACATCCTTGGAGAAACATACATATATGCACAACTCGAAAAGCCTGGGGCAGAAATCGACCTAAAAATCGATAAGAATACAGACCAGGAGTAATAAAACAAAGAGTCAGAACATACTAATAGCAGACCAGAATTTCGAAATAGTGAATGACTTCATTTACTTAGGTGTCGAATATCTCCAATAAATCAACTCTACAAAACTATGCTTAGACCAATACTCTGTCACGGAAAGCATAAATGCATTCGAACGGAAGATCATGAGGAAGATAAATGGACCAATGAAGAAGGTGACCAGTGGAAAATTAGATAAAACCAGGAGATATAAACAGTTCAAGGGTTCCGACGCTGCAACCTCCACCAAACTACAGAGACTTAAATAGACTAGACATATTCAACGACGAATTAGTTAGGAATATTAAAAAAATATATATCCCGAGGAAAACCAGAAAGCGTACAACTAGTAGGAAGACAAGTCAAATAAATAAAAAGGAACACACAGACCATGAACGGCTTAGGACAAGAAAAATTAAAAGCGGGAAATTGAGGACACCAAGGTTCGATTAGGACTATATCCCATTAAATGAATAGATGGATGTAGTCTATGCGACTATTTCATTCTACCAATTGTTCTTGCACAACGCTTCAATGGTTTAGTACATCTATAGTTCTTGAGGAACATTTACAATTATTGGTGCATTATGGAGAGCTCCAACTCAGTTCAGCGTTGATCAGTTTCTCAATAATATCTTTCCCAATAGATAGACCAGACGAGGTACTTCTGCTACATGACCCGCCCAGTCATCGAACTTAGATCCCGTTGACTTTTATCTATAGAATACTTGAATGCTCAATCACCTCCTCACTTTTGTCTTTATAGTTAAGACAAATCAATCAATACTGGTTTCAGCAAGATGGAGCCACCCCCATCGGACTCGAGGCATCTTTGACGTCCTCACAGAAGTCTTTGGAAAGAGGACAATAAGTCTGGACGCCCCCCCCCGTAAGATAAAAGGTGGCCCCCAAATTCCCCCAATTTAAGTCCATGTAATTTCTTCTTATGGGGTTGTCTTAAAGATAGGGTTTATCGGAACAACCCCCGGTCCATTGACGAACTTAAGAATCGCATTACAGAAGGGATTCTAGCCATTTCTGCGGACACCAGAAAAACCGCAATTGGGAGTTTCGGAAAAATGGTTTAAATGACCATCTCTAGTGAAGATGGTCGTTTTGAAAACATAATGCATCACAATAAAAAAAATCGACAAACTTATCAATTACTTTAAAGCCCTTGCTTTAGATCTTGGTTAGCCCCTTATGAACTGCTGAACACAGGTATCACGTACTGCTCTCTATATGTTTTTCTGTCTGTCTATCCATCAATATATTTCCGATAAGTCGATTTTCATCACGAAAACTCATTTTTCATTCTAAGAATTTTAAACATGGTTTATCAGCGTAAGACGTAAAACCACCTAGCCAGCAGCGTCGCTTATCTGACCTTAACCATCTCTGCATCTAGTTATTGCCCGAACCGCTGAAACACCTGCACTGCGCTCCTTTTGCTCTTGCGTGGACAGCCGCAGACATTTTAAGGCGTCAGACCACGCGCGGGATTAGCGTCCCGCGGCGCTTTGCGCAATAATCCGGCGAATTGAACCCGCAAATCAAGCCGTTAAGCCGCTAAGCGGTAGGCGGAAAAAAGCGGCGCTCGTGAAATTTACACTTTTAAAATTCCAACGGGCACTGCTATTACCCCGGCCAGCCGTAAATACCTGCGCGAAAATGCGGCAGCCAGGTAGTAAAGAAAGCGGTAAATTATGGTTACAAAACGCGCGATTGCGTATCTGCCAGCTGTTTTGGATTTTTCGATTACCTAACTTTGTTCTTCTAATTAGCTAAGAATCCTGTAGGGCTGCGTTTTATAGTCACGATGCGCATGAAAATGAGGAATCGGACAGCATTTGCATTAGCAGCTCTAAAATTTCACACCCAGCGCCATGTCCTAAACGTCTTGCAGACCAAAAAAATTTAAACAACCAAATAAATCCTAAACTTAAAATTTTCCGCTCAAAAGGAGTGTAGCCCAGAGCTGTGGCAGTAGGAGTCTCCAGAATTATAAAAGAACAGTGAAACAGTGAAAAGTTGCATTTGTCGATGATGTAGGTTGGTTCAAATTGTCCTTCAGGAAGTTTTTCCAGAATAAAACACAAAACATTGTAGCACTCCGAATTATATCACTATCAATGTACACTTGTGAAGTCGGCCAAATGTCCAAGAATCCGCTGAGTTTTCCTTAAGGCTATCTCACAAATGCAACTACACATCTGATGTTCCCTTTTAGCCCTGGAATCGTAGCAAGTTTGTTGACATTAATCTTTTCTTCAAATCCTCAGAGGTTAGATCGCAAGACTGTGGTGGCCAATCCATATCACCCCTCTGCGAGATTTTGGCTTGAAGTAAAGTGAGTGTTTCGCTTGCTATGGGAGATGTGGTTCCGTCCTGTTGAAACCACATATCATTCAGATTCGAATTGTTGGTTTCATTAAAAAAGTTATTTACCATCTCCTAACAACGCCCACCGTTGACAGTAACAGCGTCTCCAACTTCGCCCTCAAAAGTTCCAGCCCACAATGCACACCAAACAGTGAATTTTTGTGAAGGTATTGAATTGTGAATAACACTTGGATTTTTACTGCGACAATTTTGACGACAAAGCCGTTTAAAGAAAAATGAGCTTCATCGCTCAATACAAGATTCTTTCGCAAAAATCGGCATCAACTGTTATGATCTCTAAAACACTGTTCATAAACGCACGGCGTTTTGGGAAGACTTTGCCTACGTCTAGTTACCACCAGCTGTACAAATGCAAACTTCCAACGTTCGCAGAAGGCAAACGGCATGCAATTCAAATCCTGAAGTTAAATTTGGATCCTATAAAGTTCCGAGATGAATAACTTAAACTGAACTTTAGAAAAACTTTTGGCGATAAACCTACTGAGTTCTTTAAGTGTTTGAAGCATCTGTTGAAGATTATCGACCTTATGGATGCTCTCCAACTCAAATTACCAAGGCAAACGTTACCATTTTCTAAGAAACAGCTTGTATAAGCCTTCAGGTTTGCCATACAAGACCTGAAAGGAATTTTAGCGAGAATTAAATTAGCCCTCTGGCGAGAATTGAACAAGAACGTCATGTTAAAGTGTATGAGAAGCTTAAGGAACACAAAACAGTTTTTGATCTTCAAATAAAGATGTGTTGAGAGACATGATCAATATGAGTGTTTTAAGAAAATTAAACCAAATTATTTTTTGAAAAAAATGAACTAAATACCAAATTAGATAAAACTTCAAAATCCGAACGATCGTCTCTTAATATTTTCGAACCTTCTACAATATTTAAATTTGTAGTAAAAAGACTTCTTTCTGACTCACGTCCGCCAACGCAACTCACCCCCGCTCCATCGATCCTGCAACGGTGACAATTTATCTCGCAGCTCTGCCGCGATATCCACCGAACGCAATTTTGCCGGGCGTTTCTGAGGGGGCCGTGAATCCTGGAGAGGAGCCGACAGCAGTCCAGGGCAGTCGCCAGGAGGCATCATTTATCACCTGCCATTGTCTGCAGCCAGTAAATTGAACTTCTGATGAGGAGAGCCCAGGAAATGGACGCGCGGGCTGCTTTGAGCAAACCAATTACGACACGTCTGGAGAGTTCAAAGGAAGGCGACGTGCAAGGAGGAGCGCTATTTGCTGCAAGGAGTCTCGGCGTCTCTGATTAGAGTGCAGCGCCTCTAGTAAAATTTTCTTTTTTTAATTTGAGGAGCAGTCTAATGAAAGGGGAGGCACGGAAAAGCTTCACGAAGCTATAATACGCAACAGGCGTCAAAGAGAAAGCTTTTTAATTTTAAATAAGGAAAGATCAAATTTGGTTTAGTTTTAAAATAAACATTCTAATTTGAATTTAAAGTAACAAAAAAAATAACCATTAAAATAACGTAACTTTATCTTTATACGGCCATTATTTTGCCTCGTGAAAAGTGAAAATAGAAATCATTAAGTTTAATTAAACTTTTGTTCTCAATACCAAGACAGAATTCCTAAGCAACTGCTAGTACATCAACCTTAAAGATCCAGAGGCTAACCTAAGAGTTTGTCGATATTTAAAAAAAAATTATACATAAGGGTACAATCTCAGAGACTACACTACACCTGTTTAGACCTAAGCAAAATTGTGTTCGTCCATTTAACCTGTTCCTTTCCCCACCAATTAAAGTAGTGAAAAACATCACTGAAGAGAACAACTTAAAAATTTACTGTGCACACGGAGCAAGCGTCTTAAAGATCTACATTACATAAATAAGATTGATTTCTCGTCCAAACCAAACCCGTACGGGATCGCTGGTCTCCCAGATATAGGCAGTATTGGGGAAGTAAAATACCTATCAATATTATAAGTACCAGTTAAATTTAATTGGACAATTCTGGATACTACTGTGTTGGAAACTATTAAGTTTACTATTTTCGAAACACCAATGGTTAACATATAAGTGAAGTAAGAATTATATTGAATAAATATCTTAGCAACTTTGATCCGATATCTGATAGGGTATTGTATATAGAACTTGACATCCCTTGTTAAGACCAACATTATTCAACTTTATGCTCAAACACCGGATAAATCTGAAGAAGAGACATTCTCCAGTGACTTCACAAAAAAAAACCTAGAAAAGTTCCTAAAAAGAGATAAGACTGTTCATAGCCAATGGAGAAGCAAGCAAGTCGTGGGTGTTTTGCAACATAGGAGCAATAGTCACCGATACCTTCTTCAAATTCCTTTTTAACGTTTATGCACAAGAAAATCACCTTAACCTATGTCAGAAATCAAATTGACTATATAATGCCGAACAAACGATATCTTAATTTGATAATTTCGTGGAAGTATCCCCTGGGGCCGATATCGGAACTAATCATAACCCTTCAGATGGTACCGTGGTTATGACTTGAAGTAACTAAAATAGAACAAACTAAGGCACAACGCATAGAAACACAACGAAAAAATTAGTAACTAAGGAAAAGACTTGGACTTTAAAAAGAGCTTAGGAATTTGAAGGAAGAAATCTTGAATGATTGACGAAATCTTGGAAGAAGAAAAGAATGTGGATGAAGAAAGATGAAGAATTGATCAGAGAACCCAAAAACAAGATATTGGAGGACTAATGTGATGAAATAAAAACTCGAGAATGTTAACATAATCCGTTTAATTTTTAAAAAAAGTTATGACGGCAGCGGAAATGTATAAGTTGAAAAGTTGCCGACGATTGGCAAATAAATACGACATTCCTAGACTAGATATTCATAAAAAGAAAAATGTTTAAAAGAAACATTTCCAGATGACAAAGAAGACAACATTCTAGAACAAATTTTCAACATGGGACCTCCAATTAGAAGTAAAAAAGTGAAATCCACTGTTAAAGAAATCAAAACTAATAAGGCTGTGGATATGGATAACGTTTATTCAGAAAGTTTAAAAATCATGCAGAAGAAGAAATAAATTGGCTTGCATCGACATCAAGGTCATCTACGATACAGAAATGATACCACAAATCTGACTAAGGACCACTTTTAATTATAACCCAAAAGAATAAAGCAAAAATATGTGAAGATCGTAGGATTATCAGCCTCATGAGTCACTAGTTGAAGATTTCCTTAAAAATCACTCATAAAACATACAAAAAGCTTGGCACGTCTCACTCGTATGCAGTTCGATTTTAGAAATCCTCTAGAGACTATGGGGAGGGGTATTTTCCCCAAGTACAATTATGTACAGATGATAACTGTGATATATACGCATGGGTGTAAGCGAACGTTAGGAAGCTCATTTTAATCTTAAAAACAATTGACCTGGATAACAAAAATCTTCAATCAAACGGCTGTAGTTACAGAGTAAAATATCAGTTAACTGAAGAGGTTGCATTAAAGCTCTTCAATGTTTACCCAGAGAACATTATAAAATAAACTTTAAAAGATATAAAAGAAAGGAAAATTTGTAAACGGTGAGTCTGGACGGACAGTCTGGACGCCGTGCAGACTCTCATCTCGACTGTAGCGGATGTCAGTCAACGCTAAGGCCCAAAATTCAACATTACGAAAACTAAATACATGGTCCGGTACCTATTGAACAAGTGATAGTCAATCAACAGCTAATCGCCATAGTTTAACGTTAAAACAATTTTTTACTAATATCTATGTTTGTACAGTTCTTCTTCAGTACTTGAATCCTTAAAAATGTGATGCTACCTATGCATATTGAGATTCTTTTGGGTAGATCACAATATCTCTAACAAGGTCTTACTTATGAACGTGAACTGTCATAAACTTGTACATCTAAAACATATTATCAGAAACCAAAATAGATCAAACTTAAAATAAACCTACAAAGCAAAGTTCACAACACAAGAGGACCAAAAAGAAGAAGAACATTCTGGATATGCAATCTAAGGAAATAGCCTTCTACAACATCTCCAAAATCCAGAAATATGATAAAAAATTCATGTGACCTAGGAACAGAAGATAAAGATATTAAGAAAACGAAATAGACAAACATAAAGTATTTCTAAGTCTCCAAAAGTCAGTCCTGGAAGACATTAAGATATTGAACAGTTTAAATACCTGGAAAATTTGACTACAAACGAGAGTACAATAGTTAAAGTCCATATAGCCAACCAAGCCTTTATGCATAAAGAGCCTTTCAAATCAAACATCACTTCATATAAACTTTAGAGAATCACAGGATGTTAAAGAGGAATTAAAGAAAAATTAAGGCTTCAGCTTTGAATTTTCTTTCCAATAGCTCTCTTCACTTTTTGTGCAATATTGCTGAGATGGCCTCCTTTAATGCCACTTTTACCAAATGGGTTCATGGCCTGACCAGTTAAGGACGCAATCATCTGTGAAGAAGCTCATAAAGTAGCTTATTTTTAGACACCAACTTTCTAATAGCAAAAAAATTAGAACCGTGAACGCTGATGTTACTTGAAAGGGCAGTATTTTTCACACGGCTGACATGTTCGAAAATTATGGTCCACGCAGCTGACTGCAAGATCGTTGCGCGGTCTCGAGGGCAGGCCAGGCTTATCACCACGCGAAAACGAGGTTTAATTGCAGCCTGCTTAATGACCGTCGGAATTTCTCGAACGGACCGATCGCCGCGAAGGTCCAATTATGAGGAAAGCGGTGGCCATCTATCCGCGGCGCTCAGGGCGGCGTTCATCCATAATGGCCGGGATTTTTTACGCCTGCTGTTTTGCGTGCGCTTTTCTCTTTTTAATAGCGCGCTGCGATGATTTATTGCAGATGGACAGTGCGATGTACCATTAGAGGTGCGATTTGCGCTGGGAATGTCACGACTCAATTGGCAAGTCCACGAAAATCGATGTCGCAACGCAGTATCTAGCTTTTACTAGCAATTTGGGTGCTTATGAAAGTACAGTATTAAAAAAAATGAAAGGAGTAATTCCTGTTCCAAAGAAATCTGTACAGGTATCCACTAAATAATACTATAGACGCCTCCTGTTTCTCCTAAGTTCTTATCTTCTCTCTCAAAAAATTTCTGGCAAGCAACCTATCAATGAGGGAAACAGGAAACATAAAGCAGATGCTTTTGACAATGTTCTACTAACTAAGGACCTCCAGCATAATCACCGGCTTGAATCAAATAAAACTCCACTGTATCAGTCCGAAAACTATGAGGTGAGGAAGGAAGAGAGATAGATAAGTTCCACCTCATTTTAAAAACCTGGGTTCAGCTGACTCCCGGCCATAGTAGCTTTTAAAAACCGTTTATCCAAGTTTACTAATGAAGACTACAACGGCGATAAAGGCAAAGGAGAGGAGCTCCATGTCGACCAATTCGGCGAATTCATCGATTTTAGGCTTAGTATAAAATCTATGGTAACGTTTAATTCAGAGTGGACAACTACAAACTGAAGCTTTTCATATTAGGCGGTTGAATACAAATATTTTCTTATTCTGGGATTGTGGCATTAGGCCTGATACATAAAGATTCTAAAAGAAATTAAAGATTTAATGCAGAACACAGATTCAGAACAATATGCCCTTCAACTGCAACATAGGGAGCCCCAACGGATTGGGGGGAGGGGGAGGGGTAAATTCTGCGAATAACCAATAACCCAAAATTCATTTACAACCAAAAAATAAGAGGACAAAGAAAATGAAGAACAACAACAGAGTAATAACATATTGGACTTTGGACAGAAATGAATAACAAAGTGAAAGAAAGTGTTAAAGTTACTCGTAATTAGTGAAAGAAAAAAACTTCATTGCTAGAGTGACGCCCCAAAATAAGAAAGAAGAAGAGCAACCGTTAAAGTCTCAATAAAAAAGTAATGGTTAGGAACAGTACAAAATTTAAAACCAATTAATGAGAAGATTCTTAAAATATTATAGAAGTACACAGCCGATACATTTAACATTTGGGGTCTATGCACTAAACGAAAAGAGCCCTTCTCCTTAAAAAAAAACGATTTATAGAAACCCTACAGTAAGAAATAGAAAACGTAAAGAAACATCAAAAATTAATTATCGCTAGAGACTTGAACAGAAAAGTGGATAGAAAAGATAATGACAGTTGGATATTTCGGAAAAGAGGTTATAAGTGAAATAGAGAAAAGCGATGAAAATAGAAAAAAAGAAAATATCTGGACAACATGAATCACGACCTTAATATGTAAAAATCGTAAAAACCACAAAAAATGTCCATACAAACAAACCCAAAAAACTTTGAGGATCGTAACTATAGAAAAAACAGAGTTAAGAGACCAGTCGCTAGAGAAAAGAAACAAAAGTGTGATTTGATACACCAAAATATAAAACAAAATTTAGGAGGAGCTGTGGGTGGAGAAGAATGAAACAGATTAGCGAGGTTGCTACCAAAGACTGCTCATAGAAGGTCGCCCAATGTTTTTAACGACAGATGAGGACAGTAGAACGACAAAAATTAAAGAAACAGTTAATAATCACCTTACAGAAATTAAAAGGCATTGTAAAAACTTTGAAAAACAAATTTCTTAGACCAGGAGGTGTAGCGACGGGGCCCAAAAAACTATACCGTATGACCCAAAAAATGTTTGATAGAAAAATTACTATAACAATGGATAATTGGAGTAACATTAACGTCATAGAGACAAAAATACAAGAACATGAGGATCCCAATTAGAAATACACACCTCTACCCTTTTTCATAAGATGAAGATGACCTTTAACTTCATGGTTCGTAAACACCCTAAAGAATATTCAAAAAACAAAAAAAAATTTAATAAAAGGGAATACTTGGTCAGAGGAAGGAAAGAAGTTTCTTGATTTAGAAGTTGCAGGCGGTGGTAAAGTAAGAGAAAATATTTTTAAATACATACAGTTTGCAGTCTTAAAATAAAGGATATGAAGAACAACGTCGGGCCTAAAACAGTTAAATGGATTCTTATGGAATACGCACATCAAAAGAAAACACAAAAAGATGATATTTGGCATCATAATTAGAAAAATCATAAGTCTCAGAGGGATAGATTATAAAAAAAGGCACCAGAGTAGAATTATCCCTACGAAGCTAGAATACTAAAAAAGACTGAGAAGAATTTCCAATGAAGAAATACAGAGAAGAACGTCAATGAAGAAAGGCCTACTTATATATATTGAAAAGAAGTACCTACGCTGGTATAGTCACGTTAGAAGAGTATCACCACATCAATGGATAACAAAAGTAACAAATGTAGTCCAACAGGAAGAAGAAAGCGGGAAAGACCGAAAAGATCTTTTAGAGATGAGGTAGATGAACGGAAAACTTTCAGAAAAGGATATTAGAACAATAAGGCATTTACAGCTGACAGCAAACAATCTATTGATCTTTCAAGAGGATAAGTAAAGCATAACGAAAACAAAAGTGAAAGGTCGTCAAAAACAATCAAGATAGCCAACCTTTCTCTTCTCAATTTATTGAATATTTTTCTTTTGAAACAAAGCTCTAACTTCATTTCTACCATTCTAGAAACTTCTCATTAGGACATTGTGTAATCTATTAAAGAAAACAGATAACTATGAACCTCATATTGGGCGTTGGGAGTGTTGGAATACCACGAAATTCGTTGGTCTCTCTGTGAATTGGATTTGACTTTAACAAGCTACAATAGAAAAAAAGTGATAGATGAAAGTACATTGTAATATAATTGAATCCAATTATAATAATGTAAAAAAGTAGCCCCATATCCAGAGCCGCTCGCGTACAATTACCTAGCAATAATCGATATATAAATCGCGGATCGCTTGCGCAACAATTTCTATTTGGTCAACTTTAATGAAACGTTACGCAACCGCCGCGGCCTATGATATTGTTTTGAGGTCGCCGCTTAGGACAAAAACCGATTACGGTCGCCGCTTAAGACAAAAACCGATTACGGTCGCCTTGAGGATATATTTAGCTGGAATCTCGAAAAAGCAGGCGTTGACAGCACAAGATAAGGCTTCCGCTGCTCAACATAATGCGGGCGTTTTTGTCGGCAATTAATTGATGTTTAATTATTTTTTGGGCTGTAATTGAAAGTTATTTCTGTCAAGCCCAAACAATATCCTGTCGCTTTTCAATTAATTCGGCGTTGTTCTAATTATGCAAACTGGTTCGATGCTCATTGACCTTTGCTTCGCCGATCGTAATTTATCCGTTCCTAAATATTTTCGTTGGTATGAGATTTTAATTAACGCTTGGCCTACAGATTTTTCACGAATATTCAAGATTCATAATGGGATATTTTAAGCGTTAAAAATCAATGTTAATCCTGAAAAACAAAGTGTGAAAATAAAGTTCTTGGACGCGCTGATCTTTGCATACGCTGTTCGTTAACAAAAAACTAGGACAATGCAATGCATGGCAAAAGAACAAAAAAGAACTCCACAAACAAGTCCTGGGCTTGGAGTTCACATTGGAAGCTACAATTAACATTTTCTTGTAACAAAGTTATTGAAATAAAATCATAAAACGACAACCAAACCATTAAGAGAATATTTAAAACGTTCACGACTATAGATTGACTACTCTAAAGTCCTATCACTTTAAAACTGAAATTGAAGCATCACAGTCAACTATTACGGTTACATTTGAACAGTTCATAAAACAAAAGAACGACCTTATCACTACTCTAGTGAGTGAAGAATCAAATAATTATCTTTTTGTGGGGATGTTTAAGAGTTATTTAATGCCATTTTAGATATTCTGTGTACCAAAATTAGAAGATATCTTTTTTATTTAAAAGACATTAAACTTAATCTTTTCTGGTTTCAATACATTTTATTAAAAGAAACTCTAGAACATAATGCATATCACTTCTTTATTTACAACCTCATTGAGACATAAACTACGTGGTATCACAAACAAATCTCTCAGTTCTACTTATTCTCATGTCTTTATTAACCACCAAAGAAACAGCGAACTATGGACGCTAAAAAAATTAAAGACGGCCAATTAAATCATTTTACTGTTCATCTAAAAGACAGCAGCATACTTAAAGAAAACTACACAAATCTCTAAGTCTAAAAAAGTGAAAAAGCCATCAGATTTGATGACACTACTTACAATATATAGCATTCATTATCGCAAATGCTATGTACAATGTCCACATAGTATCATGAAAAATGGAAAAAGATTCTTTGAAGATGTCTTTAATGTAGAGAGATTATATTTAAGAAGGTTGTGGGTGTTACGACTAATTTACAAGCACTTGTGTCTCAACAGTGGAGTCGCTTATAACATTTTTTATATTTAGTAATTAGAGCATTCAAAAATAATTCTCCCCCCTCAAAATTCTGGATGCGTTTCAGATTGAAGAAAAGGTAATAAACCGTTCTTTCAGTGTTATGAGTGCAATTGTGATCAAAGCAAAAAGCCATGGAAGCAAACAATTGTAAGCAGCGATAGAAAGCGCGGTTTCTTTGGAGAAAAGGAATGACTACTTCAATAATCCATATGATGTCAGTAGCCGTTTGTGGGAACGCAGTACTAAGTTACAGAATTGTGTTTCGTTAAATATTATCCAGCGTGTGTCCAACTGGTAATGGTAAACAGGTGTCATATGCGATGTTCTGGTGTTTCGCAAAACTTTGCATACCATCATCCATGAAGACTTAGAAGTCACAAAGGACCGTAAACAATAAAATCCTCATGTTCTTACCGCTCAACAGAAGCATGCGGAGGTATAAACATGCCAGCAGTTTCCGTAGCTATACAGAGACGTTCTTAATAATTATTTTGACATTGGACACCAGAAAAGAGGATCGCTGGATCTCCGTTCTGTTTGACGCACCGAAAGAGACTGTGTGCAGTAAGAAATCCTCCTTCAACGACAAGCTTCAGTCACACAAATCAGTCCACAAATTGTGCCGTGCTGCATTCAAAGAATTATTTTCAACATTTGCATGAAAACTGCCTTCACAATAGCAAGATTACAAAGGCATTGGGGGGAAATACTTCGAACAAAATGTGTACTTACTTCTTGTTAACAAAAGATTAACGAGAAGACAATTGTAGTGCCTATAATTTTTAAACGCCCCAAGTACAACATGACATGCAAGAAAAAGTATATTCTTCCTCTTCGACACCAACAAGATTTAAAAAAATACTCCTGTTAGCTTTGGAAACCAACATTGTTACCTTCAACCAAGCTGCTTCTATAAATGATTCTTAGAATTCACAATTATATTTTGATGTTCTTAATTAAGCCTTGATTGAAATTTCTAGGTCACTTTTTGATCTAAAACCATTCTTCTGCAGATGCTATCTCCACCAAAGGAAAATATTGGTCTTGTTAGAAATTTTAAGCAATTCCACCAATCAGAATTACAATTTACCTCGCCACAGCTTGGTTTGAAGGAAAAGTTGAAAAGCTCAAGGTGTATTCAATTAAGCAATTTATTTAGAATATTTATTACCTAATCTGAAATGTCGTAACCAACGCCATCACTATTCAACCTTTAGTCAAGTTAACAAAATCGAGTCCGTTGAAACCTTTGTAAACAAAATAGGCATATTCACCAGTGTCTCTAAGATTTAAAATTGTAAAGACATATTTGTGTCTCGCGCATCTTAGGCAACTTACTCAAGCATCTACCAGACAATTCATAAATTACTTAAAATTGTTAAAACAGGAACAAAAAATGAGCTTTTAGAAGAATATAAATGGTAGCAAATATAAAATTTTTTTAGAACTTCTCATTCTTCAAGAAAACTGAATAATACCACACTTACTACTTGACATGCACAAAAGTCCATAATTAGAATTTTGTCCTAAAACCACCAAGATAAAAAAATCTTAATCCACAGATCACATTTTAGTAAAAAAAGCCATGCAACATTTACAAAACTATTTTTCACATAGCCCGCAAACTAAATCTTCAAAAAAACCAATACAGATAAAATATAGGACTATATCAAGACCTGCGGAAACAGTACATTCGAATTGAAGAGACCTTCTTCAAAGTCGCTTTTAAAAAGCTTTTTACATTACATTCAAAAAACAACTATAAATCGAGCTATTCGTTAGAAGTTTGTCGATTACACTTTGATAGAATTAAACGAGGCCACGTACCAGAGCTAGCGCCTAAGCTACGAGGCGCAAAGCTGCAGAGCAATATCAGCCTCAATTTAAAATGGGTGGACGATAACTAATTAGTTAAGGGAAAGGTTGTGTTATATTCACAATTTTTTATGCACGAATTTGTTCAAATAGCGCTACCGACTACTTCTCAGGATAAAGTCTGCCATTCTCAATGATTTTCAATCAAAAAAACTATTGGCATGTTTCTTCAACTTTATTCAAGGACTCGAATCGACATCAAGGAGTGTCTCATTTATCAGAAAAAACCGATGTCGGATGGAGCAGCGTCTGGACTGTAAGCCAGGTGCGGAAGAACCTCGAAATGAGTTGGAACACTATCGTTATGAAAAAGAATTTACTTGCTTTGAATCAGGCGTGGATGCTTTTCCTTTACCTTATCGTAGACTAGCTCACAATGAAGATGAAACTAGTTAGCACATTGTCAACACGAAACACTAACAAAACGTCGTACAAAAATCAACAAATTCACAGCCGTACCAGTGGTAGACTTAGTTCTTCCAACCATAATATCTACCAGCTAAAAATCTCCACTTATGATTTGGATTGAATTTAAATTTTCAGTGCAAAACCAACGCTCAAGTTTGTACCTCACCTTACGCAGCAGATTTACGTGAACGCCGGAATGTAATGTCCTGTGTGTGTTCCTGTTCTTCTCACTTATTAAGAAACCAAACGGAACTAGAGAACTAACATTGTCAAGTCCAAAAAGGGACACGGACTAGGTTCTACCTCCGCCTTGGAGTAAAATTTATCCATTTGAAGAAGAATGCGTGCCACTACTACGTTTTAGTCAAAATTGCTTACATTGAATGTTGTACTTCTAAATGCTTCCTGAAAAGATGGCGACTGACCAAGTCGTTTTCGTGTATTCTTAATGTCACTAAATTTTACCGTGATATGAGTGTAATTTTTGGGAGCAATCCTAAAATTTTGATGGCCACTAAAGTAAGTGAACTATGTGCGTTCAAGTCCATTGCATGTACAGAACTCTTAATAAAAGAGGCTAATAAGATATTCATAAATAGCAGAATAGTTAGAGGATTCTCATCCCCAAAAGTCCAAATTCTTCAAAAAAAAAACAGAATTGTTAAATTAGATTGTTCGGATACGGCTCTCAACGGGTGCAGCCTATTTTGGAGAAAAACCTTTTGCAATATTGAAGAACAAAAACGAGAGCAATGTCATTCACAAAACTCTTCTGCGCAATCGCTTTACAGACATAAAAGCAAAGGGGCACAATGTACAGGAAGGTCACAGCCAGTAGCATCCTACAAGCCCTCTTCTCCCATTATCCGTGATGCGTAATACCGGACCAAAACTTCGAAGGGTCAGGTAGAGGCATTTAAACTTTACAAAAAACATCTTATTAAATTCATGAATATTGATTTGGGTTGCTGATTTCTGAAAATCGCGTGATGGAAATAATTCCTTTAGAACAGTGATATGAGTATTGGTGACTTAGTTACGGAGAGCATTCTTAATCCAAGACTACCGATAACTTTCATACACAAAATACGTGGAATCAGTGTTATACCTCAGGAGATAATTTTGGATGATAAAGAAGTCTTCAACCTCTTAGCTGTTATGCAGGTTATATTCATTAGATAACAAAAGATCGTTTCACATTATGTTTGTTGTTACAGTTCTGGCTACACTCAATCCTGTAGTCATACCGTCCCTGAATATTATACATAAGCAATTGATCGTTACTTCGAAGTTCTCTAAGTATCGTTTTTCAGTATTTAAATCGCCACCAACTCCGTTCACATTGGGGAAAAAGGTAAAAAATCACAGAGATAATTTGTAATAATATTTTTGTCCTGACAATTAGCAGGAGCACAAAGCCAAAACCGGAAAATTTGAGTAAGTCCTTGATGTAACTATGAAACCTTAACAATCAAAACGATACCTGAGCAAACTCGAAGCCTTCGCTAAGTAATGCGGATACTAGAACCTAATAAATAACGAAGCGATGCTTCAGAAAGCAATATTTTAATCCAACATTAGTCTGGAGGAGTTGGATAGGGTAAAATAGAGGTGAGTGACAAAACCACTACTTGCCTTCTTATTCTTCTTCTTCTTTTACGCAAGCTATTAGCCTCTTTTTAATGGCGCAGTCGTGCGGTACCATAAGCCATGTTATGTTGGGCGTACCCTGAGCAGGTATTTTATTTATTTGTCGAATTACAAAATTAGGGCACATCATAAAAGTGTGTGGACCTTAAATTATATACCAATTTGCAACAAACTATCTGAGACAAAGCTTTGAAAATGCTTTTTGTATCCAATATCAAAAAAATTGCGCAAACTACTAAATATTAGTAAATAAATAAAATATATTCAACTATCCAACAGAATGACGAAAGGAGCCGAACTAAGTCTTTTACTATCACGTCATATGTGTGTACTAACGAGTCTAGAAACTTATTCATCTATTATTTCACTGACATAACGCCATACTGCTTTAAAAGGGAGCAAGATGTTATTTAAAAATGTTTCAGAAACGTCAAAAGAAAAATTTAATCGCAAAGGAAAGTAGCCTTTCGAGGAACTACTTAAAAGTCAAACCAACTAATAATAATCTTCGAAAGATACTTTAACCCAATCTTGAAATTTTTTAGTTACACCTATGGCATATGATAAATGAAAAACGATATGTATTACGAATGGACAGCATTCCCTATTTAATTTCAAAGCAAGGTTATGAAGCGAAAAGTGGTCCGAACGTAGGGGAAGTGATTTCATTAGACGCAGATATTCAGAAAGTTATCACACACGTAGCAGACAAACCAATAGAACCCCTTCTCCTATCAAAGCATAATTTGGAACCATGACACTGCTGTGGCAACCAATAATCTATTTTGTTGTAGGTAAGAAACCTCAAAAGTACTGGTTATGCAGCTAGAAGGAGCGAAAGAAGACTTTAGAGTGCGTAAAGTAAGACATTTCATTTTGTAATCTCCGGGACGATCTGCAATCTGCTTCTCACGTGTCTAGTCGTACTGCACGTTTTCATCCATATAAGATGGTTTTACACGACTTAAATGACAAAATTGCCCGAAAATTTGAAAAACTTCTTGGAAAGCGTGTCCCATGACGCAGTTTGGGTGATAATAACCCACAAGTTATCCATGAAACTCCTTTCCACAGCAAACGTAATTGAGGAGTAAAATTGGAGCCATTGGCCCTCACATTTTTGATTCGATAATTTTTCACAACAAACCTCAATGCGCTCTAAATTGAAAAGTTTAGTTCGACAGGATGGAACCACAGCCAACACAGCAAGAACTTCGTTCCAAATGTCAGATGTCTCCTGCGCGCCTAAACTATCAACTATCACTTGGCCAGTCCGCTTCTTCCTCAAAGATGATGCTTATCAACATAACCCTAGTATCCTCCCAGACAACAAGTATTAGAAAGAATAATGAAGAACTTCAGAATACGACGTCAACATTTGATCGAAAATGAAGGATGCCGCTTGGCCAATATCATCTGTTAAACACATTGAAATAAAACTTCCACTTGCACTTTTGTAAAGGGTGGTCCAACCATAATGCACGATGTTAATTGTGAGTCACACCTTAACGTCAAGTTTTTTGCCCAACTTAATTTGACATTTCTTTGTTTCAGTGTTTGACAAATTCAACCATGGAGAGGTACACAATCGAGCAGCGCGTTAAGATTATTGAAGCCTTTTACGAAAATGGGCGTTCAAATCAAAATGCATTTCGTGCACTTTGTGATTTTTTTGGTCAGCATAATCGACCAAATGTGTCCACAATCGGGAGAATTGTGCGCAAATTTCAGCAAACCGGGTAGGAAATGTGAAAACACCTGTGCATGCTCGCCCAGTTCGTTCTGCGGAAAACATTGCTGTTGTTCGCGATAGTGTGGCAGAAGAGCCGTCGACCTCGACTCGTCGTCGTGCCCAACAATTGAACATCTCACGAACATCACTGATGCGAATTTTGAGTAAAGATTTAGATTTACACGCTTACACGGTTCAATTGACTCAAGAGCTGAAGCTTACTGACCATTTCAAGCGTCGTCAATACGCCGAATGGTTGGTTGAACAAACAGAAGTGAATGGTGACTTTACAAAGAAAATCATCTTCAGCGACGAGGCACACTTTCACCTCAATGGATTCGTTAACAAGCAGAATTGCCGCATTTGGGCAAATGAGAATCCACGAGTGATTGTTGAAAAGCCGATGCATCCACACAGCGTGAGTGTATGGTACGGTTTATGAGCTGGCGGCGTCATCGGGCCGTACTTCTTCGAAAATGATGTCGGCCAAGCAGTTACCGTGAATGGTGTTCGCTATCGCGAGATGATAACGGACTTCTTGTGGCCAGAAATTGAGAATATGGACCTGGACGATATGTGGTTCCAACAGGATGGTGCCACTTGCCACACAGCCAACGAAACAATGACTCTTTTGCGCGAGAAATTGAATGGCCGTGTTATCTCACGTCGTGGCGATGTTAATTGGCCGCCACGATCATGTGATTTGACACCGTTGGACTTCTTTCTTTGGGGATATTTAAAAGAAAAAGTGTACGTCACTAAGCCAAGAACAAATCAAGAGCTAAAGGATGAGATAATTCACATCAATTAACGACATTGAGCCTCAATTATGTCTCAGAGTAAGTGAAAATACGGACCATTAGATAGAGGTATGCCACCGAAGCCGTGGGGAGCATTTGGCCGATATTTTGTTTCACACATAATTGTCATAGATCTTTCCATCATAATAAAAAATATTAAGATAATTCTCTGAAAACTTTTTGTTTTATTTACAATTAACATCGTGCGTTTTGGTTGGACCACCCTATAATTTTATCTAGTTAAAAATAAATTTTGAATGCCTTCTATCGCTTCTTCTTTATCCAACCGAAAAAAAGGTGGAGGGGTTTTGCTCCACCCTATAATAAATTCTGTCAACCAATCGATCGCGTAATCGAAATTAAATAGAGAACATGAGAAACAAGACACGGATACTCGGTAAAATCTGAATTATTTTGAGCAAAGAATTCCACAAATTAGGTTCAACTTTAATATTTGGCACGGTATTATAGAAATGTTCTTGATCTCTATGTTGTTGGTACTACTTTAACTGGCACTCATTCTCATCTCTTTTAGAACAGATTTGAAAATATTTGAAATGCATTAAACTTACAGGATTTTTTTTTTTTTTTATTAAAAACACCCATTGAGTGAATTTATTATATAGCAATCTAGTAGATACATACTAATGAGCTATTTGTTTTTAACTTAATTTACTACGGTTTAAAATTGCAAAGTACTTATCCTACGACAATCACTTTGGTTTTGACATTTATTGGGCACTATTTTTTATTGCGCACTGGATTATAATTATTGGCTCACTGCACTAAGTCAAGTGGTTTCACTCTTTTTAATCTTCTAGTTAAGTCAACATTATTATCAAGGAGCTGGAGAACCTCAATATTGATGTGCTGATGTAGACGTTGTTCATGTCTTTCGGCATACCTTCTGATAGCGTTGTCAACGGTTTCCACATCCAGGTCCTTATGGAGATTGTCATTGCGAATGTACCAGGGGCATTAACGATACCCGCAGCACCTTATTTTGGAACCTCTGTATGATATTTCGATTACTTTGACTGGTACAACCCCATAGCTGAATACCATAAGTCCACACTGGTTTCAGGACTTGTTGATAAAGCAAAAGCTTATTATATACTGTCAGGGCTGAATGTCTACCCAATAACCAGTACAGTTTTCTGTACTTCAGCTTGAGTTCTTCACATTTTTCTTAACATGTGGTTTCCATCTAAGTTTTGCGTCAAGGGTCATGCCCAGATATTTAGCTGTATTCTCATACGGTACTACTTGCTGGTTGATATATATTGGATTGTGCTCGATTCTTTTATTAGTGAAATCAATATGCACCGATTTGCTTTCATTTAATTTAATTCGCCATTTTGCTGTCCAGCTTTGTATTTCGGCAATAGCTGTTTGTAATTTTCAGTTGATTCTATATTGTTGTCCCCAGTAGCTAGAATTGCAGTATCATCTGCGAATGTGGCAACAACATTTTCATTGAATGTAGGCAAATCCCAAGTGTATAGAAGATAGAGGAGTGGCCCCAGTACACTTCCCTGCGGCACACCTGCTTGGATTTTCCTCAACTCTGAATAAGTATCTTCTTGTTTGACTCTGAAATAACGTTCAGATATGTAGGATTCTAAAATTTTTGAATATTGCACAGGAGAAGCATTTTGAGCTTATGAATTAGGCCCTCGTGCCAAACCTTATCGAATGCCTGTGCAACATCCAAAAATATCGCCGAGCATACTTTCTTTTCTTCTAATGCTTTTTCAATCACATCTGTGATTCTGTGCACCTGATCAATCGTGCAGTGCTGGTTCCGGAAGCCAAATTGATGATCCGGGATAAGATGTTTTCTTCGATGATTGGTTTTAGTCTCTTCAGTAGAAGTTTTTCAAACAATTTAGACATAATTGGTAAAAGCGATATTGGCCTGTATGATGCTGCTTCATGAGGTGGCTTTCCTGGTTTAGCAATCATGATTACTTCGGCTACTTTCCACAGCTGTGGTACATACTGTAGTCGGAATGAAGCATTGATCAAGTTGGTGATTTTAGTTAATGCCTTTTTCGGAAGTTCTTTTAAAATTTGACCAGTAATTAGATCGAAGCCAGGGGCTTTTTTCTGATTGATATTAGTTTTATTTCTTGTTTAATTTCAATTACAGTGACAGGTGGAATTTTATTTTTTCTTTCTTGCTTGATGTCATAGGGCGGTGGTGTTTTGTCATCGTCAGTTAAATTGGGTTGAAATATCTTTTCGAGATTGTCGGCAAATCTTGCAGCTTTTTGTTCATTACTTCTGGCCCAGCTCCCGTCCTCATTTTTGATCGGAGGTATTTGCATAATAGGTCTTTTTAGATTCTTAGTGGTTTTCCATAAAGAATATTCAGTACTAGAATCATTAGTAAGGCCACGCAGATGTTCACTGATGGTATCATTTTTTAACTGCTTAATTTCATTTCTTAGCTGAGATGTAAGATTATTCAATCTAGTTTTATCTTGCTGAGCTCTGGTCTGATGCCATCTCTTCCTCGCTTTCCTTTTTTCTGATATTAGTTCCAAAATTTCTTTAGGATAGTTATGACCTTTCAGTCTTCTTTTGATTTCTGGGGTGTTTTGCCACGCAGAGTACTGAATTTCTTTAACCAGCTTTTCCACCTCAAAGTCTAGCTGTTCTTCTGTTTGTAGTGGGACTGCCAGATTAATTCTTTCTTCTAATGTTGCTCTAAAACTTTCCCAGTAAGTCTTTTTGTTAGCTAGTCCAGGATTGTTTGACTTTGAGATAATATGTTCGCTTAGCGTCAGTACAATCGATGAGTGATCCGAGCTCAATTCAAAGTTATCTTCTATTTGCATGTAATTGCTTGATATATTTTTGATGATATAGAAATCTAGCAGATCTGGAACCTTTTCTGGATCTGTTGGCCAGTATGTAGGTTTGCCTGTTGAGATAGTTTCACATCCATATGCTTGAACAGATTTTAGCAGTTCTCTTCCTCTAGTTGTAATCAGCCTCGATCGAAACTTACAGGATAGAGCTATGATAAAAATGTTTCAATGAGACACCTCTACATAAATTACTAGTGTAAAAATATTTAAATGAAGCTATTTTCCAGATCGTGAATTGAGGGGGAACGCAATCGTAGTATAGTCAGCTAGATCCCCAATTTTGGAGATTTAATTTTTTTCTTGTGGGGAACAGTGAGATAGTATATTGAAGAGCCTATGTGTCATCAAATTTGAAAGGACTTACGAAGACCATTGAGGGATATTTTGTTATAAAAGCTTCCATGTTTAAACCCTAAGATAAAAAAACTGGCAGTAACTTCAGTTCATTTTTTTCTGTTATTTTTTGCACCACTAAAATGCAGATATACAAAGATTTGACGTATTCTTATCATAACTCATGCCAATGCAGATTTGATGACAATCCAATCAGACAATATAGCGGAATTTGTGTGTTGTAGCATGAAACTTGCAGTATTTTAACTGGCGTGTGTGCCTCTTTATCAGTTATACTATATCAATATTCCTATTGCGTTCACCAATCGACTATCCAATCTCTTAAAAACGCGATTTAAAGATTTGTCTTACTTCATCTACTGTGCAAAGGTATGTCTTTCACGTTAGTAAAGAATGTATATAGAGTTATTAGCATCTTTTAAGGTGATGGATAGGGAAACATACCCGGGGCAGACCAAAATTAGCAGGCAGAATTCTACTCAAAGTAAGCAGTTGTAAACAGTGCCCGAATTAAAAATAGGGAAGCAATAGAATACCACCCGCGATATAATCCATAGAAATAATCGTGATTTTGACTAATGAGTAGAATAGTCTACAAGTAATAATAAATAGGAAACATCAAAATACAAAAAGACATGAACGTGGAACATCACAAGCATGTGTGAAACAGGAAAGATCTAGAATACAATAAGAAAATGGAATTATTAAAATATAGTACAAGCATATGCTCCCACGCGAGAAGCAGAAGTAGATCAGACTAAAACATTCAAAGAAAAACTAGAACAACTATTATTAGTGGGACCAAATTTTGACTTTTAAAAGAACTGGGACCAAAAAAAGTTTTTTTCGGGTTCAGGTGATAATTCAAAAACTTATTTAAATTGTGATGTGCACATAAGCGCAATAAATTACTAGAAATTTTCAGTAACCCGAAGAGACAACGAAGATATTTACAAACAAACTGCGATACAGGAGCATTCACAAACGGAAAAATTATAAACAACGTTAGATATGCCAATGATATGGAAACTTAAATGGCTAAATACCAACACCAACATTGTCTCTTTTCGTTTTCACTAGTTCTTTATACTTGTAGAGACACATTTTTTGACATTAATTGAGAATTTACACCAAGAGTATTGAGAAAATGTATTGTAAGTCTTTGGCTTGGAAGGGAAAACGCCCGCTGGCGTTTCTGCTTATCACTATCACTTAGTATAATTGAGGTAGGTTTGCAGGCCAGATTTTGTTTAGTCTTCTATTGAGAACTCCATCCCCATATAGCTTAGCTATAAGAACGTTTGGATATCCCATAAGTCGTTGTCGATATGTCGCCTTGAAATGTTTATATTGTCTTTGGACTCTAAAAGCTGTAGACCATAAAACCATATGGGTTTTGGCATAGTCTTATATAGCAGGATATTATTCTTGATAGACAATTTTGATTTACGGCCCAAGAGCCAATGCATATGTTTGAGCTTGAGATCTGCCAAATTAAGCGTTGATCTATGTGTAGTCCTAGGTATTTAACATCTAATTTTGCAGGCACAAGGACTCCGCTGATAGTTACAGATGGGCAGATTTCGATGTTACTTGAAGAGATTTATATTGGTTTATTAATACTCCGATGTAATATTTCTTTTCCTGGGTGTTCTTAGATATTATATTCTATGGGCTTGGTGTATCGTCGAAATCCAGACTGGTGGTTAGGCACCAAATTTGTTAGTCTTCCTGGATTCTTCGAAGTATCAGCTTCTTATGTATTTTAGAAAGGATAGGCAGTGGTCATGAGGGAGTTAGCCATTGTTGTATATTATTATTTCTGCATATTTCCACATAGAAGGAAAATAGCATTGGGTTGTTTAAACAAAAAGATTGTGAAAATAGAGGCAATTTTGAAACATTCAGTGAAATCGCCGCCGATTATGCAAAGTGAATGGTACAAGAAACCTCCACCAGATTAGGAGGTGCGTGGTAGGACGACAAAATCGAGCTGTGTGCGTTTCAGTTTTGGAGATTGGAAAGCACACGCTTTGGCGGCCGCAGACGGCGAGGCGAATTGACCAAATTGCCGTAATTGGACGACGCAAAGTGCAGTCTGAAGTGTCGCACAATTCAATTGCGACAATTCGCCACATGCAAATTGGCGAGGCCTCCGGCCGCATCAATCATGCAGGGAGGCGCCAGAAGCGTCTACTGATTTGCTCGATGCCGTGATTTATGGTCTTCACCTTGCGACGATTTCTCAGGCGCAAGGACGGGCCCTATTAATATTCCGATAGCCTGCCTTTTATGTAATCAGCGCGCATGCATCTTCTTCATTTGCTCAACATTAATCCTAATCAAGCGCCACTTCCTTCCAGCCTCATTAATTTAGCTCCGCGTGAATCATGGCCATGTGTTAGAACGCTAACGATACGCATGAAGACATCTTTTGGTCTAAAGACGGCAATTTCAGTTTGCTGAAGAAAATGACCCAACTTCCATCCTTGTGGGGGGCGCTGCAGTTGCGATATTAAATCATTTTGGGCCATGCTGCGTCGCGCTCCCGCGAACTTGAAAACCTCAAAAGCCCCAATTCGCTCTGCGCTGACTCACGTCGTGACACCATTCTCTCAATTATACACGAGCGAACTTTACGGCCGCGATTCTTGAAAACTGCAGGAGATTACCGGGGACTGCAGAGGCCTTTGCATCTCATCGGTATTGCGCGGCACGCACTTTCTGATTCATTAGGATTCATTACGCAGGCCTCTTTTTTTGTCTGCGGTTAATCAGGCAGGTGATAATGCGCCTGGAAAATTCCTCGATGTTTGCATGTTTTGCTGCGCTTACGTAATGCAATCGACAAGGCAGTAATGATATGGGCGTGCGTCAATGGCTCACTTGAAGATTCTGCTGATATCGAACATCCTGGCAGTTGAGGGTCGGCCGAGCACAGACGGGCTAGCAACCGCAACTTACAATTTATAGTTAGAACTACAATTAGGCATCATGTCTTAGAAAAATTATTAATATAGCCTTGCACCATAAACCGTAAGCTACAAAACGATAGCTACCTTAAATTTTAAATAATTACAAAATGGGTCACAGAGATATCGATTTAATCAGTCAGGACACAAGAAAACCAAGAATTATAGTATGATGAGGTTTTGCTTAATATCACATCCTTTGAAAACAAGAGAAAGGTTGTGAACTTTTCTTGGAGGCTCGAACTTTGCATTTTACCAAAATATAAGCCTTCCACCTACTGGATTAATAATCCACCGCATCAACCCTATCTTAGATAAAATCCCTGACTATCACCACTCAACGGTCCAACAGAGTCACTGCATTGTCCACGCAATAAACAAATCCTTCTAAGACAAACATTCTGTACCTTTGTATTTTTCGACACCAATATGGTTTTTGATAAGGTTTGACATAAAAGTCTGCTCTATAAAATTAAACCATCATCATCATATTTCAATCTCTTTAAATCGTACTTTAGCAACTAATAATTCAAAACCAAGGTTAACGACGAATACTCGAACACATTTAGAATTAAATTTGAAGTTCCCCAGGGTGATCTATTAAGCCCATCGCTTTACATACTGCATACATCTGACCTCCCCACCACAACTAATACTCTAACTAGGACCTTGGGCGACGACAGTCATCCTTGCGAACCATGCAAATCCGACAAATGCATTTTCATACGTAGAAACCACCTAAACCCCTTACTAACTAAATTAATGCACTAAAGAAGGGTTTTTGTCCTCAAGGTTCACTCAACAATACAATCATTTCTGTATCGTTGGAAGTGCATTATCTAGGATTATACCTAGCTGAAAAACTCCATTGGAAGGAACACACACCTAATAACAAGAAACAAATAGACCTTAAATCCAATCAACTGTACTGTGGTTACTTAGAAGAAGATCCTAACTGTTCTTCAAAAATTAAATTATTAAACCCATATGGACTTACGGCATCAAACTATGGAGTTGTGCAAGCAAGTCTAATATAGCAGACCCCCAAAGAATCTTCGTGCAACGACCAACGCACCTTAGTATACATCTAACCAAACACCTCACGTGGACCTCGACGTTCTATTTGTGAAAGATGTCATTCAAGAACAAAGTAACAAACATCACAATGAATTAGACTCTTAAAATAATCCCTTAGTGTCGCTACTAATACAACAAGAAAACAGGAGATTAAAAAGAATTGGTAAGCCGGCCTTAGATGTTAAACAAGTGGACTCCTCAGTGGTAAACTTCCGTAACGTCCTATGCTATCATATTAGCTTATAGAATGTGAACTCTGATTTCCGATTAATAAAATATAAAAAATCACCAAGCGCTTTAAAAGTGTGATAAAATTCAAATAAACTTTGACTAAGCAGCGTATACAAGTTTCTTTATTGAATTCGTGCGTCCTCTTTGCTAATTCAGCAATTAAGGTACTCATCTGCATCTGTCTTCCTTGCCAAAAAGCTATTAGTCTGCAACACCGTTGCCAAAGACGCTCTCGCAATTTTAATGGAGGTAGCTGTGCATACCAATCAGCTATGTTCAATTTTGTAGGCGAGAGATTAAATCGTGCTTGGTAATTTCGTATGCACAGTGCAAGTGATCAAAGTGTTTGTAGTACACCCAGAAATTCGATTCTCTTTAGCTTAAATAAGCCGCTGATGAATATTAATTTCGGCATTTTCAGTCAATGGCACCATCGTTGCAACTTGGCACGTCACAATGTGAACTAAGTTCAAGGTGCGTTTACACTTCAGGAATTCACTACGACGGAGCTGTTCGAGGAGGAGTAATCATCATCGACTTCAATTTTTCAGATTTTTGAGGCTGGTCCTTGGCCAGCATTCTGATCAAACGTCGTCCTTTTTCAGGGGCACCAGAAGGGCTTGGCCATTAAAAAAAATTATAAGCGAGCAAACCACTCTAGACATGACTTTCACTGACCATTTTATCACCTAAAAGTTAGTAGAGATCGCGAAATGAGTAAATAACTTTCTATTCTTCCTGGAAATAACAAAGTGTTAATTGTCCAGTGGGTGGTAATCGGCTGACAAACAGTTCGGGCTGCAAATCGGACAACGAACAATTTTTATGTTCGGATAACAAACACGTGTTCAAATAATAAACACCTTACGGTACATTTATAGAACTGCATTTTAATGCCATACATGAATGATTTCTGAAACGAGACTTTCAGAGTCGTAAACATAACCTTTTGTGTGCTAGTTGCTTTCTGTTCTTTACATTTTTGTAATTGCTTTTCTAAACTAGAGTGTCAAGAACCGTGGTCACAGAAATCAAACAAGAAATAACAGCCAAGGTAGAGATGAGCAGAAGAAATCTGATGTTGCTAGATCTGTAGTGGGAGAAGAAAGATATAGTCAAGAAGACTCGAGCAGCTAAAGAACAAAAAAGCAGCTAACAAAAATCGCATTTGAAAACAAAGATGTGCCATCCATAAAAAAATGGAGAGAAACAAACTTCACATTTGTCAATTGAGGAGATAAAATTCAAGTCTACTACTGGACAGTTTGCAAAGTTTAAAAGAAAACCTGGCATTAAACATCTCAAAATGCACGGTGAGTCTGCTACTGCAGATAAAGAAGATGAAAAGTTCTGTTTCAAATTTTAATAATTAATTAAAAAGGATATTGCCCACAACATAAAATCCATGAAAGATCGATTGATGTTACTTTTGGGAGCTAAGGCTATTGGTATGAAGCTTAAGTTGCTTTTGGTTTATCACTCTGAGAACCCTAGAACATTTAAACAAAATTCCATAATTAAAGCAAGACTACCAGTGATGTGGAGATCGATTGCAAAGGCATGGGTCACGAAAGTTCTTTTCAAATAATGGCTGTTTAACGTTTGTGCTCCAGGCATCAAAGATTACCTTCAGATCAATGAACTGCCATTGAAAGCAGGGTTGCTTTGAACAATGCACCAAAATACCCCAGAGATCTTGAAGATTTTCCCTGGCTGGCGGCTCAGTTTGTCTCCAAATACCATTCGTTGATTCATCCAATGGATAGAGATTATTTCGGATTTCAAAAAATTGTACACTCGCGGGTTGTTTCGTCAGGGTTAAGCATGACATTAAGAACGCTTTGGTACTCTTGAAGCTATCCGGCTCAATCAAAAAGCGTGCTCAGAAATCACTCAGCGCCAGTTGAATTCTGCTTGACAAAAGCTACGTCATTCTTGCATTAAGGGAACGGGGATGGTATCCTGAAATTATGGATGACATTGTGGCAACTGCTAGAGATCTGGAATTGGGGATGACAGACGAGATCATAATGGAGCATAAAAATGATCTGACAGCAGAAACACTTGCATGAAGAACAAAAAAAAACGAAAGAGGTCCAACGCCGATATCTGCTATTAAAGATCTTTTTAAGAAGTGGGGGGATGCGAAAAACATTCTTAAAATGACAACCAAACCACGTTTGGGGATCTCTACAACGACTATGCTAGTAATCACTTCCGAATAATTCCGAAGAAAAAAGAAAATCAATCGACATTGGACAGATTCTTTAACTCCCTACAAACGGAAAAAAACAATATTGATGTAGCTGCAAGGCTGTGTGCATATATTATTGTTATTACATACCAGTAAATATAAGAAATTGTATAATATTTTATTTATGGAATAAATTAATCAGATTCCTATAAAAATCTGTGGTAAACCGATGATCGGTTAACGAGCAACTGGTATAGCGAACGTTGAAGGAATCTTTAAGTTGACTATCATGTTTTTATCAATTGTTTTCTCTTTCTTGTAAATAAACCCACGGCTTGTTCTCAGTGTCCGTGTATTATTTTATGGTAACTCAACTAATGATGCTAATAACGCAACTTTATCTCTAAATGCGAAAGGCCAAAAAGAACTATAGTTTTGTAGCTTTTTTGATCAAAATAGCCAAAAGCACTAACTAACATTATCTAATATTATCTATTCTAAAGTAGAGGTGCAAAAACATAAAATTCGCCACGTTTCATATCTGCTCTAAAAAAAATTAATTGATCAATAATTTATTACGTTTCATCCGCTTATAACGTGAAATTTTAATCATACAGACCAATGGTTCAAGAAATTTCAAACGAAGCGTTCTTTTGATTACATTACCATCTAATACCCAATATCTCATTTTCTATTGCATTTTTGAACTTTAATGGTTCACTGGATTATAATTCTTCGGTTACAAGATTACGGCAAAGATCGTGCTAGTAAACTCGTAGTAATTGTTTAGTAGTTTGACCCACTTAAAACAGTTATTTTATAAAAAAAATAGTTGTAGCTCGTCTACAACCAAACATTTCTTATTGTAATCCTTTGAGGTTTGCGGATGCCTTTAGCAAGCTCGTGAATTTCTATTTACTCTAATAACCTACGCACCCCGGCTCTTTTTTACACCCTTTAAAGCCGCGTATTTTACAACTTATATTGACAGGCCACAATTTGGCGGGCGGCTAAGTTGCACGCGAGTGTAACAAATAAATTAGGGCGCAAAATCGTCGCTATAAAATAACTCGCAAGCGTAGAAACACATCCAAGGAAGTCGCATTTCAAAGGGTTGTAACAAGAGGCGTAGTGATTGCAGATGAGCTACGGAGAATGGAATGCACTCCCTGAGTGATAACGAACATTTTTTCAGATTTAGGAAAGTAAAAATAAAATTCAATCTTTAAGTTCCTTAATAACATCCAGTGCTACATTAATACCTCCATAGTAAGATCAAAACTGCGGAGTTTTGCCCTGTTACTAGAGATCTGCTATTTTTAAACTACTGTTAAGTTTTTATTCTTTACAGTGGTGAATAACTCGTGCAATCAGAATCATAACACTATTTATATATACAACACATACAATAAATAGCGTAAAATTACACATTATTTATGCCTACGCGCACAGCTCCCGTACTTGTATTCACTTTGCTTCGCTGTAGCCACTTAAAATCCTCTTTCCGCCCCTCTACGCGATATTTATGCATGTTTCGGATGTACCAGAAGGATCGCGAAACAACTGGAGCCTTCTTTGAATCCGTACTTGTATTTCAACGACTTCTGAATTCCTGGAGCGAATTATGTTGCTCGCTGGCTCGACGAGGCGCAACATAAACTACAACACCAGATGTCTAGCGGCCACGCTGCAGAAATTCATACTACGTTACCCTCGCTTCAGTAAGGTGGCAGTCAAATATCTATTAAAGAATTTCTTTCAAGGCTTTTGTTAATCAGTCCCCACGGAGCTAATGATAGAAAATTAGAGTAATTTGTGTCTACTTAATTTATCTTACACCTAAAGAAAATAAAATATGGGTGACGCCTCAAAAACCTGCCCAATCCATACTCCACTCAGCTCGCGTTATAAACAAAATATCGTAAGACTATTTTAAATTTAAGTGTCACACTCTCAGAAGGATCGTTAAAAAGAATAATCTCTTTAGACAAAGCGCAGAACCGCCGCTGCACCGATGTCCCCCGAATGAATTCATTCATATGCTTATAACCCATACTCCGTTAATAAGAACTGAAAAACGGTTGGCCAAGAGATAGTAAGCAGGAAAAAGAGGCTTTCGCAAAACATCTTCAAGGTATATTACCAAGCAAATGAACAAGGGCAAAACGGATAGATACTGGAAGCAGAATATAAAATAGAAGAAGAAGAGTAAGCTGTAATAAAACTAACAAACTTAACAGGCGTTTGGAAGGTGACTGGAGCAATAATTATACAAAATCCTTATCGGTTAGAAATCAAGATTCTACCGTAGATCAAGTCCACATGCTATTAAATTACCATCAAAAAAAGTCTAGAAAAGAAAAAAGTCTGTTCGGCAACTTCCTTAAATGTTACATCGGCCTTTGATAAAGCTTGGCATCAAAGATTGGATGATAAACTTAGAAAAGTACTGCTTAGGCAATTTTCCAAACTACTAAAGTCTCACATTGTAGGATTAAACAAAAGGCAAATACTCCGACTTGTACTAAATTAAGGTTGTGCACTAGGGCCAGTGTATTAACGATAGCCACTTTCGCATATAACACTGCAATACTAGCACCAAGAAAGAATAGAAACAACAGAATAGATAGATTCGCAGACCAAAAGATGTCGAATAAAATTACATGACATCAAATCTGTGAATATCAATGTCAAGAAAGATAAATACTTATCGGTAACACTATACTACATCATCTTACCGCATAATAATAGAGAAAAGTACCTGATAATAATCCTGGATGCTTAATTTCAATGAAAAAAAGCAAATCAAAAAGAAAAAAGAAGAGTTAAATATAAAATACAGAAAAATGTACTGGCTGCCAATTCGCAACGAAATACTTCTGTATTATCAAGTAATAAAATCCAGTATGGACATAAGGTTGTTAACATGAGGCTGTACCAGTAGAAATAACATTAATAAAATCCAAATGTTTCAAAACAAAGTACTAAGGAACATCATAATTACACCTGGTATGTCAGAAAGGGCGATATCAACGGGGTCTTAAAGATAAAAACTGTATTAGAGGAAATAAAGAACGCTGCCCAGACACACGAGATCAACCTTCATGAACGTGTAAATATCGAGGCTCTACAACTTTTCAATAATGCAAATTAAAAGGAAAACTCATGATAATGAAGTCATTTGAGTTAGTTTGAAGTGGCAGAACACCAGAACTAAAAATAGAACCGATAGGTGACATCTCGTATCGATATTATTTATTAAATAAAAAAAAATATAAATAGGAGATATAATGATCTATCTCAAAGAACAAACCTGGAAAATATTTTTCACATGACCATGTTTTGCGTTCAACTATGAGCAAATGGCGATTGGACTTTGGGCTAAAAATGCGAGAAGCTTGAGAGGAGCGCATTGTGGATCAGGCCTTAGACTATCCGACTCTAAAGAGAAAATGATGATATACCATTCATCTACGAGTGTTGAAGAGGTCCCCAATTATAAAGTAAATTATCAAGTTATCTAATATCACTTTTCTTTAACAAGAGCATTTGACCTTGAAGCGTTAGAAATGGATCAGGCATAAAATTGGTCTTCTATCTGTAAGACATCCAAAATACAAAAAATGGGAATAATGGGCACTGAAAATCAAAACTGACTCAACAACTTGCAACTCTAAATTCGCGAGACGGCAACGAAAACAATGGAGCTGTTCTGATGACTCAAAGAAAAACAAGACTTGTTTATTTCCAACTTCCTGCAAGATCCTAAGGTCGTTGAAACCCAAAACCGAAAAAAGCTCGTTACTCATCTATTTCCTGCTCTACAACGTGTACTATCGCTGTAACGATCGGACCCACCGAGGCCAACTCGAACGTTCCAAACGGCGAGCGCCGCGCGGCCCTTCCAAAAATGCGGGCATCAATGAAGTGCATCCATCAGCAGTTGTCACTTCGCAAGCAATTGAGCTGCGGCCCCATCCTGCCGCCAGCGGCCGGGTGGCATCCGGCCTCTCACAATGGGCTATTTATAGCCGGGGCAAAAAGGCTGAAAGGCCACGCCGGGACTCGGCCTGGAGCCGCGCCGGGGCCAAAATAACGAGGCGCAATTAGGCGAGTCAAGATTCTCATTATTAGGTCGATAACTTGTCGCCCACCGCGGGGTCCCGAACGGTGGGGATCAATCGGATCGATTTGGGGACCGCCCGTAAAGCCGTCACGCCGAAATTTGTTCGCGTTTTCGAAACCGCGTGGGTCCGGCTATCGGCTCGAATTCGTCGCCGCGCGCCTTAACGGGCGCGGGTCCTAAAACGCTCCAATAAATTTCACATAAATTATAGGCCGAAGACGTGGACCAAGAAAGTTAAAGCTCGATTCTGCCCCATTATCCTCAAGCGAAAAAGGAGAACTTTTTCAGAAACAGTTGTCTTTACTTTAATAACAATTGCTGTATAGACAATCTTAATCTCCCAAAAATTCAATAATCAGCAAATCTATCAGTTTTAATTTGTTTAAAAATGTCCTTTACCACTTAAGCAACCCCATCCTCTTTAATAATTATAACCAATTCTGCACTTCTCGCAATTCCAAGCTCAAGTTTGTTAAGTTTCTCAAGAACAAGCTGGCAGGTTATAAAACCAAAACAAGAAAATATCACAAACTACTAGCTAAACAAACCAATTGAAAAACCTAGTCGTCTCTAGAACACAAGCACTTCTTTTCTGAACCAGACCATAAATGAAAAGAACCTTAAACCACCCACTTACTAAACTAGTGCACACGGCGATGGGTAGCAATCTACTAAGAAGATTAGTGTCTCTAGCCAGACTTCAACTGCAACAAGTTGAATAGTTTCCAATGGTGCCATTCCAGATGAGTCTCCCAAGCAAACTTTTCAGATCCAAGAAAGCGAGAACTATAATTCGAAGCCTAAAAGGCACAAAGTCGCCAAATTACGACTTAATCACTAGTAAAGTACTTAAAAGAATTGACAGAAAAGGGCAATAAATGTCTGACTACCTAGACTAGGATACTATACTTCTCTGACCAGTGGAAGATTATAACTGTAATACTAATTCTGAAATCCAGAAAATCACCTGTAATAAATCTGTTTTCACTTTTTTAATTTTTGAAGAATTGCAAATTAATTTAGTTCTACACTACCAATTTTATGATCGAGCAAGTGCATAGATTAGTAGATAAGAAAAGTAAAAAAGAACTAAAAATGTTGTTCTGCAGTATTTGCAGACATTGGTAGTCTAACACGAAAGCTAACTGTAAAATCAAACATATCTTGCTATCGGACCTTTACCAAGTAGTCAAGCCGTGTTTACCTAACAAACACTTTCTAGTTAAAGTACAATTTGAGATCACAAGGAGTGCCTCAAAGAAGTATCCCACTGCTATACGCACTCTATACAGAGGATCTACCTACAACAAAACTAAGGGCCAAAGCAACATACGCTGATGATAGAGAAATCTTATCATACCATCAAAGCCCCATCGCAGCATCCTACCATTTGCAAATTCATCTCGGTATAAAACAGACTAAGAAAATGAGGTTGAAACAAAAAACTTGCCCTTCTATACTTCTGGTATAACCGAGCTGCTTAAATATCACGTAGGGGGGCGGAAAGGGCATTCTGAATTCGAAGTAGCGACAGCGAGCGAATCCAAATGTGTAAGTTGTGCGTTGATATAAATAGTGTTCCGCTTTACCCCATTTGTTGTATGTATTGTATATATAATAAGTGTCGTGAATTTGCATAAGCTTTAAGTAAAATAATTAGGTAGTTTAAGTTGATTTGCACATCTTCTTCATCACTATTAAGAGCAGAAACGTTATAATGTATTCACAACTAAAGAATGTGTCAAAGATAACTCAATTTTTGCAGCGTCCATTTAATTAAATTCACCAAGTATTAGTAAAAATCGCAAAACAAAAAAAATATTAAGCCACGACTGTAACAACTAATTTTTCTTTCTTTCTTTTTAATCCTTTTGCCCTTTTACTGGACGTCGGATGTCGACTTCACACAGTTCTTCCACCAGCTGTTCCTGGCTTTCTTCCATCCCTCTCGCTTATAAGTAACAACTATAATAAAATTTTAATATGAAATGCACCGACGATAAATCAACGTAATATATTTAAAAATAATTGGCTCACTCTATATACGATAGAATAATTATTTCATGGTTTTCATTATAACATAGCGTCTGAAGTTTTGTCACAATATCTAAACTTGCTTACTATAAAAAGCCATGCAATGGACCGTAAACTGTGGTAGGCATATAAAAAATTAAATATGGCTCGTAATGTGCACCCCCCACCCCCACCCCCATTATGCTAGAATAACTGTAAACAAAATGGCTAAATTGGATAGAGCTAACGTCCCCAATCGTGCACAGTTTGGTATTGTGGGCAGATTCGAGAACTTGCAAAACAATGGCACAAAGCCATTGACAATGGTGGGTTGTATTTTGAACAACAATTGTTATTTTGACATTAATTGGCGCAGAAAAATCCAATTTATGACAAGTGTTAAGGACTAGCATCCATACCAACATACATACCAAAATATTTTGGCACTGCACGACTACAAATCAACGCATCTAAAATAGTCTCGGGTCGCAAAGTTAATTTAAATCCGAATCATCAAGAAAATTTTGTTTAAGATTCAAAGTCGTTTAAAACATTTTTATTACTCTACTTATTGACGACTCTTTGTCTTTTGATAAAAGGTGGTCCAAATTAAGCTCCAAATTCAAAATTTGCATGTTTTTTTGGCAGATGTCGTCTGCGATTCTCCCTATTGGTAAATATAAAATTCTATGAGAAAGACCATAGAAAAACTCCATGGAAGTTTTAGTAGAAACAGTGCACCAAGTGAATCAACTGTCAGAAGATTAAGTACAAAATTTGATAAAACTGAACCGTGTATCAGCTTGGGGTAAGGTCCAGTGAGAACATTGCCACGGTTAGTCAAAATGTTGTTGCAAATCCAAAAATATCGACTCAACATCGTACACAACAATTGGACACTTTGAGAAGCTCCCAAATACTCACTCGAAACCTTCATAGGTACAAAGTTCAACTAACGCAAGAGCTTAAGCTTGCTGACCCTTCTCACAATCTAAAATTCGTCAAGTGGTTTTTAGAGCGTTATAAAGTGAATTCTCAGTTATTTAGCAACGAAATTTAGTTACGGATCCGTAAGAAATAAAATTATCGCATTTGAGGTTCGAAAAACCCTCGCCTAACTCAAAAAGCAAATGCACCCTCAACGAGTCCTGTTTGGTGTGGATTTTGGGCAGGTGGCATGATAGACCCATTCATCTTAGAAGATAATGGTAAAAGTCACGTAAATGGCGATCGTTACCATTACATGATAATGAAATGTTTTTGGTGCCAACTGCGCAACATGGTGGTTCCAGCAGGTTGAAGTCACCTGCCATACAACTTGAGCAACAGCCGGTTTAATGAACCAACAATTTCCTGGTCTGGTAATTTCACGAAATTTCAACTTCAACTGGCCAGCAAGACCTTTTTAACGATTTCTTTTTGTGGAGTTACGTGAAATCCGAACTCTATGCCAGCAATCCATAAAGAGTTGATCTCAAAAACGAAATCCTACGTCTTTAGCCGGAAATTTTGTGAAAAGAGCAAATATTAGCAGGCGAGCCCAGGTAGCCATTTGTCAGGCATAATTTTCCATATTTAGTCGGGAATTGTGTACGTAATACCCAATAAAAAGCAATTTAAAGCTTGTTTTATTTAAAATTTAATTCCGGTGTTCACTTTGGGCCACCTTTACAAATAAAATTTTACAAAATGCTTTTTGGTGTACATAGAGCAGAGCATAAATTTGAGAGAAAAAATCAAATTAAATCAGTAAACTTACCTAAAACCACGCGAACGTACGGAATCATGTTACAGGCTTGGTTGCGAACTGCGCAAATTCTCCAATAAAAACAATAATAGACACTCCGAACTAAAGTAGAGCAGTCTTTGACTCCCACTTTTCCTTTTAAGCACGCGATTACTCACGTTTTAGCATTAAAATAGCAATGTAACAAATTGTTTAACGAAACAATAATGTTGTGCGTATTAAAGACGTATCGAAGCAACATAATTTGACGGCCTTCACTTGTCGGTCTAATGTTTGGAGAATGCAGGTTTTGCAGACTCTAAATAGATGTCTATAAACACGGAAGGTTCCAAGCATAAATTTATAATATTTGTACATAAAAAAGCAGCTTAAATCCGCCCAAGACAATTTATATATCGCAAAGTAAAGCTGGAGACTTCAACGCTCGGTCAGACTGCGAACGGCCGAGTACGCGGGCCTCCCGTGATTTCTCTACAGCATCTGCACTCAATTAGCAGTCGGCTCCGTGCCCAAATTGGAATTTGTCAATAAACACGGAATTTCTCCGTTAGAAGGCCACACATCTATTGGCCCCCGCAATTTGCGGTCTGGCGCTAATGAGCGAGTAGCGCGGAGCGCGGGCAGCTCGGAAGCCACTTCTCCCTGGCTTTTAGTAGGTTTGTTAAACAATTACTGGCCATTTTACGGTCCGCTGCGCGCAGAGGCTTAGCAAAGAGATAAGCCGCCGATAGCGTTGATCCGAAAGAGCCGGCCAGTTAATCATCGGCGATTGCGCGCGCGGTCGTAAACAAGCCGCGCGCTATCGGCGCGATCGCTCAACGAAGCATTGTTTGCGATTTTTAGGCAAAAGCCATTACGGTCTATCAGCTGTTGCTTAACGCGCAACGGGCGATTACGGAAGCGCGCAGTCCGCGGGAAGGCCGCACAGTATGCTAATGGCAGCTAACTCAACGTGTGTGCAAACACGCCAGAAAAGTACACAGGCCGGCGTCCACCTGCACAAAAAGGCGGCGAACGAATCTGCGAGCACGAAGAGCGCGGTTCCGGAAAAGGCTGTTCAACTCGAGCTGCCCGCAAATGAGATTGCGGAGTAAATTGAATTTTCTGTGGTTTTTGGCGCCTACACGCCGATTTTGAGCGACAGCTTTTGATCACGCATTCGCTGTATCCAAAACATCAAATTTGAAAATCTCTTTAGGAAAGCCTCAATTCAGTTTAGGCAATAGTGTGGAATAAAACATCCCACAATCCATTTTTTAAGTGTGAACACTCAAAATGCTTGATCAATTGATTTCGAAGAAAGACACAGACGTTTAATATTTTCCATTTTTTTCCTGAATAAAGCAAAAAATATTAGAAGAATCAGAATTTTATTGCTCAGTGTCAATGTAATATGATGTCGGCTAAATGTCCTCCACGACTTCGCTGATGTGCGACCATTCTTTTAGAGAAATTTTCCCTAAGCCTTTCCCATAAATGAGGCTCTATTTCAGCAATTACACGTCTGATGTGCTCTTTAGGCCCCGAAATCGTAGCAGATTTATTGACATAAACTTTCTCCTTCCAATAGCTTCAGAGGTTAGATCCTAAAACCGCGGTAGTCAGTCTATGTCACACCTCTGCGAGATAACTTGGTTTGAAGTAAATTAAGTGTTTCACGTGCTGTGTGACATGTAGCTCCGCCTTGTTGAAACCACATGTCATTCAAAGTTAAATTGTTGATTTTATTAAAAAAAAAGTTGTTTAGCATCTCTCGATAACCTACATTATTGGCAGTAGCAGCATCGCCAGCTTCATCCTAAAAAAATTGGGTCAAAGATTCCTCTAGCCCACAATGCACACTATACGGAGCATTTTTGTGGATTTTCGCCACCCCAGATGCACCAGTTTTAACGAATCACAAATCAATTTAAAAGAAAAAAGAGCTTCATCAGTCAATATAAGTTTTTTCAAAAATTACTATCAATTAGTGTTCTCTCAAACCCAGTCTACAAATGTACGACGGTTTTGGTGGTCCTTGCCATGTGTTTAGATGCAACTATGCAAATACAGACTTCCAGTGTTTACAGAATACAAACGGCGCAGCTCAAATTTTAAAGTTTATTTTGGATCATCGTACAAGACATACTCATATCATGTGAACTTTGAAATTTTATTTTTATTAGCTATTCCGCAGTGAATTTACGGTTATAAAATAATAAAAAAACAAAAAAGATGTTTGCACGAAAAGAATCATAAATTTGGCATCGTAAAAGAATTCAAAAAAGATGCGCTAACAAATTCAACAAACCCCAGCTCAAAGTATAGTGCCAATAAAAATTCCACAGGTGTACTGTTTGAACATTCAATGGATAACAGAATTTAAAAATAAACAGAATTTATTTGCATTGCAAATTCTATTGATTAGCCAAGTCAAACATTCCCTTGAAAAATAGCACTACTGCAGTACTCATAGGAAATTTTACCTAAAAGTCTAACTGTACGGAGACTACCTTCAAGCGTTAATTTCATTAGAAAATGTTAAAAAGTTCTTAATTTAGAAACAAAAAATCAAAATTGTGTTAAATTCAAATTCATTAAGTAATCTTATGACAAAGATTTTCAAAATGTCACCAAGTGTGATAAGTTTGCAACAGAATGAAATTTCTAAACTTTACCTTCGCGAGCTAAGATTCAAAATAGCTAACCAACAATCAAATTTCACAGGAGAATTTCCATGGAAAATTCTATAGTCACGATGGAAAAAGAAAGGCCGTAGAATAAGCATACAGTCAAAATTTAAAGAATCAAAATCAGAAGACAAAAACTCAAAATAATTTTTTTGGTGTTAATATTCCTGATTATACGTTCTTTTTCAGTTTCTCAGTTTCTTGTGATACTCCAGATTTAATTTCTACATTAATTTTCAAGAAGACACAAGGACTACGTGATCTATCTATAAAATAATAAATTACAATTAAAATAAATAAATTATATATTTAATGAAGTTGGTAGTGGCCACATTGGGATCTTATACACTTGACCTTACTGCGACTTTTTTAGCAAACCAGAATACTTCTATTGGGGTAACCAAACATTTATTTTCGGATCGTAGCCGTAAACGCACACTTCAATTGATGACCTTTTGAACCAATCTGATTCATTGGTAGCAATCTGAAGCAAGTAATTAAAACTGCTACTATGTTCCTTCTACTCTGGTAACAGTAATCGTCGAACAAATTTTGACATAGCATATTTCATTCGAAAATCTTCCGTTAATCATCGATTCTTGTTGATTGTAGTCCATAAACATTTAACATTGTCCAGTGGTCTATTTATCTCTGGTTTTAAATTCACGACCATGTTTGAATGGTCTGTACCCGATCCTTAAATCGTGCTGCACACGTTGCATCGTCCTAGATTACGAATTATTCGAATATTTTCTGCGAAAGAATATTCCAGCTTCTCACAAAATTTCATGCAGATTGGTTCTATCACCGTCGTCTAACTCTAAACTTTTGAGAAAGTGGTCGACAAATCGGTAACAACTCTAGCAGTTGTCGGGCGGATGTACGACAAGTCGTGGGAGTTAAAACCAGGAATGGTGCACTGGTTGTACCCCAGAGTGGTTAGGCCCAAAGTTATACAAGAAACCACCAAACTAAAACTAGGCAAGGTACTTTTTTTTTGCCTGTTTGGGCATTACAGGGGCTATGAGAACCACGCCCACTGTAGCAATAGAGACTCTTTAAGACCTCCCACATCTGCACATAGTGATTCAGGTGGAGGCAAGACTGGGTCACTATAGGCTGCATCATTCGCTGTACAAGATACATACGGGTACAGGTCATACTAGAATAATTGATAGTCTGAGGGGCCCTCTACTTGAAATGACCTCAAAAACATGTGATAACTCTCTATTCAAGGTGATCATGGAAGATCGAAGTAGGAGCGAGATATTTAGATAGGCAATTGCACCTAGTAACCTAATCTGGTACACAGATGGTTCTAAAACCGAGGTGCAGGAATATATACTGAGGTTCCCAAGGTAAAGCTAAGCTTTCCCCTGGGTCAGTACGCCTCTGTCTTTCAGACAGAAATATACGCCATAGTATAGTGTGCGCGTGAAAACGGTAAGAGAGCTTACAGGAGCAAGCGGATCTATATTATATCAGACAGCTAAGGAGCTTTAAAAACTTTAGCAAGCACTAGAGCATCATCTAGACTGGTATGGGAATGCATCAACGAACTCAATGCACTGGCAGAACACAACACGGTGAAACTGTTATGGTCACCTGGGCATTGCGGTATCTACAGCAATGAGAAAGCCGATGAATTGGCAGGGATCTAGTGAGGCTTATATCGGCCAAGAACCTGCTTTAGGAATTTCACGAAGTGCTGCCCGAAGCTTTATCAAGTAGAGGACACGCACTCATCATCGAATGTATTGTAAGTATCGACCATGGCATAATTTCAGCAAAACCTTCAATAAGGAACCTTGCCAAAAGATAGTTGCAGAACTTCTTAATCTAAGTAGACCACAGTTAAAGACAACCATAGGGTTTTTCTCATAGGACACGCGAGTGTTAAAGAACACCTCTGGAAGATTGGTAAATTAAATAGTGACCTTGTATGCGCAGTCTGTACCAAGGAACCAGAAACAGCCTTACACATCCCAGGCAAGTGCGATGCGCTGTGCAGGAAAAGCCAACATACATTCGGGAGACCGATCCTGGAACCGGAAGACTTTCAAACCACCCTGTAAAGGACCTGTATCTGTTGATTCAGGGGACATCAATTACAGATTGGTTGTGAGTATACTTTATTAGGGTAATCACAATAAGCCAATAGGCTGCAGTGAACATGGATCCATCAAGGAAGACATACTCAAAATGACAAAAAAACCCTCTCAACTAAACCAACTTGTAAATCGTCCTCATTCGCGCATGCGCGTTACAGTTCATTCTCATGGGCTACACAAATTGTTTTCTGGCTCCACATTTTCACGACAGACCTCGTATATTACAGTTAAGTAAAAAAAAAACATCTTAACCTGCATAGACATATTGATTTGCCCTCTCGTACTTTTATTTGGCAGTCTCTGGATTCTGGGTAAGGACGACTTGACAAATTAGCGATATTTCAACATCTTCAAACTTATTTATTAGTAAATCAATTTTCTTGTTTGTAGTTTGTCAATTTGCGTAAATGAGCACTCGAGATGTTTTTTTATTTATATAATAATAACAGTAGTACAGATAAGTAACTTCTAGACGACTTCCGGTTTGAAACTTATCTAAATGTAAAGAAACGGTTCAAAATTCTGCTAAAAGTAAACAAATTACCAGTTTTGGTTGGAAAAGTAAACAAACGCTTCGGTTTTCGGGTTAAAAATAGACAATAATGTAAACAAACGCCTCTTTTTCAAAATACATGCTTACATTTCGCCGAGTTTCACACCAAAACCGGCAGTTCTGAAATGGTGGTAGGGTTGTTTACAGGTCTAGTAGAGTTGCAAAGCGATTGTTTAGTTTTAGTCGTTTGTTTACATTTAGCAGAGTTTCAGATCGAAGCTTTCAGTTTTCTAAGTTTTAAACCATAAGTGGTCCAGAAGTGACTTATATATACTACTCATACCAAATATATAGAGCTACTAAAAAAGACATGACTGTTAGCATCAACAAACGCACGACCTGTCCTATTAGTGCGGGTGTTTCCTTTAATTAATATTAGTAAACCATAGGTAAGTATCGTTGAGTAAAAACGAGTAAATGATATCCTATAGAGAGAAATTGAATAGTGTTCCTCTGTTACAACTGGCACCACGACAGCCCAATTTGCAACTACCAACTTTAACATCGTATCTTTACATAATAAAAAGATAAAGCAATAGATCCAAATTAAAGTTCCAAAATTATTCAGAGTTCACAAAATATTTTAAAAAAGTACAATGAAGAGATTTAGAGATTGACGCTGTAGCAATAGTAGATATTATGTTGTATTTAATTTTATTTCCTATACGAATTTTCCGTTGTGTAGATGCAGAACATTCAGTGTCTCATAAAATATGAGGTAAAAGTCAGGGGATAGTATTGTCCTGTCCATAATATGGGAAGAAAACATGTTTCTAGTTTTGTAAACTTTAACTTTAAAATATGTTTCGGGCAAGGAGCAAGTATTGCAGACATGTTTCAAAACGTTGATCTTGAAGCCTGTAGTAGAAATGTCAGTGGTAATATCCACTTTTCAAAATTTCGTTCCCAATATTTACCTAATATACTTTCAACCAATCCAACACGTTTCTATAGATACAGTTAGTCCCACAAGAAGGTCCGGTCCATATTTCAGACCGATAATAATTTCTTGAAATGCATTTGTTTCAAAAGAGAATTGAAGAGGTGTTCTTGAGTTACCATCTCTAAAGACCTAGTAATGACTAGAAATCTCCAAATTTCCTAGAAAAGTAGATAAAGCAATATCAGAGGATATAAAAAGTTTGAATTGCAATTGCCGAAGTGAAAAAAGAGGCAAACAACCTCAGTAAAGGACGCTTCTTTGAAAAGTTCGCCTAAAACTCTTCCCAAAAGGTTAGTGACGTTCACACAACAACGACACTATACTTATGGAAAACTATGACGGTGAAACCGTTGCTTATTTAAAAGCAGCTGGAAACACTCCGTTCGTGAGAAGAGAAAAATTTAGAGAAAAAAAAGCAAGGGGGAAGATCATTCCGGCATTCTATTAAACAGCCCGTTAAGCTGCATTTTTGGATTTTTACCAGTGAATAGAAATTTGGAACGTTACACCTCTTTACAAGGACCCTAAACGACGAAGAAGAGATGGTTAAAATATATAAGAAGTACTTCTAACCGTATGTTTGGAAATGATATAGAGCAGTTAATTATAGATAGTAAAAATTATCTAAAGCTTAAAAAAATAATATCTCAGTCGGTGACATTTCAACAGTAATTTCTTAAAGAAGTATTAACATTCATATCCAAAAAACCATAGGTTCACCATATGATACTCAACACTTATGCAAAGAAAATATCTAATTAAAGCAAGAGATACATATTTGCTATCGACGAGGTTTAAGAAAGATCAACAATAAGTAAATTACATTACTTAAAAAATATTACAATTGATTTGGCGACCCATCAAAAAAGCAGCCAAATACTAAATCAGAAATTTAAGATTGGGCAATTATAAACTTAAAAAACCCAAAATCCTTATGAATGATATAAAAATAAATCAATACAATGTGAAACATTCGCTAAAAAATCAAAATCATATTGAGAAACCAAACAAATTATTTTTAAGGTGATTGGCATGGTAAAAACTTTTTGGACTGATATCCAAGAGATACCATACCAAATCATCGTAAGCAGTCTTCTAGTCTACTCAAAATCAAACAAGCTAACCATATTGAGAAGTTAAGAACTTACAAAGTAGATGGTCTATGACAACATAATCCACTTTCTGGAAAATTTTGTCGGTTGATCTGACCAAGAACTGTACCAATTTTTCCAAAAGAACTTGAAAACTGCAGTTATGTTGATAAATCACACATCTAAAAAGCTTTTCGGTAGTTTATCCAAAGATTATCTTCTTTGTACAGAGCTTTTTAAAAGGGGACCCATGCCAAATCAATAATTTGCCCAGTAGAACTCAAAAAGAGCAATGGTTATGTCGTGGTGGGAAAACAAGACCATAAAAGTATTTTCATCGTGTCAGGTATTCCCCTTCTTACAAATACTTTTAATTGATATGACATAAGAATAGTATCAAATTGGCAATTTTCCTAATAGTACTCAGAAAAAATAATGATGACGTCTAGAACGTCTTGTGCACTCTATTTAGTAGTCTATCAAGAGCAATCCGCTTTCATCACTGAATTGAGCAACAGCCTTGACTTTTCACCATGCAGTTTCCTTTTCGTTGTAAAACCGACGATGAAGACGTGGATAACTCGCTGCGTTCTTGAACTATGCAGTAGAGTTTTGACATTTCACACGATTTACGAGTCCTGCCTCGCTCCGGCCGTAAGGTCGTCCGGCCTGGTATGAATTACAAATTTTCACGACGCCACCAATCTAAATAACAATTGCCGCGGCGTAGGGCGACATAAATCGTTTTTGCGCTGCGCTTTTTGCGCAATTAATATCAATCTGCATTGTCCAGCGACGGGCGCTGCGAGCTATCACTATCAGACGGATAGTTGGCTGCTAATAGGTCGCTCGGCCGCGTTCGTCCTATTAGCTGGCATCTGCTGAATTTTTCATGCGCATTAATCACCGCGGAATGCCGGCTGAAAATGTTTTTCAATAGGTGCGCCGGTGCCGCGCGTCGCGGATGCAGCAATCCGAAGCCGTAAAAAGTATGTAACGATTTTAGTGTGACTACCTGTAAATGCCTGTAACTACACGGTATAACTTATGCTGGACATGCTTCAGATTTCTCATTTACCAAGCGAATTTCACATTCTTTAGGTAGGAGGAAAATCTACAATACAAGGTAGCCAACTCCGGTAGAAAGGGGTCGGGCAGATGAAAGAGAAGAAATTGGGCATGAGTTAACTACCCTTGGGGAGAAATCTATTTCCAAAAACTACATACAGTTAATAACACTCAACAAGAACTTCGGATAGGACAGATCAATAGCAAATAACTTAAGCGGCTGAAAAAGGACTTGATATTAGGAACATGGAACGTGCTAATATTTAACTGCTATATAGCGGAAGAGAAGAAGATAAACATGAAGGCGGCACAAATTTCATTATAAACAGGAAATGAAACACTCCAATCCAAATATTTAAGGCAATAAGGCATAAAATTTGTTTAATAAGGCTCAAACGATTATAAACGCATACACAGCAAAACCAACTTGGCAAAAGAAGAGAAGCGAAGGTTTTAAGGATACAGAAAATAATAGACAGTCTTGAAGAAAATTATCTGCTTGACTATCTGAATGAACACGTGAGGGGAAAGCTCGAATAGAAATCATAAAGTAACGATAATGATTCAAGACTGTAAGCAAAGAACTGATAATAAGTACCAGCACTCTTTCATATAAATATATTCATAAGGGAACCTAGGAATCAATGGTGAAATAACAATCAATCAAATAGGTCACATGCTAATCAATATAACAAACCGCACAAATATAGTGTGTATAAGAACAATGAGGAGTGCCGACTGCGATAGTAGCCGCTTCGTGGTTCTAACAAAACTACCAGAAAAGATATCAAGCACCAAGTGACATAGTATAAGAGATAAAAACGCAAGACCCAATATAGAAGAGCTAAAAAATATTGAAACTACAGAAAGATATCAACGAGAACTAGAACAGTTAGAGAAAGAAACAGAAAGAAATAAAGACATCAACAAACAAAGGAAAGCAATGAAGTTATCAATACAATCGCTAAATATTTTATAAAAACTACTAAACCACAAAAGAAGCGATAGTTTGATGACAAGTACAAACTGATCCCAGATAATAGCAGACAAGCTATGTGCGTATGCTACGACGAAATACGAGATAAGCTAAAGTAAACTTTAAAGAAACTAATACAAGCTGGTAAACTCTGAAGAGGAAGAATTTGAAAATGGATAGAACGGAAATCAATAGACATAGAAGAGAAGATAGGTAATAAAGAGACAAAAAGGCATACGAAGTAATTTTAGAAAGAGCTTTAAAATAGTAAATAAGAAGAATATAATTAATAGATTGAAAGAATACTTTACCGAGCTACTGAGCTTAGACCAAGAAGGAACTGGAGGACTAGAAAACCAAAGCCTTAAAGAGATGTAATATAAATAAATTGCAACACAATATACAGATGTTCATATCTTAGCGTTGAATTAGAAAGGCATAATTAAATAGACGATGCGAAAGAATGCAAGGTTTCTGGAAAGGTCATATGTTCTACAATGACAACCCAATATTCAGATTACAACAGATATACAAGTTCCGTCAGAACAGCGAAGGGCAGTATGGTTTCTGGAAAGGTCAACCTACAATGCACCCAATATTATACAACTATAACAATTCTACGATGTAGCAGCCTTAGTACTGGTTTTGCAAATCTATATAAGTTAGATCCTGATAGACCACTAACAAGTTCGGATCGATGATGAGAACAAGCCTTAGACTGTTTTGCAAAAAAAAATTAATCCTGATGACTATTAAAAGTCGGATCAGATAAACCAAGCTGAGGCTCTCTCTGGACTCTATTGAAAATGGAAGGACAAGGACTATGAGTATTTGAAAGAAAAATACTCGGCAGGATTTTCGGACCAGTGTGAGATCCTGGAGATGGAAATCCAGTGAAGAACTAAGAATGCTCTGCAAAGATTAAGCGAATGCCAATGCAGTGGATGGGACATACAGCAATCATGACATCAAATGAAATAATATAGCCTATATTTATACCAAGACTTTTAAAGCTCAATGTACAATATTGGAGAAGAAACTCCAACGACCGATCGAAGTGAAAGAAGATTACTGAGTCGGTGAAGACTCTTCATGGGTAGTAAAAGCCGAGAAGAAGCAAAATTGACTCGATAAACTATTCTAATTCGCGCTGTTTGATTTTTCTTTAATAGTAGAATATTATAAGCGTCTTTACACTTCTTGAATTCCCACTATTGGCCCATGGCATGTCCTTACCCAAAAAGATCTGCAACTAACCATAATAAAATAGCGCCTTCAATAACTGCCGATATACATATCTTCACTAATAGTGTCTCATCTAGAGTTTTTTGCCAATCATTGCAACTTTCTCATATTTTGATACTCTAACATTTCTATTTTAATTGTTTCTTCAAGTTTCCTATCAAAGAAGATACTACAAACAGATGTTTTATCTTTCCAATTCTATCTATATGACAGTTCTAAATAGACCTAAGACTTGAGTATCTCAACTTTCTTCCAAGATACCCAATATGGGTGTACCTCATCACTTCATTGGGTTTTTATCACCAGCTTTGAGATTTGATGTTTTTAGACCCCCCCCCCCCCATAGAATCTATAGATTTCATGACTGTAAATACATTTACATGTCGCGGTTTAAACCCCAAAATATCTGTTTTATATCTTGCACACGTTTTGTGATTTAGGAGTTTTAGTTCGAACTCTGTTACTACAAAAAGATCTTCAGTATCTTTAATTTATCTTGCCATGTCTGAAATCTTTATCTCCCAACTATTTGCACTTAATTTCGCTTGAGATACTATTTAATCTATTTTTTCATTATTTCTATAGGTGATGCGACTGCATCACCTAAAATTTGATAACTGTGAAAGAACATACTTTTAAATCTCTTATTAGAACACCAAACCGCCTTATTAGGGTTTAGACTGACGGTACGAATTTGCCTAATCTTTTATTATCCCATTTTTAGGAAACCTTTAATCCTAATGTATCTAGCCTTCTATTTGAATTGTCTTTTCACTTTTGACTGATTTTCCATGTTTCCCATGTATTCTAGCATAGCATATATCCACCTATCTCTTCCTGAGCTTTTTATACCGCTGTTGCAGTTTTTGTTTTTCTACAGACTTCAATTTTCTGCTACTTATCTATCAAACATTCAATCTCCTTGTTATTCCATGGACACGGCCAAAGACCTAACTTACTGCAGACTGTCTTAGTCCAACCTCCTAATGTACTGCAAATTTCCTTCTTTCTACGATCAGTACAGTTTTGCCTTAATACCTTCAATTCACTACTTTAACCGCTTATTTCTTAGCAAATGAGGACAACTTCAAAACGTGTTCAGTATCATATAAAAAACGAATTAAATTAGGTAACACATTCAATCAGCTGCATTTGGAAAGCATAATCAACATGTAAACAGATGCTCAGTAAAAAAGAATACTTCAAAGACTACTGTTGTTCAACTTTCATCAGATTATAAAGATCTCCAAGCTCAAACCTTTTGGACAATCATATTTCTGTTCTTAAACTGGCGTTCTTCAATGTTTAAATAGTGCGGCGATGTATATTATGACAAAACGTCGATTATAATCCCCCATAAAGGTAAGAAGCAATTAATATTTACATCCGCTCGTTTCCTTGTCATCATCGCTTACATTATCAATTTTAATTGAATGTTACACTCTCGAGCCGACTCTGCCGACATTTGCATAGCGTTTTGCAAATGAGTCATCGGATCCTCGACCATCTTCAGCCTACGCGCCCACTCGATGCAAATCTGCGACAATTAAGGCACGTGGCTGACCATCTTCGAAATGCCACCGCCTGTCCATAAAAAATCATTAACCCCCCCCGCCCAATGCATCTGCATAAGAATTCGGGCGCGCTAATTACTGCGGCGTCCTTCGGAGCCAGCTGTGCAAAAATTGCGATTTTATCTGCGCGAAGTGTGGGCAAAGTTTCAATTATGCGCGCCGCCAGGATGTTATCGTCTTCCTGTTCCGATTAGCGCCTCGGGCCGCATAAAGGCGGCCAAAGCCCGACAATGAGTTTTATCGCGGAAGCCGAGAGGCTTTTCGCGCTCGATGGCTTGTTAATGGATCGCGGGCCTGCTGGTGATACGCGTTGACATAAGCACTTACACAGCGTTTGATAATCTGGGCTTAGTAGGGCATGACTTGTGCGGTTATTTAAAGCTCCGCGAGCTGCCGCCCCAGAAGCTGTAAGCAATGTAAACACTGTGCCATTGACTGTTTCCTTTGCCGCTTAAAAGGAAGGATTTGAATGGAATGCTTTCATCATTGTTGTCTTTTTTGCAACATTGTTCCGCAGACTATGACTCATTTGTGTATGACTTTGTCGTACTGTTTTTAATTCGAAGGGCTTGGTCGCTTAGAAGCTTTAGGGGGGCGTCTCTTGAATCTATATTTTCAAAATCAAATGAATCAAACTTGAACATCACTGCTTACCAAGCACTATCTTCTAGAATTACACCACCACTGCACATTAAAATTAATTGAGAGAATGAAAGGTTCTCAATTGTCAACAGATGCCACAACATTACGACACTTTCTTGTTCCCGAATGGTCAAAAACACAAAAAAAACTTGAACAAGAATAATCTTTAGTTCTCGCTTGTCATAATTATAAGATTTGGAAATCTCTCTTTATGGTAAGAGTTGGGGTTAAAGTCATACAGTAACACCCAAAGATATAATCAAGTGAAATTCTGAAGTAAAATTTCAGGTTGTTTTCTGAAAATGACCAAAAAAAGTTTAATGAGAGTTTAACCAGTTTAAAGAAATGCGAAATCATATAGTGAAACGCGAGTTATATGATAAATCACATAAACATAACGCACGTAACCAGCTGCAATTTTAGAACTGAATTTCAATTTTTTTTTTAGTTACCTGCATGATCTGAACTACAAAGATGAGCTTAGTAAAGTTACTAGAAGTTCTGTTATAGTATAGATCAATCATTTTTAAAAAATGCTTATTATACAAAGAATCAAATGACGAGACAAATCCCCAATCACCTAGAATTAACCTCTAGAGTTAAATGTTCTTTCAAAAAACAAAAACAGAAAATTAGTCCAAGTCCTAAAAGACAACGTCGTATGACTTGCCATTATTTCTTCTTGCTAATATCTTTTATGGGTAACAAAGATGGCCAATTACTTTACAAAAACAGTGACCATATGATGAATCGTGAGTTGGAATAAATTTCAGATTTAAAAAAATTGCCTTGGACGAAAATTTCCAATACTAATATCTCTGAAAATCAAATCAGACAGCCAATAGTTAAGAATAGTGACATAAAAATCATGTAGCGTATAAAACCTGTAATAAATGAAAAGGCTAGAGTTAAATTTCAGAGCTTTCCCTGAAAAACGCTACCAAGATCCCAAAAAAGGATACGCCTGCTTCTAGTTCTTGCTTGGACGTTTCATAAGACTTCCAATCTCTTTTTTGTCACAAAAAAGTTAGAAATACATGAAAAATTATAGCCTAACATTATAGAGTAAAATTTCATATCCGCAAAGTTGTCAATACAACTAAGCGTCCGTGGTGAAAGAGATCTAGAAAATCAAGCCCCACATTCTATACTAGATATACACTTCTGTAGTTATAGCAAGACCACAACGCTACACTAGAAGCGAAAATTCTTTTAATGTTATGAAAGGAGGTAATGGCAACTTAAATCAGAGTGAGGAACTCTGGTGCAATGATGAGCAAAATAGTCTATAGATCATACAACGAGAAAAGATCCTTACTTATACATTAACATAATGGAAGCAAAGAACAAAAGTGAGACTAGATAAAAGTTATTCCTTGTAATTCCTTTGCGTATGCAGTGCGAAAGAACTACGACAGACTTTTACAAAAATGATGCAGGTAGAAGTACTTACAATTCTTAACGCTATGTACTCGTTTACACTCAGACTCGGACTCGTTCAGGAGATCGCAGATACTTTAGCAAGGTTGGTTCTGACAAAGCAAATAACAGTAGTCTGGCTACCAAAGTATACAGATGTGTTGAGCAATGATGAAATAGAAGAACTCGCTAAACTAGAAATTTTCTTGATCACGTGGTAAATTTGCCCTTGATTTGCGCTCGAAAAAATCACGAAGTGAGTTGAAAAGTAGTAACAGCCGGTTCCAAGTCATTGTGGTTAATGAAGAAAAACTGGAAAATTCTAAACACTTGACTGAGACCTTGACAGGTCGCTGTTAATTAAAGAAGAACGTAATATTAGTAGATACTAATGTGTAACTATTTGTAATGATTGTTTGAGCAAGAAGATATTTGAAAGACACATTTTATTGGTTGCAGGCTGCAAGCTCCTTGTTCGAGTAATGAAAGAAGTCTAGGTGGTCCTGGCGGCCAAGCTGAGTTTTCACATGGGCAACGAACCATTTAAACGCTCGAATCCTTGCTTGCTTAAAAATGGAAATACTCCAGATGACCCAGGTAGACCGGCGGCTGAGCTCTCGGTTCCCACGGCAGTTGGCCGCACGTGGACGACGGACCGTTCGGGCTCGAAAATAGTTTTAGCGGCAATTGGAATTATTGAGGCGGCGTAGTTAAATAGAAAACAATCTTAGCGTCCGCGTAGACATATTTGCTAAATAATAAATTATTGCAAACTCCCACTTCTTAAACGAATATGAAATACACTTAAGCCTTAACGTCTTCGGCAACATGATACTTCAAACGGAGGAATTGTCGGATATCCAAATCCACATTAGAAGGTCAAAAAGAGTATCTAAGAAAGAAGAATTTATGTGATCAAACCAAAGTAAACATGACAAGAGATTGCTTAGCATCCCAGAACGAACTTAAAATTGCAAATCGAATATCTAAAATTATTCAACATAGAATTTTTCGACTTCTTAATTCAACGTAAATTTTATAAGAATCACATTTAAAATCGTAAAGTCAAAAATTTTCCCGAAATTCGAAGTCGAATATCTCGAAAACTAATCGAGATAAAAAATTTTTAATTTCGAATTCGAAATCAGCGTAAAATTTCTTATAAGAATCCATTTTCAAATTTTGTGACGGACCGACAGACAGACATATAATTCAGTAACGAACTTTTTAAGTTCGTTGAGAAACACAAGTATAAAACACTTGCAGTCAACTTTCGTATGAAACGTTAACTGTTTATGCTACTAAGTTAACAAAAAAAATTTTAACAAAGAAAAACAATTTAAGGGATATTTAGCAAATATCTGATCAAATCTCAATTTTACAGACAAATTTCAGAAACAATTGACAAGAAATTCAAATTAAAAGCCGAATAAATATAACCAAGACTCAAAAAATTACGAACTTGCTCGAGGTGGGGTTCTTTAAAGCAGGCTGAAGAATCATCGGAAAATAATGGTATGAGACTAGTCTATCGGTAAACCCAAATAAGGTAAAGATGAATCTTCTTTGGAAAGCATTAACACAAGAGGTTAAAATAGACGTAAGTGTCAGATAATAATATCCCATTTATCGTATGGCACAAGCATAACATTAAGGCAGGGCTGAAAATTCCTTTAAAGCCAAATCCTGCCACTAGGCAGCCTATGTCGGAACGAGAGATTCTGATGCAATGATGAACAAAAGAGCCTGTAGGTCATTCAACAGAGAATGGACGCGAGCTGAGGTAGAGTTTTCCAAAGATTCACTTCTCTGTTACATCAGTCGTTCTCGCCTGATTAATAGCTAGAGCTCAGGAGCAAGAGGTGGCTGCTAGTACGACGGTCTTTCAAATAAAAGTACGGAAGGTTTGAGGCCGCACTCAAAGCGCAATGCAATCATTTAAGAATGTGTAGATGCTCTATGAGGGTTGATTATGACCAATCTGGCAGGCAAGATGTCTTAGGCAACGAGAAAATGGATGACCTCACTAAACTGAAACCAACACGGTAAGTCGTCCTTTGATAAGTGAGCTTGAAAGACGTACGAGGGGAGTTGGAAAATTAGTCATAACACATCCTAAATCACTGTAGATTAAAGAGACACCTAATACGTTCTTAGGCAAGTGTGAACTATATAAACGTCTTAGTCAGCATTCTTCGAAGGGAGGAATTGAAAACTCTTGTGTTATTAAACATCTCATTCTATATTAAAAAACCAAAAATGTTTTTTAATGAAGAAGTAGTGAAGGAAGCTGTGAAGGCATTTTTGTGATCAAACTAATCTGAGCTTTCCAAAGTAGCATCCATAAAACCCAAAAATAACTGTATTTTCACGAAATTCGTCAACTGGTATGATTTATTTGGCATTCACCAAGGCTAATTGCAACTGGTTTTTCTATTTATTGCCGTTAGAAACAACTTTTGGGCCTTTCGATCTGCAGCTGTTCAAGATTCTATATTTAGTTAGACTACCAAAAAATTCCTCCTCCAGCAAATTCCACTTATATTCTACTAATCCAAAAATGCAAGTTAAATTAGCGATTCTCAACCACCAGAACTTGAACCACTTTCTCCACGACATAATGGGCGAGTTCCATGTTCAGCCAGTGGAACTAGATGAACGCCTAATGTTTTGTAATACCTGAACTGGGTGAAAGTGATTACTATAGAGCACATTGCCAAAAGACGTCGTCGCGCCAACTGCATGAACTGCATCGGTCCCACAGTGCCATCGCGGTTGCATCAACGCCAATAAAACGGTTGCCCTTGAAGAACCTGCCGCTTCTTCGGCTCGGGGAGCCCACGCGCGGCCTCATCATTGCGAAAGCAACCAAGACAAACGACGTCGTCATCGTTATCAAGCCGACAAGCAAACCGATGTTAACAGCTCGATCCTGAGGCAGACAAAGCGGGAGCGACAGATGCTAGAAATGTCAGCGGGCGAGTGTCCTTCTGAGGACCTCGCCGATCGCGTGTAGGAAGGCCCGAAGAGCCCAGCTGTGCAGAGCCGATCTCTTTGTTAGAACCGCGAGGGAAAAGCTCCCCGCCGATCGCAATCGATTATCGGGCTTTTCGCGAGCGTGCGGAAAAGCGCGCGGCCTAATGACAAAATCGTTAAATACCAGCGCTTTCCCAACCTGCCAATTATGTAATGGGCGCGGGAAAGGACGGCGATGGTCGCGCGACAGGTCGATGCCGATACCTGCGCTGAAAAGCGCGATTGTTTACGCGAACGCGCGGAGGCGGAATCGTTAAGCCTTAATAACGCGCCTACTTGCGCAATTGCAGCGCGGGCAGGCGATTAATCCAATTGAGCCGTTTTGGATTTCGCGTTCGCGGCAGGTTCTCCGGGCTCGTCGCTGATCACCACCGGCTAAAAATAGCGATAGCATCTCGTTATGGGCGCAAGCACTAACTACGTCTAATTATACAAGCAGCCGAGCTAATTTGTTTACACTGCCAATAAACGAGTTCGTTAATCGCCACGCTACACGTTTTTCCCATTGCTGTAACAGTTTGTGGACTACTGAACGTTTTAGTTTCCTTAAACATCAAGGTATGCCGTGCTTCATGCTTCCAATCAATCGAACTGCACTCACAATTTCAGAATCAAGTCGAATTCTTCAAATTGCTGAGACCTATTTATGTTTTCACTTTTTTGAACGAATCCATAAAGCAAATTTTTCTACATGAAGAAACATTTGGTCACCCCAAAGGTTAGGGTAAGGACAGACCTCTAGTAACCTATTAAATACAAAGAGCCATCTACTACTGGGGGGGTGGGTGTCAAAATCCCTCTTCCCATAAAGAAAACTCAGTCACAAAATCTCAAATTAAGTCTCAGAATGAATAGAACACAGAAAAACGATTTAAGCGAGATATGGATATAAGTATAGACACGTGAAATGTGCGAATCCTAAATAAAATCAGATCATTTCAGCAACTACCAATACTATAAAAGTATAAAATCCAAACCAGGAAACCCGATAGCTAAGCAAAGGCGTGATGGACACCAAAACTCGCACAATAAAAGAACGCCATAATCGACTTTAAACCCATCAATGAAAGGCGCATGCTGAAACGGAAGAAGATCAAACAAGCTACTTAAAGGGAAGAAGAGATCCGCCATCAATGACACTCTGCTAAGCTTATAAAGAAACTTGGAGGGTAACAATATCAGGAAGCAATCGAAACACCTGAACATCTTAAAAGAGAATCCAAACCAAACACCAAACTGTGTATTCATGTAGACAAGAAGGCCAAATCGTCGGCAGCGAAAAGGAAATTGACTAACAAGAATGGAAGAATAACGAAACGCATATCAAAAGAAGAATTCTTTGTGTGCCTCGCAACTCAAAAAGACTGTGGCAGAGATCAGTCTAAAAGTTAATAAGGACAAAACCACGTTACTCATATAGACCAGAAGTAATAGAGTCAGAACATAACACCAGACTTTCGAAATAGTGAATAACTTCATATGCCTAAGTGCCAACATCTCCAACAAACCGAACGAAATAAATTAAATACAACGACGAGTTAATAATGCACACAAAACATTATAGTCTAGTATAACAAATTTCTGAACACCCGTGGCCGCAGTTTTTATTGGCGCACATAATGCCTGACAGGAATCCAGCTGCCATTGAAACACGTATACGGATTCAAACAATGCAAAACTTCCAGATGTTGCCGGCTGCTTTGTAACCCTTCTGGTAGATCACAAATAGGCATAAATATCGTGCAGCAGGACGGCCAGACCAGAATTCAAAGTGGCGTTTTCATTATTAATTGTATGTGTTGTATCCATAAATAGTGTTAAGTGATTCTGATGACCTGTAAGTAAAATAAATTTCCACGTCTCATGCACTACTATAAAGAGCAGAAACATTACACTGTCATCCATATTTAAGTCAAGTAATGTACACAAAAAATAAAACTGAGAATGTACTACACTATACTTAGACCAGTACTGTGTTCTAATACGGACATGGATATTATCACAAAGAGCGGAAGCCATAGATGCATTCAAATTTAAAATATATGAACCAATTCAGAAGGACGAGTAATAGAAAAATTAGATATATCAAGTGTTAAAGGAAGCCAATGCTGCAACCTCCATCAAACTACAGAGACTTACATGTTTAAAGAGCAAGAGGTCAGAACATAACAATAAGAGACCAGATTTTCTTCATCCAAATCAAACTAATAAAATTAACGCTACAAAACATCAGAGCATATAGTCCATATTTGAATCAAGCGATGTACACAGAAAAACAAAACTAGGGCTCTACAAAACTATACTTAAACCGGTACTGTGTCATGGAACCTAAGATGCTACAGAAAACATATGGACCAATTGAAGAGATCGGCCTGTGTAAAATTACATATAACCATGAAATATATAAACTGTTCAAGGACGTCGGTATTGCAACCTGCGTCAAACTACAGAGACTTAAATAGGTTGGGCATGTTCAACGAATTGATATCAAGAATAATAAAGGAAACATATCAAGGAAAAAGCACTATCAGTAGGAAGAGTAGAAGTCCACTGGCAAAATAAAATGAAAAGGGACTGTCAACCAACAACTGGAAAATGGTGGCTTTAGAGAACGAAAAATGGAGGCAAAAATTTAGGAGGTCAAAGTCCGATTTGGACTACCATTAAATGTATGGATGGAAAAAGAACCTAGAGATGAATCCAATCCTATGTCCTTCTATGGTCAGCTTTAATTTCCCTTAGTTACCTTAAATCCAGTTGATACCTGACAGTTATACATTTGTAAGATATAAACCCTGCAGATTTTGCTATTACACCACCCAGAAGTGCGTAAAATGCGGTAACGATCACCATTCCGGGAAGTGCAAGAAATCCCGGAGAGACCGCACTTGTGCCAACTGCCAGGGCCCTCACCCAGCTAGCTTCTGGAGATGATTGGCATTCCCCAAGCTGGCATTCCGTCAAGCGGTAACACACCGGGTCGCATCTCCCCCCCCCGCCCCTCAACGCCCCATGAATCTTGAACACCAAGGTTAGGCCAACGTCGCTAGATGGTTTCAGAACGTTGATGATTTTATGTTCCTGGCGGCCATTTAAAACATCGTTCTGGCCACTCAGAAAAGCGTGAATTCCTGGAGGTCACTGCAGAACTGACGACTAGCACGGAAAGACATGAACATCATCCTTGGCATGTTCAGGTCGCACCGAACACTTGCGACACGTGTAAGCTCTTATCATGCTCAAAATGCCTCGACGGCAATCCATCTTTCAACATCAGGTCTTTTGGGAGAAACAAGGTTAGAGGCTTAATCCCAAAAACCTTAACTGCCAAGACTGACATGATCAAGGTCAACTTGCTATAGAAAGAACGCACTATCAAATGAGATTTCTTTCGTTAATATCAACTCGAATTATTCAAAATTATCGCGACTTTTACTAGAGGAAGGAACGTCTGAACTCCATAAACCTAAAGATAAACCCAACCTTCAATCCTTCTAAAGCCAACTTTATCTCCCGTTAATTAGCTTAAAGTCCAGTTCGTAACTTAAAACTTAAAACGTAAAAAGGTACAGCAAAAGATAAACCCGGGTATATAACAACAAATATTCTCGGTGACCTTCCCTTGAGGTTTTTTCCAAATTCATCCTTTTCAATAAAATCTAACCCAAGTATCCAAACCTTACATGGCCAACCCTACGCTATCATTAAATTTTTACTTGCCAATGGTACAAGAACTAATTAATATTTAAAGATAACATTTAAAGATAAACTTTTGAACAAAGAAGAAAACCTTTTCGGCCCTTTATCTATTAAATTGTCTTTCAAAAACTGCAACATTCTAAACTGTTTAGGTCTAAACTATCTATAATTAACCTCATTTTCTATAATCGAGTTCAACTGCAACAGATGCGTTTTGAACATTAAAGTAGAAGAGAGCTATAGAATGTGTAAAAGAAAACATATTGGCATTTAAATTACACATGGCGTAATCTTTTATCACCTCTTTTCGAAAAGTTAGTGATCCATCATAATAGTTGATCATTTGAAGTCTTCGAAGATTTTCCTTTTCATTTCACAAATATTTTGCTACAATTTGTTGTTTTACGACAAACCAAATTACGAGTAGTTTGCTTCCTTTTGTCTTCGACTGATAGACCTAAAATTCAGTAAAAACCAAACGATGGAAATGGGCAAAGTGACACAAAGAACAGACTAAAAAAAAATTATATCTGTTTAGTGGAATATCAGCACGTACAAATGCACACACTGACCAGCAAAGCAAAATCTTTTTTTAACAATAAACATCATGTTAAAAGAAAATTAACAAATATCTAATCAAACCTGGGTATTATCTATAAATTTAAGTAATAGTTGATAAAAAATATAACTTAGAATGCTATTTAAAGAAAAACACATAAAAAATCATTTGGATATAAGGAATCGAGTAAATCTTGAAAAATTACAAATTTGCATTGAGGTGAAGCTCCTTGTCATTTTCTTCAGAAATTTTAAAAAAAGATTAAGTTGGAGCTCATCTATTCCCGTTTGATTCTCTTTACTTCTATTATCCCCCCTAAAAACATTACGAGCAAGAATATACGTCTCTTAACAATATCAAGACGTTTGTTTTTAAAAAAATTAATTTAGTGGCCACGCCCATTCTTTATCAATTTTTCCTTCTATTAAAAATAAATGAATGCAATAGTTAACAAAAACTTAATATAGACCACTGCTACTAGAGAAGTTATCACCCTTCATCTTCATAATCAAGGTAAGACTTTTGATCAAAAATTTCCTTGGTGATAAAGCTCTTGAAAGGTCTCCTCAGCAACTTTGTTCAATTCTCTTTTCTCCAATACCATTCTCCTCCAACCCCAAAGTCCCATCTGCAAAACCATTGATCCATCGCTTCTTTGGTCTTAATTGTTCCCTTGAAAGTACACATTATTGGTCCCCTTCCCTGATCTATTCTTCCTTTCTTACCTCTAGAGAAATTAATCATTCCTTTTGATTACATTCCAAGTTTTCGTATCCCTCGTAATTGATAGGTTTATAGTAATTTACTAAATTTGCATATTAAATTTTCTGAATAACATTAAACATCTCAGTATGGGTATTAAAATGAATCTTAACTACTTGTAATAGTCTATTTGCTCAAATGTCTTCCCTCTGATGTTAATGTCTGTTCTAATCCTGCTTTCTTTGTTAGATTATTTATCATGTATTGTGTCTTAATCAGGTTAGTGATTAATCCTACAGGAGTTGATCGCGATACTCCGCACAACTTTATGCAGATTGGAGACTCGAGATCACATTTCTATCTCTCGGTCCCTATTCAATTTTTTCAATAACTCGTTCGGTAGCCAGAACATGTTGGTATTTATTTTCAGATAATTTCGACATAATCTTAAATAGTTGATCCCCAAGGATTATCATAATTGATAGACCTATATAAAATAGATTTCAATGTAGTACGCGTTAATGTTGAATTCATAATCCTTCTCAAAGATCATTATCGTTGATCTATTATTTTTTCTACATACAGTAAGCCTCCAGGCAATAATTTCCCTCGGAAATACCAAGAAAACAAATGTTTCTTCAATTGGACAAAAAACAAGCTTCGCAATCTAATCAAAAGGTTTTTAGACAGCTTTAAATAAATAATTTGACGCCAAAGTTTATTTGTTGCCTTTTTTCGCTGATTCCCTTATAAGCACTTCAATGGTGCAGATTTTTTTGTCTCAATTTTCAGTTTGTTCGATGTAATGTATAATAAAAGGGACGCGGTGGCTCAGATGGTTCAATCAGTTGGCTCTGTCCTCGAGCCGGCGCGCGCGAGTTCTAGTCTCGCTCAACCCATGGGTGTGTGAGAATGTCCTAGCATTTAAGTGCATGTTAGTGGGCACAATAAGCCCTTGAGGCTGCAGTAGAATAAAAGTTTTAAGTAAAAACCATCCCTAAATAATCGTTCACTATCTCTTCGTATTAAGATACTTTAGTTTCTTTTTTTTATCTTTGCTAAATGCTCTGCAATATAGAAAAATATACACAAATAATTTTCATTCTAAAAAAACTCTGTGATTCAGTGTGCAATAAACCGTTGTTTAAAAGTTCTCTACCTTTCTTTATTAAGATTATTTTAACTGTCTTACTTCTGATTCCGTGGAACAACAGTCTGCGAATTCTAGAATCACTATTGTCCTATTGGTATCCGCTTTCCCATTCTTGGGACACGTGCTCCGTTGGTACTCTATAGAATCTATAAAAAATAGATGCGAAAGCTTTCACGGCCGGTGTTATGGTGCATTTTGTGGTTGGTTATTGGGTTATTATGCCGTGGTAGGAGTTTGGAAACTCTTGGCGTTTCCTCTGCAAGAAGAAAAGAAGAAAATCTTCTAAAAATTAAAGATTTTCTTCTGAAGATGTCAGCCGCAGTTGCGGACGAAACGTCAAAAGTTTCCGAACTCGACCAAGGACTAATAACCCGAGAACCAACCGCAGGATGCACCAATCTATACAAAAAATTATAATAGTAATCCATTGAAAAACATAAATGTTTCAAACTTTTAAATTTACTGTAATCTATCAGAAAACAAGATTGCTCTATTTATACGGGGCTAGTATTTAAGAGAATTAATCAATAAAATTCAGAAGACAAATATAAAACATTTGGGGAAACTAAAATGAAAGAAAACAATCAAAAAATGACAAATTTTGGATAACATGATCGGAGGTAAAAAAGATGCAAGAGCTGGTGTTGACTTAATAGTGAAAAAAAAGTAGACAATAATACATAACAACAGAAAATTTCGCTATTGAAATAATTGCCACAGTAAATATAAAAGCAAGAAGAGAAAAGAAAGAATCTATCTATATATTTGAACAGAAAACAAGCAAAGAAATGTGGCGTGATTCTTGACCCTTAATTTAGTGAGTAGTAAATAAAGACAGCCTATACATTTGAACGAAAAGTAAACAAAGACGGCATGAGGAGGCACCTGCGCTCGCGACCCGCTCTCGTTCCTTGCCGAACGGCCGGGCGGCTGTGGCTATTGGGTGTCTTCCACGGTCATTTGATTGGCTTCCGCCGAGCCCGTTCATAATGGATGCAAGCATAAGCCACCCATAAGAAATACGTAAAATGCACATAAGACTTATCTAAACATTTGAAAGATGCGCATGCCCAAACACAGCAGCGGCAGCAATGTCCTTCCAGGTATGTTGCGTTTGTACCTGTTATCATTTTTATGGTGTAGGAACAGGTGCATATTTACTAACTTAATTAATACTTCCTTATCCGTTGTAAAAATGAAGCCAAAATGTCGACAGTACTAAAGTTAGATTATGCAACTTCGAATCGAAAGAAACATTGTTACTGCAAATGAACGTAAAACGTAAAAATTACAGGAATGCATTATGAAGGAGCACATAAGCTTTGTATTGATTCAACTTTACCTATTACGTATTTCTTATGGGCGACTTGTGCTTACGTCCATTATGAATGGGTGCTAAGTTAAATTATTCCGATCCGGGGAAAAAGTCAATCCAATGAAAAATGTATACGTTCGCACCTTACAAAAATTTAAGGGACGGCGGGCGAAAAATTGTCAGCCTAGAACGCAAAAAGTATCTTTTAGCGGGCAACCCCTTGTAGGAATATGTATGTGGTAGCCTAGGGCCCAAATAAGGATGCAAAAAAGAGGAAAAAGACTTTCAAGGTTTCAAGCACTACAATAGGAAATAGACGATAGTAAATACAACGTAACACTGATGGGAGATCTTAACAGAAGAGTAGGTAACGACTCCAAAACAGTCGAATAGTGCTTAGAAAAACAACTAGAAAAAACAAAACACAAATGGCGAAATAATATTAAACTTCTGCATAGATGATGAATTAGTAATTGGAAGCCCATTTCCAACATAAAGAAATTCATAAAATGGCAAGAACAGTAAAGAGTAGAAACGAGAGGTCAATAATAATCTGAAGAAAGACCAAAGATCTAAAAATCAAAAGATGGGCATAATTTAGAAACAACCACTACTTAGTGGAGATGAAAAACCAAAAACGAAGTGTGCATTGGTGGTCTGAGCAGATAAAAACAGAGAGATGCAAATTTGTTTTATATACTTATAGCAAGCCTTTGTAAATAGAACAAGAAGATCGACAAACTCAAAACGAAAACGGTGATTACAAGTAGGCAAGAGAAGACACACCAGATAAAATTAGAAGAAACAACAATAGAACAAGTCGGCAAGTTTAATTACCTAGAGACAATAATATCACAAAACGGAAGAATGGACAAAGAAATAGATGCAAGGAGAGCAACAAGAAGACTCTTCAACTCAATAAAGAACACCTTTCTGACAAAAAAGAAGTACCAAGAGAAGTAAAAACAATTATTTTTAAGAAAGTAGCCACTCCAATCCTCACTGTCTATGTTCGAGACATTGACTCTTACACACAACCAGATAAACAAAATTCAAAGCTTAGAAATAAGGTAAAAGGAAAAACTAAAGAAAGTAAAACAAAGAACAAAACCTTTAGAGAAATCTTGAAAACAAAACCAATACAAGATACACTAGAGGAAGGATAACTGAGATGATTCAAACGCGTAATGAGGATGGAGGTAGAGAAAACCGTAAAAAGAGTATTCGAAAAGAAACCTATAAAAAGAAGAAAAAAGGAAGATAAAGAAGAACGTAGGTAAAGGAAGTAACACGTAACACTAAATGGCGTGAAATAAAACAAAAAGCACAAGGCAGAAAGTACCACTCCAATCATCTTACACTCGAAAGGGTAGAAAGGCTTTAGGATTAAATAATTAGTACTCAAATTCAATTGTTTAGCACCATTAAATCACAAGTACAATTGGTTTGACTCATCACTGTAAAACATATGTATAAGTGGAGAAACATCAGCCTTGAGCAGTGACAGAACACAGAAACGCACAACTTGGCTCTTTGACCCAGACAAACCAAGAATACGGCAATGGGTCAGCAAACAATCACGCTCTAGACTTTGGCTTCTAAAATTAGCCGCGCATTCTCGAGCCGATAAGGCTTATCGCCCGATTCTTTGCTCCGCCATAAACCCCGCGAAAATATCGTACCAAGGCCCCGCTGGTCATCGCCGAAACTAAGGCCTCGAGAAACCACAACGAACGAAACCGTGACACGCGCTAAGCGGGCATAAATAATTTATTAGAAACAGTTAAACAATAATCGATGGCCCACGCTGAGAAGAATCACAATCAATTCCGCGCCATCTCCTCCATTTGGCGCATTTGCCCTTTTTGCGGTACGTCCATGAGAAACATTGCGACTCGACGTGCAGCTATGTATGGGATTTGTGCGTTCAGCGGAATCCCAACCTGCAGCAATCACCTGTCATAACACAAGAAATGCAAAAACGGCCGCCAAACATGGTGGCGCACGTCTTCGGCGTTTCCGCTGACGTCGTTGCAATCGCCGATTGTATCAACGGCGCTTTAGATAGAGCAGACGGAGCAATTACCAACCCAAGTTACCATTTCCCCAGTGCTCAGCGCTACCGGCGCGCAATTTGGTGGTCCCGTTCCAGAACGGGCCGCGCGCCCCTCACCACGCCTGCTAGCAGCGCACGACCATGCCGCGGGGCAGCCGCGCAGAACGTCCGCGTCCAGCCTTAGCCACTTCCTCTATCTATTTAGACATTAGGAAGTGTCGACAAAATGCAAATGAGGCACGTCCGCGTCGCCGTGGCGTTGGCAGTGCCTAGCGCTTTGTTTAACGGTTCGCGGCCTTTCCGGCGGCCTGCCTTCGCGATAAGGGCCTGCCTTTTCGATGTCGCGAAAGGCCGCTCTTGCAAGACGCCGCCAATTCGAAGGCTGCCGGCGGCGCGTGGGCGTCAGCAGGATGTCGAAAAGTGTTACTCATCGACGGCCAATTTGCAGCCGGCCGCTTGGAAACGCGCGGAAAGTGGTGCAAGCGCGCAGAGGTGGGGGAAAGGCTCGAGCTTTGTCTCCTCAGCGCCAGTATCTTTACGGCTTTCGCAAGTGATATGCTAAGGTTACAAAAACAAGCGGCATTTCAGCAAATTCCCATATTGGCAGAATTGCAACCACATGAGTCAGCTGACATGTATCACGATTTGCTTGTGGCAAGACGGTAAAACAAAATTTACAAAATGAGTCACCTCGCGGATTTTATTAATACCGCGATGATGATATGGGATTACAAGTTTGACATGTTTGTAAATGTGAACTGCATTGTTTATACCAGGTACCATCTCAATGGATCTAATAGTTTGCAAATAATTGGTGTACGGATAGATAGATAGAAATTAGAATATTTTTTCTTCTTCACATAATTGAACTTCTTTAATTATATTGTCAAATGATGAGATTACTTTTCAATTTCTTTGCTTTCCATATATGTAGTGTAGCTACCAGCAGGCTTTTTATGCCCAAAGCATTGATATTCTTCTCCATGCTCTTCTATGCATTACTTTCTCTCTACCTCGTAGATCTTCCTTCATTGCCTTTATCCATCTCTGGGTAGCCCGCTTCTTCTTCTTGTTTCCTCCGTTTGTATCTCGAAAATATTTTAACTATTCTTTCATCAATGTGATCTAACCATCTGATTCAATGTGCTTTCACAAAGTTCGTTATGCTTGGATCTTCTTTCCGGTGTTTTTTCCCACATCTAATTTTTATTGTTCACTCTTATTTGGTAATAATAATTTAGCTCTCAATATAACATTTAACATTCCTACATTTCTATCGCCTTTCACGTTTCTTACTACTAAATTCCTATCATTTTTCCGCCCTCCATTATTATCACGCCTTAATAATATTGTCCTACTCTTTCCAGCCTTATCTTCTCTTCATTCCCAATTTCTGGTTCTATATTTCTTTCTTCCTCGCGTTCTTTCGCGCCCAGACTTCTCTTCATTCATTCGCAATCCCATTTTTGCTTCTGCTCCTAGAGCTTTCAATATTACGCATAGTTCTTTGGTCCTTCTAGCCATCAACACACCGTCTTCAGCATAAGTCGAGTATGGTTCCAGTTTTATTTATGCCTGTTCTTTAATTTGTTCTAACACCACATTGAATTATAATTAATTAATTCCAATTACCACCATAATCTCCGATCTCCATATTTTCCTAATTATTTGACGTGATCACCTCCTCTTCACCATATTTGATTAGTTCTTCTTCCCGGCCTTTTTCCGTTTTCATTTTGTTTTATCTGGCTTTTTTCTTCTCTTGTTGGTTCCTTTATATTTCCTATGTTTCTTCGTTCTGCAGGTATCGCTGTGCTTCGGTTTTCTTCTTGTTTGGTTAAGCAGCTCTTCCGAAAGCGTTCTCCGTCTTTCTAACATCTTTGCCTTAACGCCTATGACCTTTCCTTCTTTGTCTTTGCAAGCCTCTTTTCTCGTATTGTTTGTTCCTTGGAAGAAATTCTGAATTTCCTTTCTTTGATAGTTTTCGTTTATTCTCTTTATCTCAGCTTCTAGATGTACTATTTTTACCCTTCGACATATTCTCTTAACTTCTCATCTTATTTACTTCAGTACTATCATGTAGCAATCTCTATTTGACTTCTCTCTTCCACTCCGTAGCCGCCTTATATTCATCATTAAACTGTCTTGTCTTTTTTACCTTTCCTCTTGCCTACTACCTCATCTGCTACTTATATTGTCGTTTCCACCAGATCCTCCCATTTCTCTTTTATTGGTTTTGTACTATCTAATCTTCTGCATCCTAGCTTAGTTCTTTGCTGATAAACTCTTTACTTTGGATTAGGTATTCCACGTTATATCTATTTCGTTCTGTGCTTCTCCTGTTATTTTACAGATTCAGTACCTCGTTTAACTTTATTCTAACCAGGTAGTGATCCGCATCCATCTCTGTCCTCTCTGACTTCTTACATCCCCAATTAACTTAATGTGTGATTGTTTACTAATATATGATTTATTTGGTTTTCAATATTTCTTCCTGAAATCCCTCATTTTTAACATCTATCAGAGCATGTATATTTACAAGTTTACTTAGTTTTAGGCTTTTCGAAACTAAAAATCCCACCCTAAAAATGCTTTCATTGTTTCCATTGTTAAAAGCATTCATTCCATGTTCTGTGTTAAATATTTTTTCTCGCTTCACCTATTTCCAGGATTTCTATTCCATGCGTCTTGTATTGCGTTGCCCGTTTGGTTTGCTATTACTTGTTGTTTATCTTTGAATTTTCTCACTTTTGCCACATTCTGTCTGGCTTATTTTCTTTTAGTTTTTTGGTAATTCAGCTGTTATGAAGCTCCCTCATTCTTTTAAATATATTCATCTAAAACACTGCTATACTGTACATTTTTTTTCCAATTGCAGTCGTTTATTTCATTCAATTATGTCCTCTTTTTATTGTAACGATTTTTGTTCTAGGATTAATAAAACTTAACATGTAATGACAAATAACAAATATGTAAATGTAAAACAAGGGGAAGAAATAAAAGACAAAACAACAAAAGGTCAGTAATATTGGATCAGGAGAGAAGCCGGAAATTATTTAAGAACAACCATGAAAAACGGTAAAACCTCAGGTAAGGATATGCTTTTAGTATTAATGATGTAAGAGAGGGGAACAGAGTTAATGAAAAAGCTTTATGAAACACGAAAAGTTCCAGATAACTGGATAATACGGTTGTAGAGAACTATGTACCAACCATCTTACTCTTGCAGGTCTACACATTTCTTAAATTTGTCCAAAATCTTAACTATTGAGCTAAAAAAATTGAACAGCACTACCTTCCTCTTTGATAAGCTTCATATCTGTTGAGTACAATGGGAATCCTCTATGGCTACCTTTCTTTGCAATGGTGGTCTAAATCGCATGTTTGTTTCAAATTTATAAGCATCCGCCGTTCTTCGTTAGGTTAAAATTGCATTTATTAAGAGTTCATTCTATATATTTGTAAAAGTCTACCTCATACATTTATTCCTTATTGTGCTATTATTTCTTTATCTTTTTTCCTTTATTCAGTCCTCCAAATAATGTGTAGATTTTGGCATTAGATCCTATAGTCCTTTAAATAGTGGAATCTTTTGCAAACACTCTCTAACATTCTTTCCACGTGCATATTAAAACAAATTTTTTTGCTTCTTGGCTTTCTCTATTCTTATTTCATCTACCCCATTAAACCAGTTGCAATCTTTTACTTTGAATGGTAGGTTGACAGGATTTGTGGTATTTTATATACATATTTACTTGTTCTTCAAAAGCACATCCGTTTTTATTTGGCTTTAATCAAGTTATTGAGGGGAAAACGAAGCGATAGAGAAAAATTCACATCATTTTCATCAGATTCATTTGGTGGTTAAGGTCAACATATTTGGAGAAGATTAACATGAAAGTAATTTTTGGTTAAGCTGTTGGGGAACTTCGTAACTACGAAAATGATGTGGCTGCTACAGGACTTAAAAGGGCAAAGAAAAATCCTTCAGAATCTCAGTCTTCAATAAGTTCAATGTCCTACTATTCAGCCAATTATTGACATCAAAAGTATGAATAGCAAAGTCTAGGAATGATGTAAAAGTCACATTTGTCTAACAGAAAACATTTAAAGTGTTGCGCAGAATTCTGTTCAGCACTGAAGCACTGTATTTGTTCTCTGTGATATTTTTTCCTTCAAATGCAAAAATAAATGCGGCCGCAAAACAAAAAAAAACATTCTAACGGCTACTTTATACCGATTCAGAAGCACCTATTTATTTTCCGGCAAGGATAGAGCCCATATAATCCCTCAAGAAGGTTATCTAACAACCCCAAACATTATTAGGCTCACTTATTGCTATTTCCATATGTTTGACTCGTTTTTATTTGATGCTTTAGGTTTTCCTTCATACCAATTTGTGAAAGTTTCAAAACATGTCAAGGGACTCTCTTTCCTAGTAAACAGTGGTTCTAATTTTTTTATCACCCATTAAGTTTTTTTATTTTGTTAATACACCCAACGTCAGCATAAGACATTTAGACATTGATTGATTAATAAACTTATATGCAATGGATAGATTTTACATTTTTATCTCCTCTCGTTCTGAAGTTACTGCAAATTTTGATTTAAAATTCTTTTGTTAGTATAATTGACCAGTGCTTATGTTTTATCTTTTTGACTGACCAATAACCGTATTTCATCTTCAAAACACCTTGGTCACTTATAATAAAAGTCTAGCATTTTTATTAATCTTAAGACTCTTATTAATGCTATTGTACAGATCTATTTAAGTTATTTTGCAACATCACGTCTCTATGTGAAAGTTTAAAATATTTTTGACTGGAAGTGACTCCCTTTTTTCTGCTTCTACCATTGATTTTATATGTTTTATTAATGTTTCTTAGAATATGTTTGATATAGTGACTTTCATAATTTAATTTAGTTATGAAAAAGGACCTGACAACGCGGAAATGGTCTCAGATATCATTAATTCTTCAACTAATCAAAAATAAAGACGTCGACCGCCATCTAAATAGACAGTTTTTGTATTTTATGTTGATAGTAGAGCTTAAATATTTACTATTAATCTTCTTGAAATACTCCGTAAGACGGCAGAATCAGCAGTAGAAATTCTTAAGACTCCCCAAAGTCTTCAAGTTTCCAGTAGATGTACTACCCAACTTCAAAAAAACTGGACCAACAATGAAAGTAATGATAGTTCATAGATAAAACTTCATATAGAGTTAAAAAGTTAGAGAGGAACCAAACCGTTATGGAATAAATCCACAAGATAAATTCTGTTCAGAGTTTGAAAAATGTTGACTATGAAGACGACGTATACCACAAGTCATCTTTAGATATAAACTCAACATGATCTATAGGTCGCTAAACTATGTAACAGATATCGCAAAGATTCCTGTGTATTTAGAGGGGACGGGAAAAAGTTTTTAAATATTGGCTGTTTAACGCGTGTGCTTCAGCATCAAGCCATTTTTTAATTTCCGTTGGATGATGCATGGCCACCCAAAGATTTTGAAGATAATTTGGTAAAAGACTTTCCCTATCTGACATTTCAGCTTCTGCCTCCAAATACCATTTCGCTGATTCGTCGGTGTTTTGAAGCAGGCCAGTTCTCTTCAACGATGGCATTAAAAACACTGTGATATTCTTAAAGCTATCCGGTGCATTCAAAATGTGTGGTCAGAAGTCACTCAACGACAGTTGAATTCTGCTTGGCGAAAACTATCCTTCAATATAACGTCCCTAAAATTATGGATGAAATTGTGACAAATGATAGAATCTGGAATTGGAGCTGAATGAAAAAGAGCTCATAATGGAGCATGAAAGTGATCTAGCGACAGAAGAACTTCAACAAAGAACACCAAGAGACTCGTCGAGATGTGTTTTCTAAAAAATAAGAAGACAAAAGGAAACCAATTCACATCTTCCATTAAAGATCTTTTGAAGAAATGGGAGGATGTCAGAACAACAGTCTTTGAATGGCATCCACACCAGGTTGAGGTCAATCGGCTAGAGGATCTCTACGACGACCGAAAAATCCTGAAGAAGAGAGCAATAATAAGAAATAATATAATTATTTCTTTATTTATTTTTCTTTTGGAACCTCCAGAACGAATCAAATTCGGGTAACAAAGATAGTCTTCGAATAGATTATGTTCGTTAACCTATCACACACTATCAAATCGTAAGAGTAGACAAGAAAGGAAAAACAGTACTTTATTTTAAACCTAGGATTTTATAGTGGATTATAAATCTATTTCGATCTACATATTTGTTATTTGACTTGTTGATATAAGGGTTTCTTTCGTACTATAGCAATGAAATCTCCAACGTCTTCTTTTATGGTATGACAGTAACTGAGGTGTTTGCTTAAAACAGTTAAGAAATGACTCATAAAGAATGGAATGCTTGCAACTTCAATAAAAAAAAAAGATTTATGGTGAGCCTTCAACCGATAGGTCGGCCCACCGATACTCAGCACTAGATTATTGTTATTGCGGACTTTCAATTGCATTCAGGGGAGTTAAGCAAAGTGCAAGGTGCAGGCCATGGCTCCTCGGAGCGGCAGCAGCTGCTCATTTCAATCGTTTATGGCCGGTCCTTGGGGACAACACACAGGTGCCGGCACGTTCGGCAGGCAGATAAATCAGGCTCAAATTAGTTTAAGGTTTCCGTTCCGCAGAGGCTGATTCACGTGGTCATGACACTGAGCGGCCGCTACGCACCTCTGCGTAAGTGGCGGCCTCAGCTCGCGGGATAATTGTATGCAAGGCTGGAGTGTCTTTAGACCATTTAAGGAATGCAAGAATGAAAACTGGCGCCGCGCGGCGTGACCGCCGGCATATGGACAACAATAAATAAAACCGCGTCCTTTCGCATTTTAAGGATATTTGCCCATATATGAGCGCGTACTTGGACTGGCTAAAGTGGCTCGAGATTTGTGAGGCCTTTTCTCCCCGACTTATTTGGATAATGGGGATAGGTGAGTCAAAGCGTTGTTTACGGCGTCGCGAGGAACACCCTCTCGGCGGATCTCCATGTGGAGCGCGCGGGTCGTTAGCGCTCTTGTTCGCTGGGCGTGCTGCTCGAAAAGGAGCCCGCGCGCACGCCGCGACGTTGTTTACGTCCACAACACGCCATAAACAAGACCCCTTACTCTATAGAAGTCCACCAGAACCTCTGAAACCTTGAATGAACGAGCTGGGTATCGCCGGCCGGCCGGAATTGTCTCGGGCTGGGCGCATACCCCCGGCGGCTGCCTTAAAAGACCATCGGCCCGATCGGGTTCCACAGGTAAACACGACCTGCTGCGCGACCGTACAATGGCGCCCACGCGCGGGCGCGCGGCGCTAACATCGCGGCACTCGGGCAAGTGCGCGCATTTTTTCGAGGGCCGTGTCAAGGTGGCCGTGGAAGCCGCAGCTCCTTGTAAGGAAGTGACAGCCAGTGAAAGTCCGCGACCATGCCGCCGGCCCGCGGCCCTGTCCTAGCGCCTAATTGTTCGCAGATCCTATCGCACTCCAGAATTCGGCCGAAGGCAGCAGGCTGATTCGGCAAGGTTGCCTGGCCTATGTCCGGATATAGCACCGTTGTGTTTCGAGGTAATTAGAACAGTGGCATCGAAGCAAGCCATCCTTAAGTCTATCCAAGGCAATCATGACATGGAAATACATGTCCAATGTTATACTCCTTTCTTCCTTCGACTTTCAGAACAACTGCATTTTTTCGATGACTATGCAATAAATCAAGTCTAATGTCACGAATGCAGCGTTCGATGTTCAATTTTAATGCGTCTATGGTTCGTGGTTTGTTTTGATTTCAAATAACTCTACAAAAAGTTAAAGGAGTTACATCACAACTTCTTGGAGGCCAAGTAACAGTTGCATTTCTTCAAATTATCCTTTCACCAAACTTTTCTTGCAATAGTAGCATTAGCAATGTGACAGGTCGCACCATCTTGTTGGAATCACATGTCCTCCAAATCATCTAAATTTGGCCACAAGCAGTCTGTTAACATTAGTCAGTACCTCGTTTTGGAAAAAAAGGGTCCTATGTTGCCATCATGCCATAAACCACACCACAGTCACCTTTTTCGGATGCAAGGGCTTTTCGTAAATCTCTCGTAGATTTTTGCACACCAAAAACGACAATTTTGTTTGTTAACATATCCACTTAACCAGAAGCTTCATTTGAGATCATTTTCCCCCAAAATTATGATCCGTTTCGAGTTGCTCTAAAGCCCTAGCAGCAAAGTTGCGGTACTTATGCTGGTCCAGTGGCTTCAGTTCTTTGGTCAACATAACTTTATATGGGTGCAAACCCAAATCTTTTCGCAAAATACGCCAAATTGTCGTTCTTCTAAGCCCTAATTCTTGAGCATGACGAAGATTAGATAAATTTGGAGCCTCTGCAACGTTATCTCTTACAGCAGCAATGTTCTCCACATTCCTTGCTTTTCGACGTCTTGTTGGTATTTTGGGATCGTCAAGAGTAATATCCCTTTCAGTTATTCCAGTGATTCGACGAACAACAAGCACAGAAGGGCGAATATGCAGACTATAAGTTTCACGAAAAATCATCACTCTTATTGAAAACCCTTCATACGGCACAACCCTCAACAAATCTTTCATCTCCTAGAATTGCTTTTATAATATGCTTATCATCATTTACCATTAAACACTTCATTCAGCACTTTCAAAGGAAAGACCAATCAAAGTTATGGTATCAGAATAATTTTTTACCAATAAATCTATTCGGTAATTTTATGGGAAAAAATTATCTTTAATTTTAATGCATTAAAGTACGTGTTTATGAATCAACCCTTAACTGTTTTTCTTCTAATGTTTATAATTGTTCAAAGCAGGTACCAAGTTCCTTCTACCATAAACTGGTAGTAAAATACAATCTATGAATGTTTAGGCACCAAAAAACGTAACCGGTAGCACAACCCTTAAGAGTTTTTTTTAGACGTCTGAAGCTATACGAGATGGTTGCTTATCCTTTATCACCAACCATTGAATGTTCCGTTGATTAAAATAAAACTATAACCCATGGATGTTATGACTTAAGTGAGTGTGCAACGATGCAGTCCTTAAGTGTGTTAAGATGATTCCTCATTTTTTTCTACCATAAACCGTTCACTAATTTGATGATTTGTCGCAATTTGAACGCTATGGTTTTTTTGTCATAAATCCTCTTGAATGCCTCTCCTAGTAATGGCTATGTTTATTCCTTCTTTCAGGATTTTCTTGGTCTTCCGTTTTTTTCTTTTCTTTTTTCTTCGCCAATTCAAGTTTCAGCCGGTAGTCACATGTGACTGTACCAGTTTTTTCTTTACAGTATTCGTTAGTGTAACTTCAACATTAATTATTTCTATAAATTTAGCGTATACCTGCAGCATCTTTGCAAAAGCTATTTTCTTCAGCGTTTTTTCGTCCAAATCTCCGAGCCGTGTATAACAGTACTTTCAATTAGTATAGAAGCCTTATGTTTCTTTTCGTAAAACTTTACACCATAAAATCTCTACATGTTTTTTATAATACACCAGCTTCATCCCTTCCATTTTCTGTTAATAGTACTCATAGATATTTGTATTCTTATGTGTTTCTAATTATCTGCCCTTCTATATCCAGATCTTATCGTGTTCCACCAATTTTCAGTTTTTGCTACATTGACTTTTAAATCCCAGTTTCTAAATTCTTCCACTAGTTTTTTAATTATATATGTGAAGCCTTCAACGTCTTCAGCCAACATAACTTGGTCGTCAGCAAATAACACAGTAGTAATATGTTCTTCCCCAATTTGAACCCCCATATTCTTACATTTCTTAATCCATTGTTTCAAAGTTGAATTTAAATACATTTCAAAGAGAGTAGGGGAAAAACAGTGTCCTTTATTATTTTTCATTTAATTGGATTTTTTCATTTCTATTACTTTTCAATATTCTTGACAATGTTTTTCCAGTATTCATTTTCTATTCTTACTACATGTTTCTTTACTAAATAGTGGTACCTTTGATACATTTTTTTTATCATCTGGGTCTTCAATAGTAGGCCAATTATTGTTTTGTTCTTTTTTATGTCTCACTTAGCCCTCTGGTTCTTTATTCCACCAGTAGTTATTGTTTATTTTTCTTACTGAAGCTACTTTCGCTGCCACATGTGAATACTTTTGCAGTGCTTCAACCATCCCTTGTGGTAATCCTGATGGTACATTTTCCATTTCTTCAGCTGATCTAAGTTAACAGAAGGAAATTGTGGAGTCATCGTAGAAACTGTCTAGGTTGTATTCAGATCTGTATTTTTATATTTTATGAACACTACAGTATCCGACGCCTGAAAGGGCATGAAGGGAACGAGAAAGAAGAAGAAGAAAAACACTACAATAAGTAGTAATCCGACTCACAAACTGCTCCCATTTTAAATTTGTGATTGTAGTCTGATGATACAATAACGGATAATAGACTGGGTGTTTGTTTTTGTTCCCATGTATACTTATGGATTTCTTTATGATTAAAAATCAATTTTGTATCTTACGCGAGTTTTGCTAACACAATTCTATGAAAGGTGCCATTATCATTTACTATTTCTTCTCCGTGTTGTCCCATTATCGTACTTTGTTTCTTCATACCAATTTGTCCATTGAAATCACCCAGTAGGAATATATCTTTCAGACTTGTTAAGATATTTATTACCTTTCCTAACTCTTCAAGGAAGTGCTCTTTTACTTGGACGGTAGCGACATCTGTTAAAGCTCATAACAATCAGTTCTTGATTTCAAATAAAGAAACCAAAATTCAACCCCCAAGAGTTACGGAATGAAAATGCTTATCCAATAGTACAGTTTCTCTTTCGGATTCTAAAACTAGTTAAATGGGTTTTGAAAGTTATTTAATGAAAAAGGACAACCCTTGAAAGTGATGGAACCCGAATGTGTGGTCAATAACACTCTTAAAGGTACTGAAGGTTAGTTCTTATCTTTTTATACTATCAGAAGAAAGTACAATTAAGAATTGTGGTATCAGATTACACGTTTGACCTTTAACAATTCCTTATTTCAGTTCCCGACGCGTACGGGGTAATAGATTCAACCCTTAACTGTTTCCTCTTCTAATTGTTATAATTATTGGAACTAAGTATTTAGTTACATACAATATTTGAAAGTTAAAGCAACATAGTGCGTGATCAATAACACAACCGGGATGGTTATGTATATCCTTTAATCATTGAATGTTTTGTTCAGTAAAGATACAACCCATAAAAGTTACGACATATAAATGCAGTCCTTATCTTTTCCTACCATCCACTAATTTGGCGATTCCAATAAAAAAAAAAATACAACCCTTAAGAATTATGGCAGTAGAGCAGAGCCTTCCCACTCAAATTTGGCCATTTTGACTTACAAGAAGTTATATTTATTTAGATTATTAATACTAAAGTAATTGTTGGTGTCAACAGAAAGTTAAAAACTTGAATTTTAATTAGGTGTGAATAATTTCGTTAATTCCTACAATACATTTAACTGTCACAAATGGTTAGAGACGATTCGTTACTATCTGTTGATCATTTTAGACTATAAAGCTACGTAAACTTAAGTATATAACCATGGAAGACTAAAAATAAAACCCTAGAGATTATTGCTATCGTGATACTAGACATAACCTGTATTTATTTCACTATTAAACATGAAAGGACAATTTGTAGAGTTTATACAACCAAATCCATAATAATTATCCAAAACCCAAACTTCAAATTTTCTTTTCCTTGCTTTATAAGCACCTAGAATTAGTTGAAAACTTATATAAAGTTCTACTGTCTATGAATCGATAAAAACGTCGCTGAAGCTCAATACAATTACACTTTGACCTGTTGCAATATTTAAATTTTATTTCAACTCAAACTCCACATTTTTACTCTATGGGAAATAGGCCATACTGAATTTTAAAGATTCTTAAACAATATGTCAAGTAATATTGTAGAACACAAACTTGGAACAAAATATGAGATTAAGCTAAATTAAGAGGGTTGTTTTCATCCTTGCCAGCTCCTAAAACTAGCTGTTGACAATTAGGCACGTCAAAAATTGCAAACACTTTTTAAAAAACAATGTCAACAGTGTCGTTGAATGTAGTTCAAAAACTTTAACCAAAAACTTTTCGAAAAGATAAGTGAGGTACCCAAATAGAAACAACATTTTTGTTGTGCGCAACTAAACTGAGCAATACTTAACAGGAGACGTCTATGGTGGACTAATCCAGACTGTTAGTCAAATTTTTAAAACACTATATTAGAGCAGACATCTAAACAAATATCCCCTACGGTTTCTTCTAAATAGTTAACAGGAAAAAAAACTCAGGTAATTTCCTTCGTGCAGAGCAATCAACTGAAATCTATAGTCAATGCGAGGACGAGTGTAGAAATACCAGGGTATATCTGTCTACTATCAATCATCAGAACTAACTTGCACTAGTATCGCCAATATAAAAAACATTCATTCGAGGACTAGAGAATAAATTAAATTGGTGAAGCGATCGAAATAGTTGCTGCCAACGAATTCTCACTAGGGAGGGGGGCCTCACTCTTGCTGTAAAACCTGGTATTAGACAAGCTCCCAGTTGAACTAAATAGCCAAGGCTGTGTATGACAATGATTTCCTAACGTTCATCTCAATACGTGGAGAGATGGCTTGACAATTAAAGCTTAAATCGTAAATCATCAGAAAGTTAAAACTACCACACATCTTAAATGAACCAGCAGACTAATTATCTTGTCAGTAATACTGGATGCAAAAGCCAGCCTGGAGTTCACTTATATACAAAATGTTGTAAACAAAGAAAACAACACTTATAATTACAAAACGAGTACTGGGTAAACCATGAGAACCTAATTCACGCATGGTACACTGATTTTATGCTGATGTTGCGAGTAAAATAGGGATAAGTCAAGCAGAAGTTGACTAAATTTCAGAGACTTGTATTACAAATGTGATGCACCTCAACTGCAGTCATAAAAACTCTTCTGTTTGTCTTTTCTAAACAATGACGACTTCTTATCGGCTAAAATGTAATGGAAACTGTCAAGCCAGCCCAGATTTTAGTCAGATCATGATAACAAAATTTATCACAATCCCATTATTGGAAATGAGCCGTGAAACTATGCCAGCTTCGATACGCAAAACTTCGATAAACTATTTAAAATCCAGCTTGATGGAACGAAAGGCTTGTGCGAAGACAGATTCAAAACTGTTAGAGATACTGAGGCATCCTTGGAGAAGTATACTACAGTATTGCAAGCGGAAATTCATATGGACGTGTAACTGTGTGAGAATCTAGATAAGAACTACTAAGATGAAGATATAGTTGTTTTAAGAGATAGCCAGGCTGCAATAAAAACCCTGGATAGTCATCAGATCAATTCTAAATTGGTCTGGGAACATTTACAAAGCCTTATAATTCTTGCAGACCACAACAGGCTCTCTTATATGGTTACCAGAGCGCACACATATAACAGGAAACGAAAAAGCTGATGTACTATTAAAGAAGATAAGAAACTACTTTTAGTGAACTGAAACACGTGTTGCAGTAACCTAAAGCATGGTTCGCAGTTGACTAAACCCCACCAAAAACCATTAGAACGAAGTGAAAGGATTAAAGCATGGTAAAGAACCTAGAACTCCATCTAAAAAATAACAGATGTGATTAGATAGGCATAAAATTAAAATTAGTGACTGGATTGGTTTCTAGTCATTGTAATCTGCAAAAGGTGTTTACAAGAAAGATTCCATTTGTAGTCTTTGAATCAGCTTCCACACTATATTGGACTGCAAAGCTCTGCCCGATAGAAATATTCGCTTCCATGAAGAGCTAGCTGTTGAGAAGACGTGGTGGAAAGTCTATTCAGACTGAAAAAGACTATAGGTCTTTTCCTTGAACTAAGTAGACTTAAGACAGCGGTACTAATGGTTCTCAATTCCTTCTCATTTTTCACTCACCAGGCATTTCATACAATACCTCATCAGATAAGCACTGAAAGATTTCTACCACAACCAAATATTGAATATGAATTTGCTATTCTTCCTATACTGAAACCTCTGTTATAGAATGGAAAATAAACTTTCATTTACATAATCTGAAAGCTCAGAAACGTACTTGGGTAAAAAAGTCCCAAGTTTTCAAATTTGGTCCGTGAGGAAAACTAAACAAAAGAAAATATGCTTCTTCGAAATGTGTCTTTAAAGAAAAAACTTCCTTTCACATTATACTGATAATGCAGATATGAACTTTATCGATAAAATTAATGGAAAAAACATTAAAGACTCTACAAAAAATAAAAGATGATAATGGATAGCACTGATATTGAAAACCTCAACAAGTATTTTTTTATGAATGAGAGAAAGTCAAAATATCTGGACCAAACCACAAAAAAAAATTGATTAATCAAAATACATCAAGTGGAAAATGGTGCTAATCTCGCCCTTTTATATAATTACCAACAATTGAAGAGTTAAGTAGTCTTTTCTGTAGTCTTTTGTTGTTCATTTATAATAAGATGTTTCTAATTTGACAATATGTTCTCCTTTTCAATTTTTCAAGATTCGCTGAATTAATGGTACAAAGAGATTATTGCAAAACATTTTTTTAAAGAGTATACACAGGTTTCCAATGTTTTCGACTAAATTCCGGGTCATACGACTTCTACAGTTCTTGGTTCGTGAAATTTCTTTGAAGGTCCCTTAGCCTTTTAGCTTCACTAATTACTACAAAACAGAATTATTTCTACTGGATGTTTAGAAAACTTTATTATAAAATTATTTTCTTACATCTAACATTGTTCTCTTTTCGATGTCTCTATTTCTTGCTCAAATGTTAACGCAAACTGTTCTAGAATCTTTCTGTGGTTCATCCTGTCACCGTATACATGGTAATCTTCTATTCGCTTAGAGAAGACAAGAAATAATAAAATGGTACTCACAAATTTGAACAATTCACAGAGCTTTTTTGATTATCTTTTCCGCGTCAAAATTAAATAATTATCTAACCAGATTTAAAAAACGTATAACGCGACCGATCCGACAAGTCACTCAACATAGGAAAAAACAGTAAAAAGCCCGACAATACAAAAAATTCATCTCCAGAAAGAAATCACAAAGACGATGACGGTAGAAGGTTTGTTATACATTCTACATCTAGAATCGATGCAAAATACTTCCCCAAATAAACAATCAAGATAGTCTCAAAGCTAAAATCTTTTCCCCCGCAGTAGTCGCTTACAACACAATAAAAAAAATTTAATTTATAATATTCGTTCCTTCTAGATTCTCCAATTCCATAGATATGTTGTTATATTGTAGTCTTGGTCCAATAATTTAAGACCACCTACAAATTTCAATAACTACATTTTCGTACTCTAAAAGCCATTTTTACAATAACAAATTCATTAATCTATACTTCATGTTTATTTCCTATTAACTATTCGAAAAATACAAAACTAAAATGCGGAAGTTGCTCTACTTGCACTCTATGTAAGTACCCAAAACTTTTTTCTTTTTATTGCTTTAAATTTCTATTAGATTTTGCAACCCCCTCACTTTCTTTAGCAATTGTATTTTCGTTTCGACCTATTCAAAAGAGTTTGTTTGAAATAGTTTTAATATTGTAATATATATAAGAGAAAGGGCCAATAATTCTACTAATAAAGTAACGTTTTGTTCTTAGGTTAACTACAAAGATTAAAAGCATTGAAGAGAGGCCAGCAAAAAAACGAACAAAAACATCATTTTGATGCCCAAACGTTTACCGATTAGAGTTACGCAACCCAGCAATCATTTAAATTGACAATGTAAGATATGGACGCCCACCCACGATATTTTTCTCGGCACAATCGACGTTTTTTCGGCGCGGTGGCAATCAGGTCCCGGACCGCCGCGAAGCTGCGCCGGGGGTGTGCTCCGCGCGTCATTTCCATACCTAATGGCATTTAAATTCGATTTTTCCCTAATAAGACTTGCAAAGCCGCTGCGGGACGAGCGGGCGTTTCAGTTCTCGGTACGCGGCATTCCGCCGTGTAATTATCGGCAGCTCAATAAGCCATTGAATGTAGCCAGCTATAAAATCTATAAATACTATGCAATTTATTAGGTAATCAATTACGTAGCGGAGGTAATAGTTAATTGTTAATCATAACTGGGAGCTCTAACAGTGTAACGTTGTATTGCAAACACTGCAATATTAATAGTTCCGCTGTTTTCAACACCTTTTATGCTCTCGTCGGCCATAAAAGATACACTTTGGCTGAACACTATTAATAGGATCGATATTAATGGCATAAGATCTTTAAAAAAGGAAAGGTAGAAGGAAGGTGCAGAAAGATAAGTACAATTCTTCAAGATTGTCAAAATCTTCAAGGGAACAAAAAAAATTTCAGATTTTAAAAATGGCAAACCAACAAATCTATTAAAGCTATCACACCTTTTCTAAAGTACTCACACTATTGTTTCTGCTTATAAGAATAACTGCCTTTTAGTTGTGAAGGTGTCCAACAGGAAAGTTCCCTAATAGAGCAAAGAAATCACAAGGATGAGAAAGAACCCAAGAAAGCAAAAGCTTCAGGAAACTGGGAGAAAAAAAATTTTCACTGAGACATGTTTGGAGAGCATCATGGAGAAGGCACCATGAGGATGTCAAATGATCTTCACCATGAGTCAGACTCCAAAGATTCAAGATGCTATTGAGAGTACACCAAAAAGGAGTAGACACAATAAGCGAAGTATTTTGGGCACACTTTTGGACCAAACGTTATAGAAGATTCACTCTCTGACTGGCACAATTTAGACCCCAAAGCCATGCTACAGGAAAAACGCTCGGTTCTAAGAGCAAGCAGGTCCCTCAAATATTTACTGAGAATATAGAAGCTCTCTAGGGTGACCTTTTTACTACAGGTTGCTAAGTTAGACTATTTTCAAGCAAAAAGCTGCAGAACCACCGGTCTTAGGTCATTTATATTTATGACTATGGAGAAACTGACTGAGAGGCACATCAGAAAGAGGTATTGGTGAATAGTCCTCTGCACCAAAATCGGCATACCTATAGAGTTGGATTATCAACCAACACTAACGCTACATTAACTTTCTTAGAAAATAGAGAAAGTGCCAAGTAATAAAAAGGTTTTTTAGGTGCCTTTTAGGCATACAAAGAAACTTTGACAATACATCTTTAAACTCCACCACATCAACTATTAGAAGGTCAGAAGTAGACGATACTTGCTGCATGTTAAGAGGATGGAAGTAGATGAATTGCTATTGAAAGAAACAATAGCGGTTCTGGTGGCAGGAGGATACTCCAGGGTATTCATTTCTCCTGTGGAACCTTGACATAGAAATGCTATTGAGAATTTCGAGCAATAAAGGATTCTCATCTCTAGGCTGCTCCGTAATGTATATATCTCTTTGCCTTTCACTTTTCTTGATGATGGACTGGAGTAATATGTTAGATTTCTTTAATACTCATGGTTTTGTGGTTTTCCGTGTGAGACAATCTTAATTGGTAATCGTAAGGTAGCATCTGAAAATTAATCTTTTATTGAAGAAACTCTCTTGAAACGATTTTTATCGGGATGCAAAGTAATAATAGTTTAAGAATGTTGATATCGTATTTGATACGCGACCCTGGCCATTTTTGAAATGAACGCGCAAGCCCAATTAAATATTAACTATCAGGATCACTGACTCCTTTCAAATAAACTACCACTAGTTGTGGTTAAAAATGTCAAGGAATGTTGGAAAGTGTACATTTTGAAAAGGCTAGAAAAAAGGGTAGCAAAGTAGGCGAATATCAAATGAGTTTCATAGCCTTGTTACGATAAATAGCACGTCACGCCTGAATCCTTACAATAAAACAATTTTCTGGTTCTAGACACTCGATGGCGTGAAACTCGAAGGAATTGTAACAGGAGGCACAAGTTTAGCAACCGAGCTTGGGATGTTGTACTATATTTTATAAGTTCAGAACTAGCTAAACAATTAACCTTACTATTTATTGTTTCTTAGTTTTTTGTACTATCTGCTACTGACGCCCCAAGCCGTTTTCATAGACTTCGTCTTCTTTTAAAGCTCTTATTTGGCCTTAAAACGTGTCTGAAATCGTTAACCTGTTTCGAGACTCACATAGTGAGGGAACGTATGCAGAGTGTTCCGAGGGTGGCATGTATACTGAAGAAGGTCAGAAGAAGATTCCACTAATTCCATTTATGTGAATGAAGAGCTTTCTACCTTAGCGGGAGAAGAATACATTTGTCAGGTTGCCTTAAACTCCAAAATTACCTGGAACCAACATGTAGCCAGAATCACAAGAAAATCGGAAATTATTCTAGTAGTGGTTAGACGAACTTGTAAAAATCATGAAGTCTAAGGCCGAGTAAGGCACAATATACACTAGAGTGGTCAGACCAGCTCTAACATGTGTAGCTCTGGTATGGTGACCCAAGTTTAAGCAGGAGAGCACTAAACTAAAACCAAGAAAGACCCATAACAATAAAGATAATTCCAACCTCTGCAATAGAGACTGTTGTGGGTCTTCCCTCTTTTCATATTTTGATCAGAGAAGAAGCCAAACTAGAACTACATAAATTACAAAATCCTCTATACAAAGAGCATACAATGGTGATTGATAGTATAGAGGATATCATTCTAGAACAAAGCAGAGATATGACTCCAATTTTAATGTATCGTTAATTGTATTTTAAAATGAAATAGTGGAAAAATAGATCGGAGCTGCCCATAGGAGTCTAATCTTGTACATAGATGACTCAAAGTTTGAGACAGGTGGCAAATCACGATGAAAGACCAAAAAAGACTTATCTTTTCTTTAGGAATATATATCCCCCTATTCCAGATACTTTCAATTCCATGTCATCGTGAACATCGAAGACAACGAAAAAGTTAATGAACTGGTAAAGCAGGGATCAGCTAACCATTAGAGTAACTAGAACCAGTTCTGGGGGTGCCAAGAAGTACAATTCGCCAATACATTGGGAACTTAGTTCATCCTCAACATAAAGTTCACTGGACCTCAAGAATAATCCCAGAGCCATCACTTGCCCTCCTAATAAGATACCAACATAGGTGATAATCTAATTCATAACTACAAAAACTAAACGACCTTAGATAATAGACTGGAAATAAAATAGGACAACAATAAATAACTTTCAGGTCTTCTAGTTGCCGCTGTCAAAACCAATATTAGTCTAAAATAGCAATCCCGCTGTAATACTAACAATAGCAGTAAACACAATTCTACATTAATCAAAAACTCGTTAAGGACGCCTTAAGAACAGTATCGGGACTTTTATTGGCAGCTGTAAAAACGTATGCGCAATATTTTACTGTTTCAAAAATCACTTTGACCACAAACAAAGTTTTTTGGTGTTACATAGAAGAGGGGGGGGGGGGTAGAAAATTGTAAAATACGATTATGCTGAATAGGCCATCTGCTTAGCCTTTGAAACCCCCTTTGGGCGTTCTTTATTCACCAAGGGGTTATAGGAAAAGAAGTGTAATACGAGGCATGTTGATTAAAATTTAAGACTTAACTCATCAATGTAATAAGAGAGAATGGTGAAACAACAAGCAGTGGTAATAATTTCTTTGTGCTCTGATTTATGGATAAAAAGCTGCTAAAATTTGAAGACTATAAAAAGTTATATCTTTATTTCAGAAACTTAAATTTCTTTTCTTAACTTTGGTAAAAATGATGGAGAGCACAATTTTATTTTTCCCGGGTTGATTCAATTACCAGAAAGAAAGTGAAAGCAAACTATAATCCTATAAAAATGAAAGCAGAAAATGCTGTTTGACGAGGCCGTAAGGTTCCATTCAGAAGATCATGCAAATACTATAAGAAAGAAGGCAATAACGTTGTAGGAGACCAAAACTCACTACGTGAAACAGACGAAAATATGATTTTGATAAGTAATTGCGCGTATGTGCTTTACGTAACAAAAGACTTCTTGTCGGACTTGTAATTGAATTTTTAATTGCCACATGCACGCTTGAGTAGTTGCGCAGTCTGATTCTAGAATTCTCGTGGCCCGGACAGCGCCGGATAAATTACTTCGCAACCGGCGTCGAAACTATCAAGAATAGCCCCGAATCTTAGGCAGTTGTTTTTCCTTTCAAGGAAGACTTTCTAGAGGTCAGCATTACAGTATTTATAAAAAATTGGAAAAAGTTTAAAGGCACGAAATAATTGGTCCCGAGGAGTCTTACACTATCATTCAAAGTTAAAAATAATAAAAAATATAGCTTTCAGCTCTCAAAGAGTACGAAGAGCTGATCCAATTATTATTAAAAAATGAGATATTGAAAGATCTTGAAGGTAGAAGATAACATTCAATTGTAATGAAGATTTTTCACATACTTCTTCCAATTTTAAAAATTTTTAGAAACAGCACATAATCCCATGAAGATAAAGCGATTCAAAGCTGAACGAGAAACTCGATCACTTTTCCACGTATCTTACTCTTTCTTTATCTTTACTTAGGCCAAAAGACTCATGATCAATTCTATGGTATAAGAAAGATTTTGAATTAAAAAATTGCAAAACGCCTGAAAGAACAAGAACAAAAGACCAAAAATATAGAACATAGAAAACAAAGACGAAGAAAAAGAACTGAAAATTGATGACTTAAGTGAATTGAAGATTCTGATAGGGAAAAGAAAAAGAGAGAACTTTAGATAAAATAAAATGAGAAACAGAGAGGTACTGCTCTGTCAAAAAACTCAAGTATGCAATCAATTTTTCGACAGAAAGTTCAAAACATATCTGCTGCATTTATTTTATATGTATCTTAACAGCCCATCTTCCCCAATCTCCGAGTTCAAACATAAAACACAAAATACTAACAAAACTAGAATTTATCTCGTCTACAATCTAGACTGAACCAAATATCCGATATTACACAGTTCAGAAGTTTTAAGATATAGTTGATATAGTTGCAACCACGTTATTGGCATTTAGATGTAAAAAGTATCATCATCATCTTGACTATCACTTTGATCTGTGCGCAGAATGGCGTTTTAAGATATAGTTTAGGCCAAGAAAACATTAACTGACTATAATAAAATTTAAGATCACAAGTAAAATGGAGGAAATCTTTCAAAGAAGCAAGACAACTTTGGTTACATTTATTCAGAGATAAATCTTGGTACAAGCAAAAGGGGGAGTCATCCCCAACCTTCATCGTATAAAAAACATATGCTGTCACTCTAACAGAAAGTAGTAAGAAAGCAAAGAAAAATCATGTAGCGAAATACGCAGATGAATCTTTGCTTTTCACTAATCTATAGCGCCATTTGCACTTTTGGGAGACCTCCTTCAAACAGCACTTTTGTCTGTGGGTTGGTCAACCAATTTTGACTGACCATAACTGGACGAGGACGGTTTGGAAGAGAAATTTGAAACTCATCATCCATAGTATTGATCAGCTACTTCAAGCAGCATCACCATACAAATGCGACCAAAGTTGTCTCTTTTTAAGTATCGATTTTAAGTTAAATCAAATCCTCATATGCACCAGAAGAATTCACAACAACTCCACGTTAGTGCGTTTTAGGTCAAACATACCAAGCAACGGATTCAGTTCTTACAGAAAATCAGACAAAACATTCGAAGTTGGATTTTGAGGAATATTATCGCATGAGACGTGCGAAATGTAAATGCAATATAATTTTGTTCTGAATGACGCTCTTAATGTGCGCAAAAAGAAATTTCTCTGGCAAAAATGGAGGAATCATTTCAACAAACAAAGATACATGAGATAAAACAAAAATAAAACTTTGGTTATCATACCTATACTACTACAGAAAACCACGTTGAAGAACTTATTTTTTTCTCTTGATCCAAATCGGAGAAGCTCATATAAAATTGTCCTACAGATTTATTCATGAGTAATCAATATTTGAGGTTTTAGGATTTACAATGGTAGCAGAAAGGGACACTATTTGAAAGACTTTACCACTATAGTATAAAAGAAAAGAAAAATGATAAGGCATCCAAAAAGAACCCCTCCCCAAACAAAACATTTGTAAAAACGCTTATATTTTAATTCAATCATTCATCAAAAAACTATTTGGGGTTATATTTCTTCTACCATAGAAAATGAGTTTTGTTATTTAGTTTTGAAATATCCATAACATATAAAAATGGATTATTTAAAGTTAGAAACATTTGTTAGTTCAAAAAAATAGATAAACTTATTACAGTTGTATTTTAATTCTTAGAAGACTATCCGTATTCTTCATACAGATTACACTTAAGATTATTTTGATCGTAGACTGAAATGGACAACAAACGAAAGATTTGCCAAAGGGGATTTCAGAATCTAAGAGGACTTATCTGGGTCTTGGTTTAATTTTCAGGTGAGGACCATTGAGTTCTGCTTTTTTACTAGGAAAAGTTTGGGGAAAAAGTGGTCAAACCATTAGAGGCGGTCAAAAAACTTTAGACTTGATCTCAGCATAGAGCAGACACAGTGTATCGAACTCAAAACATACACCGTTGCACCACTAAAACATTTTCTTATTCCACAGCAGAACCTCATGAATTTCCAGGACTGCACCTCAAATCGCTTAATGAAGCGATGAACACATCGGCTCCGGCGAAAAGGAAACTGGGCGATAACAGACCGCCGCTAACGATACCTGATGACATAATGAACGGTTGCGGTATCGTGCGGTTGCGGCGCGATGCGGCGACTCGCCATGCAAATACCCGCGTACCGACCGGAGCAGGAATTCTGCCGAGCAAAAAAACCGCGCCATGGCGCGTAAACACCGCCCGACATGTTGGCTATTGACCAAGTCGAACGAAAACAAATGGGGCCAAACCAGTTCGCGGCATGAATGGGGCTCCTGGCTGGAGCGTGAGTCACAATTTGGGCGCCCCATAGCGGAAGGCTTTCGACACCTTGATCCGCTCGGGCGCTCCACGTACCCCGCGGTCCACGCGCCTCGCGGATCAATGGACAATCGGCGGAAGCCCGGCAAGAAAAGCGGCGCTTTTCCCTCTTAGGCGCGCATTATTCATCGGCGGCGCAATTAGCCCGAAGGATGGAAGCGGCGATTACTCTCGCTTTCGACAGCATCCGGTCGGCCCATTCATGGCAACTCGGCAGAAGAGCGTTTGATCACCGCTTCTCTACCTGCTCCATTGGACAACTAATGCCTGCATGGTTTTTAATTAGAGTCATTACAAAAAACCCACGGAGAGAAAGTATTAGACATAATTGACTAGGCTACTAAAAGCGCATTCTGCGTAGGTAACGCGCGTGGGTTCTTAGATTGCTTACTTAAGAGAGATTAACAGTACAACCACAAATGTTGTCATCCACCTGACAAAACCTTTAAGCCTTTGAGAACAATAAAAACACCTGTACAAAACTTCAAGTTTGGCTTAACCTGTCATAAGCAATCCTCTTCAAAAATGCCTTGATAATACTGCTATTGTTTGTGTGGTGAAAGTTGCAACAGTTGCTTGCAAAACAATCCATCTAACCTCCAATAAATGTACTTCAGCTAACATCCAATTTGAAATTTTATACAAGATCATGAATGTTCAGACCAAGAGTTCCTTCGATCTTTTCATTCAAAACCAAATTCTTATCACTCTCGTGTCAGTTACTGCTTTTTATCTAGACATTTCATAAGTTGACCTTAATATCATGCCAACCCTTTAACCATAAACAGAGTATCCTCCAAAAAGTAGAGACAGAAATACAAAATGTCACTAATAGATCTAATTGGATACTTGTTAGCTTTTACAACCGAGAAATAAATGAATGGAGCGATGGAAGAAGCATTCACACTTTGGACTGTGTTTGGGTTAACAGATACCCAACTAAACTTACAAGTTCCAATTGTAAGAAAAACGCCTGTTCTCAAAATGATGAATCAAAAAAAAAATGTAAAATCAAAATTTCAGAATATTGAAGAACCCTTGGTTTTTTAGAAGAATAAAATGAACTTGGTCGTGATAGCATACTTTGTTTAAAATTAAATTTGCATATCTTCTATCTACAAAATTGTGCTCATGGAAAGTCAATAAGTTACCACCTTTATTATTTGTACAACCACAACAACAATTTAATCTTTTCACATTTATATGCTCGTACAAAAACATGTTTTTACCGAAAGGCAGTGCTTTGAAAGCAGAAGAAGCGTTTTTTAGAGAAAAAAATGGATCAGATCTTTTACATGTTGAATACTCTGTCTTACAGACTTGAAGGTAGTAATTTTTTTAAATAAACAGATTTTCCATTAATACCTCGTTTTTCCCAAAACCATGATAGACTCTTAATGATTGGCTATGGTTCTTTCTTCATGAATTCAAAACGGAACACCGTGTTGGAGAGAGGATGCAAACTGTTTAGAAAACTTAAGAAATACCAAAGAAAACACTACCACGTTCCTGAGCTTTAATCTTTAGCGAAAATTATTCTGTTCAAATACATATCCGATATAATAGGCTAAATTGGGGTTTTCAGGCGGATGTTATAACAGAATGTTAAGAGAGAAAGCAATTAGTTTCCAATTAATGTATTTGGGCAAGAACAGACTTTTTCTAGAATGTACTATTTCGGTAACATTATGATTAAGTCAAGATCATAATCTTCTGCTCATAGAGTTCTGCGTTGTGAAAAATCTGTCGAGTTCATCCAGAAACAAACAATTTTGTTTTTCACATAGTTTGATATTCTTAGATCTTGGGGACTGCGAAAACACCTGTTAGTCTATAGCACTAATACTTTTTCTTCATATATACGTTAATTGTATCGCATAGATATTCGCTTTAGAGTCCATATATAGTTGCACCAAGCCGAACCAACTTTTGTAGTATCTATGGGATATGGACCACTCAAAAACGATATAAAGAAAAGAGAACATGTAAAGATTATAACTTTCTACATGTTAATTCAAAATGCCCTCCTAGTGTACGTCTAAATGATTCTTCGTATACACAGTTCGACATTTTTGGAGGCTGAATACAAGAAGGTTCCTTGTGTTAAAGAAAAGTAAATATTTTTGGGCAAAAATCTGTTGAAGAATAAACATGTTCTTTACAACTCATTTCGACTTCATCCTTTCTATTTGATGTATTTAGTCTGATTTTTTTAATTAATGAAGGTGCCATTATTGTTTTACGTGAACGAAATTCGTCTTTTGTCTGGGCTAACGAGTATGGGCTTCCAAATAAATATTTTGGATTAAGATCTAAATTGTCGACACTATAATTTGTCTTCTCTTGTTATTTATATGACCATTTCTCAATTATTCCACTTAGAACGACGCAATGGGGGGGAAAGAGCGCGTTATGATGGGATAAGTCTAAGGGAATTATAAACGAAGAAACTAGAAGATGAACTGAAATAGAAGATGTTATGGAAAGAACTGAGGGCAAAGTGGAGGCATACAAGATATATTACCAAACATGCAGAAGCAAAATGGAGATAATTAAATTAAATGAAGACCAAGACTGCACAATATTCAGCAAAAAGCTATAAATAACTAGCTACAGGCAGCACAAAACAAAATAGAGTGGACAGAAAGAGGAGGCGACAATTAAAGACAGAGAAAAAGAACAAAAAGCAGAAGAAAAAGAAGTACGTCAATAGTTTTGTGCGATATATTGGTGTTAATCATTAAAATTAAAAACATCTAGAACAGACTAAGTAATAGAGACAGTTATCTTTCGCACTATCTAAGGAAGTTTTAAACTAATTTAAAATAGATACATCTTTGTATGAAAAAACTGAGATAAACATTTCATCGAGAACTGAATGCCATATCTAAGATACTTTAAAAACAAGTTTGACCAAGTAAATCTCCGAAATCTTAAATTGAACAACATCTAGTCCATTGTTTATCAAAGATTCCTTCCATTTTTCTTATCCTTAATTCCAAAACTTGTATCTGCCATGTGAATGAAGGTCATAGACGGAAATTTGAACCGGTGTCTAGGTAACGTGACACTTTCAGCACACTTTCCATCACCAAGTGTACACAGAGCCATATTGATCCGCCATAAAAAGAAGTGGGTTTCCAGTGGCGGCCAAAATGTTCGCACCAACTGCAACCTAAATTAGAAGTGCGAACCGATTTCTACCCGCTCTGTTTGCTTGCAATTGCCCAAATTGCGCGCCAGGGCAACCTTCGAGTGACCCACTTGACGCTCTTCCCCGGACCGAAACTGCGCCCAAATTTGGTTTGATGCGCGCAGCTCGAGTGGGTTAATGGCAATTGCGGCAATAAAGGCGAATTGCCCAATAGCCGCAAAATCGCACGGGCGCGAACTGAGCCACGCCGAAATGCCGGACCCGGAGACCTTTGGCGCAGGTGTTGCGAAATGGGACCTTGATAGAGCAAACTAATCGCTCGTGCCCGCGCGATCGATTTGAATGGACGGCATTGGAGATGTCGTCGGAGGTACAGCTCGGGCACCGCCCGACAGCGCACCCATGATGAACTATAATTGTGCTTCTAGGAAAAGTTTGGTGATTAAAATCTAAAAAAATGTTGATGACCTATGAAATGCAGCCTTTGTATACTAGAACTCATTAAGATCTTGATCCAACATAAAACTAATGATCTGTAATTCAACTGACAAAAATAAATCGAAGTTGCTGATACCAACGCTCTTTTAGGTTGATTCCTTCTGATTCAATTCCTTATGCCCATGCTTCACTTTTTTGGTGAAGTTTCATCGACTTATTTTCAATTATAACAGATTTTCATAAAACTCTAGTACAGCTCAACTAATTTTCTTCATAGGCCTGACGTCCATTTGCTATTCTTTCTCTGTAGATTGTAAACTTTAAAACTTGTTCAGGTCTGGTTTTTTGACGTTCTAATTACGACCAAGACTCTTCATTATTTCCTATCCACCTTGAAACTGCCGCTTTCACATTTTTTAATAAGCAAAATGTGGTGTCAATGTCAGTGGAGCAACGTTACTGATTACAAAAACACTTTGTTCATAGACAATTTTCAAGATTAAGTTCAAGCAATTTTCCTTCTAATGAAACAGTCGAAAGTTTCCTTTGTGCTGCTCACCTTGGGTTTACTGTGTATTTAACAAAATGACAGAACCAATAAACTATAAGATCAAATCAAATGCAACGTAGCAGCAGATCAGAGCCGATCAACTCAGACATGTGCGAATTAATCAAAGCGAATTAAGGCGCAGGCCTTGTAAGAACAGCTGGATGTATCAGATTTCAATCTTCGCAAACTACTTAGGAGTTGTTTGCTTAAAAAGTGCCAGTTGCGTTCAAATTGCTGCCTCCCTTATCAGTTTATAAAATAATGCTGGCAGCGTAAAATAATTAATTGCCTTATCAGTTTGTTCGAGACTACTGAAAATAGAATTTCAACTGCACTGTCGAGCCTTGCGTTATTTTTTTTTAATAAAGATAATTTTATTTAAATTAAAAAAAAATTTAAACAGCACAGTATCAGCATAATATTTAAGCTGTCTTATCAGTATAAACATCTAGAGACGTAAAGTTCTGCTTACTTAAAAAAAATAAAGTTGCCAACAAACATCACATTTGAGTTCGCTTATCAGGTCTGAAAAATTATAGATTGCTATTGAGATCATTTGGTTAGTGTATTTTTATTTTAAAGATTCGGGTGTCACCCTTTTGTGTCATAATTACAGAGTTTAATTGGTTCTTATTAAAGGTAGGGGCAGATGAACAGTTGCCTTATCAGTTTTTCGCGATCTTAATCAAACTTTTGTTCCCCCCCAACTTATTAGCAAGTTTCATGAAAATTTCCAGTACACACTAGAGTCAACTCATTTCAATACAACTATATTATCAATTTCTTATCATTTATCTTATCAGTTTTTCTTTAAATTTAGTAACTGCATATGGAACATTTACACCTCTTTAGATTAGCTGATTTTACAAAAACGATAGAAATTGAAGTGTAAAAAACTAAGCAAGTAACGCAACATTAATTAAAGTAATATTTCAATGATCTTATCAGTCAGATAATTTAAAGTCAAAATAAAACATCCATATCTTATCAGTTTCTTATCAACATCTGTAGATCAAATCAGGATGCTTTCTATCACTATATCACGTTTTCATCCGCCTTATCACTCTTTATTACTAATAGTTTATGATAAATTATTTGGCCTTATAAAAAACTGACAAAACTGTTGGCTTATCAGTTTTTCATCAAGATCAACAACGTAAACCAAATGTATCGGATTTTAGTTTTTCTATTTCGTTATTACTTTTTTATTGTCGGCCCTTGTAGCTTCATGTCCCTTCTCTTAAAGCTCTTTTTACTTTCTTTTATGTCCAATTTCTTCAGATGGGGGATCAGGTTTTGAGAACCCCTGAAGAATTACCTTTCCATAGTTTGGTCTTACAAGCTTAATAATATTAACTAAAATTTCAACTACGATACCAGACTTGCTGGTAAAGATTGGCTTCAAGCATTCATGGGAAGATATCTGTTGATCTCTAGCAGAAGAACTCAGTTTATAAACCCCACCAGAGCTCAATAAGGTTTTCTCATTTTTAGGCCGGAATCTAGACAGAAAAAACTCATTAAGGCACAATTAAATGTTGTTCCTTGGAATGTTTGGTCAAAATATATGACGCGCAATAATATAAGTGGTTTTAAGGCTTTCCCAACTTTCCATAATGTCGATTTCAAAATTCCCAGAACAGAACGTAAAATGAGAAAAATTTGGATTCATCTGCATCAAAATCTGCAGAAAACGTTCAGATCGACCAAACACCAATCAAACGTACTAGAGAATTTTTTCTGTTTCGGATGATGATGACTCTTCCAAATAAGAGAAAGAACCCATCATCTCCAGATCATGCTAACATCAACACAGATAAGGTAAAATCTCTTAAGATTCGAAAAAATTTCAGTTACAAAAAAAATGTTTCATAAAAATTTAAAAATACAAAAATTTGGAAAATCTGACTTAAAGAAGGGTACAAATACTTCACAGGTAAAGATTATTAATTGATTTCCCCATTGTTCGCGCCAATCTCCAATTACTTTTATTTGGATTTTAAATTAGGGCCGGCCGTCTTTTGGCTCCCTCCTGTATACGCGCTTTAGTTTTTATTTGAGATAGCGGTGGCCAATTTTCCTGCGTACGCGGTGCGTCGATATATATATAAATATAGCAGCTGCCTTCGGCCGCGGCTGGCTCTTCGCTCTTTTGCTTGCTGCGTTTTGAATTTGAGTTGTGATGGTTTAGAAAGCGGGCGACCAGATTTAAATTTTTGACCGAGAGTTCGTCAGCGTGTTTTATTTGGATTTAGGATTCGATATTGCTAACCAGATTCGTCTTTTGTTGACCGCGAGCGTGTTTTATGAAGTGATTGTGCAAGACAGCTTTCCGACATCCGCGCGGATTCGATATTTTGCTAACCAGATTTTCCTCTTCCCGGAAGTCATTTTGTTGACCGGTTGCATTTTGGAGGTTAAAATTCGGTGAGTTTTCAACTTTGGGTTCGGTTTCTTTGTTTAAAATTTAAAATACGATGTCCAGGCGAACACCCATCTTGAATAAACAGTCTTTAATTTAAATTTTAGCTATTGGCCTTAGAATAAAAGCCAATTTACGATTATTTTATAGTAAAAGCTGCAATTTTAATTCTACAATTTGTTTCAAAGGTACTGTAAAGCTAATTAATAAAGATCAACCAAAAATTGGATAAAAGGCGATAATGACGAACTGAAACATTTATCTGGTGTCAAAACAATTTTACTTTGACTTCTGGTAACTTTGAAGTTTATCCTGTGAAGGACTTTAATCGAGAAGTTTGTACCGAATCTCACTAAAGCAACAATAAAGACGTACCCGACAATTTTTTGTCTCATTTCCTTTTACGAAACTTTACTGAGAGGCCAAATCTGACCAGATAAAGTAAGGAAAAGATTACCAATATTGCTGGAATAGAGCCAAATAAATCCTACATCTACCGCCCTAAGGACAAATGCAAATAGTAGAAAGCAAAACGTTTCGTACTCTAACACAGTTGTGGTGTATGGTGTATAAGAAACAAAGAGAAGTTGATAAATTTGACTAATCACAAGGAAGATGTACAAGTAGATTTCCAAATAGTATAGCACAGAATAGTTTACAATATTCAATTGTTGTAGTTTTCTAAATTTTTTCATCTCATCCATAAAAAGGGTCTTCTTAATAAAGAAATTATGATTTTTGGGACCTTCTAATAAAACTTCCGCAGATAGGCAACTAGATATCGCAAAATAAAAGAATTGTTACCTTAACAGGTTGTTGAAGTTCACAGCCATATTTTAGAGAACTTATACTACCTACAGGCTTTTTCACAAATTTCCAAATACGATCGCTTGATGGTGTAACTTCTCGACGATGATGGCAATTACTATACTGACAAATGCAAGATATATGGGTCTTATACCCTCTTACGGGGCATGTAAAGTCGGAAAGCTTGCTTCCGTGTTGCCTCTTAAAAGAATCACAATCTTCAGGGATATGGATATATGCACTTAAGGTGCGACCGCTAATAAGGATTTTCGTAGTTATAGGGGCTTCGAATAGATAAATTCTAGTAGTTTTGGGCGATGTCGTATAGAAGATAGAATATTTGCCGCTCTACGAAGACCATAATCCCTTACAAATTATGGACCGGCGAAATATAGATCTTAGAAGTTATAGAAGACTCATATAGATAAATATCACAAGTGTTAGATGCTGTTGTACAAGAGATAAAATATTTTCATCTATACAAAAGATATGATTCCTTACAAACTACGGAGCGGCAAAAATGAGCATAGAGCCCGGTTCTAAATGACCTAAAATTTAGACCTGTAAGGTCTTTGCAATTATGGACGCTTCAGATAGATGAATTTCAGTAGTTTTTGGACACTTTCATACATAAGAAAGAAGACTTGCATCTCTATGAAAGGTATGATTCCTTACAAATTACGGACCAGCAAAAACGGGTCTAAAGCCCAGTACTAAATTGCCTGAAAGTTTGATATGCAATACCTTTATAAGTTATACAAATCTCGGATAGATAAATTCCACTGTATCTCTTACAAACCAGGAAAAGGCACAAATGGGCATAAAGCTCGATTTTGAACTATATGAGATTTGCACATACAAGATGAAATCTTTGTAGTTATAAAGGCCTTGGATGGATACATTTCACTGGTCTTGAACGCTGCCGTACAGTAAATGGAAGGTTTGGGTCTATAAGAAGGATGTAATGTCTTGCAAACTGCAGAGCGGCAAAAACAAACCTAAGGCTCGGTTCTCAATTGCTTGAAATTTGGACCTGCAATATGGATCTTTTGGTAACGAGATGAGATTTGAAGCTATTATTTACATCAACCTTGTTAAAGACCTTATCAATGTCAAAGAAAATTATATTTATGGTTTGTTTAATGATCTAGAGGAGTTGATGGGTCATAGAATAGCTAAAGCGGAAGCCAAACTGGCTTTCTAGGCTTTAGATTCATGACTGTTGCTTTTAGGCGATTTTGTATTGCCTGTTCCAAGCTTCCCTAGGGCCAATAAGAGATTGATAGATTGGTAGTTATGTGAAAAGGTTCCTGGCTTGGGAAACATGATTACATCAAACTTTGAACTAGACTACCGCTTTTGGTGGAAAAGTCATTTGTGCACCAACCACACGATGCACCATAACACTGTCCGTAAAAGCCTTCCCATCTATTTAAATCATTTGTGCAGCTTGGGAGGACTTCTTTATATAAAACAACACTCTAGGGCGACATCACCTCTAATATGCTAGTAAAGTAGTTCTCGTGCCTTCACCTTTGGCAACTGCAAAATTTTGATTTTTTGACATTTACTTGCTTTGTTACTAGCGGTACAAATATTTAGAAATAATCCCTATATTTTGTTTTTTTAATTTACAGACTCGGTTCACCATCGGAATGGTTCTTGTAAAACTAGAAAAAAGTTGAGGGGTGGGGAGAGCAAGAAATGGGAAACTTTACTAGTAAATATCAAATTAAAAAACAACATATTCTTCTAATGTTATTGGTTTTTGTAAGAAAAACTTTTCAAGGTAATCATTACAGCATATCATTAAAAAATACTTATCATATTGCAGAAGTCTTATCAGACTCTCATTACTATCTTCTGATTAGACTGCTATACTTTTTTTGCTAAAATTAAGAATGTTATTTTCTGGAGTAAATTAAAACTTACGCTATCAGTGTACTTTGTTGAACTCGACAAACGTGATGTTTAATGTTGGCCTATCAGTTGTCATTCGCATACAAATATCAAAATTGATTAAAACCGCAATGATATTTTTACAACGGATAATACAAAGATTAATCCCAGTAAGAAAAAACTCCAGTTGCCTTATCAGTATTTTTATAAAAACCAAGTTTAAAAATCACGATTCCGTACTTTCAAGGTAGTGAATTCAGTATCATTCAAAAATACTTATCAAAATTTTACATTTCGGCAGGGCTTATCAGTTTTTCGCCTTCTTTTGTTTAAACTTTTGTACATCCTGTTCGTATAATAAGGAAAATCACTGTTGGAAATAAATTAAATTTAAATGCCAACTTATCAGTTTTTCACCAGCTTATCAATTGCGAAGTAAGCCCTTGTGCTTTCTGGTCTAAATTTTAAAGATTATCTGCAGTTAATAGTCGACTACATAGACCTAACATTCCGGTTGCATCAGCAATTAACATGGAAAAAACTAGATTCCCTAAATGCTTTCAAAAGTCGGTCGCCTTATCAGATTTTGTAGTCTTCTGTGAGGTGTGACTAATATCAACGAAAAAATTGTTGTTTGGAGCAGCTTATCAGTTTTGATTTTGCAGGAGCTGCAGTACCTTGTTTCGGAAAACTTTAAGGCTAATCATCATTAATGAGGATTTCAAAAAAAGTAATGCAAAACTCCTGAAGAATAATCTTGCACATACCTTACCAGTTTGTTATTCAATTCAGAATACCTTCATAGGATTTTTAAACCCGCAGTTCAAAAATAATTACAAGCTCTGTGTAGAGCAACAAATTAACCATTTCAGATGTCTTCCTTTTTAACGTCTGTGGATCATTACGTTTGCATTACAAAATAGTGGTATCTGAAAAGACAGCTTCTCAGTTACCTTATCAGAATTTGTGACTTCTAACACTTTTATTCGTTCAAAAATAAACTATTTATCAATTTATTTTTTATTTCTGTCATCTCTCCTAACTGAAAAGCCACATTTGATATTCGTTTCGCTGCGTGTTACAGTTAACAATGGCGAAAAGAAGTTTAGAACCGCTGGTCGTAATGTTCGTAGCACATTGCGTGGTCGCTATCAATTAGATCCCAAAATAGAGCCCATAAACAATCTGATAAGCCGGGCGACGTACGAAATGGCCTACTTCGGCTATTGACGACAAAGTTGCGTTTCTCGGCCGATACGCCTCCTGCGTCGAATAAGAGACGAGAAAACACTCACCTCACACAGGGCTACCCCCGTCTCCAGCCGGTCCATGAAGTTATCCACGTTGATGCGCAGATGAGGGTAGAGGGTGAGGAACCACTCGGCCAGGTCCTCCTTCATGGCGTACAGGTACTCCTCGCTCGACTTGAAGGGCCGGAACGGCCTTGCCTCCAACAGCACCCCTGCCATTTCGCCCCAAGATTGATTCGCCGCCCAACAGATCAAAGTTGATTCGATGATAGCTCGCTGGATCCCACGAGGGGCTGCTGCATGTTTCGCTGCTTGACCAAGATCGCCGGAACGGGGGTGGAAGCCGCCCGGTCACTTTTTAGGCTATCATGAACGATGCTGAAACAGTGACACCGCGAGGGAGGCGCGACACCGAACGATACTATCACAGTTCAATTGTCCAGTCGGTTGGATAATCGGGATATATCGTTTCAGCTTAGAGCAAGGCAAGGCGGCCGCAAAGGAGAAGGAGCGTGCATCACCACTCAGAGTCCGAGGATAACTGAGCCACCAAATGGCAATAGTAACCGATAAGCCTACCGTCCCACTACCGCCAGCAGCTGTGCGGCTCTGTTGCGAGACAAGGACGGCCGCGCACTTATCTGGTGCGGCCAAAATTACTACGACCATTGAGCATCGAATGGATCTTCCGCGGCGTTTGAAGCGACGCACAAATCGCTTGAACGGCCCTCTCGTTTCTTTTCGAAACCCCTTTGCGCACGAATTGCGGATGAGTGCGCAGGGTGGCAACCACGTGCGGCGCGAATCAATAGGGGCGGAATTAACCTCTGCCGAGAAAGCCGGCTTCCGCCGGCCGTGTTGCGTTTGCGACGCAGCAATCGACATTACAATGATTGCGGTACTTAGGCGGCACAATGGGGCAATGATTGTGATACGAGGAACACTCAGAAATTGTTTATTTCGTTTGGGATCCTTCTACAAAAACGATGTGGGATCTTCTTTTATTTGTCTTTTTATATCATTTCTATTAAAGTAGTCACGTAGAGTTAATTCTTTTAAACAAATATAATGGGAATAACGTGGAAATATTGAATATTTACCCACAATATACAACTAATATTTGAAGCTCCAAAAAACAGAAATAATTAAAATAATGTAAAGGTCTATTCAAACCATCAACCAATAATTTTAGATAGAATAGCAGAACAGTATGTGCATCTATGACAAAACATCAAAATAAACAGAGAAATTAAAACAGCAGGCCTAAGTAAAAGGATCAAATTGGCATTGATGGTGTTCGAAGGGTTAAAACACATACTACTTAATAACAAAAAAGTACAAAATTGAGATTAAAGTCAAAATACTAGACCAATGCATAATGTCGGTTCATATATATGATGAAATACAGTAGCGGCAAAAATTCTCTTATTCAACATTTTCGGTTGCTTCTGAACGAAGAGAACACTCGGAGAAATTATTTTCTGGGGGTGTTTTTCAGAAGGTTCAAAAAAACACCGACGTTGCAAGAAATTTCCTTCAAAGTCGTCGACTAGAAAATCATAAAATCTGAAAGCCTCAAAAGTCAACAAATCAAACAAATTTCATCTGAACTCTTAGTCAAATCTAACATATTGTGGTCAGAACATAACATCAACTCAAATACATCAATATTTGATAGCATATCCCTTGTTTCTAACGACAGCCTGGCACCTATAGCGCATCGAATCGAGTAGGTTGTCGATGGTTGGACTGAGGAATCTTCTTCCGTTCCTCCTGCATCTGTACGAACTTCTTATACGCATTCCTGATCTTTTTCTTGTCCAATCGCCTCTCCACAAGTGCTCGATGGGGTTTAGGTCCGTACTTCGAATAGGCCAGTCGAGAAGCCGGACCCTCTTCCGCCTAAACCAAGTCCTTCGTGTGCTTAGGGTTGTTGTCCTGTTGAAATGTGAAGGCCCTGTCCTAGATAGTCCGTTCGTAGGGGAGCATGACATTTTCCAGAATGCCCTTGTTGAGAACGCACCCCACACAATCACCGACCTTCCTCTGTGCTTCACAATGGGCACCTGGTACGGGGATTATAGCAGGATCCCATGGAACGCCGTATGTGGCGTATACCACCCGATTCGAACAGTGAGAACTTGCTCTCATGGCTGAAGATCACACTGCTGGCGGGTCCAGTGCAGGTATTCCCTTGCGAACTTGGCTGGCCGCCTCCCATGCAATCCAGCTGCTTGTAGTTGAGAACAGACAGTGCGTATGCATGAGTGGGGCTGGTGGGAAGAAAGTTACTGGTCCTGATGTCGACGGCGATGCGATGGAGGTCCGCTCTTCTTGATGAGCAGGGAGAGTCCGGTAGTGCGGGTAAGCGTGAGAGTCCGGAATATTGTGGACTGGGTGAGTTGGAACTGGGCGGTCAGTTGGGTCTGGGTCAGTCCGTTACGGTAGCCTCTGACGATGGCCTGACATGTCTGGAGAATCAATTATCGATATCTACAGCAACAAATATTAGCTCAGCATATGGTAACAAGAAAAGATAAATAAAAATCGTCAAAACTATAACACCGAAACCGCTTTTATGCAAAATCTCATTTTTCTGGAATATTCAGGAATCAAAGATTGATAAATTTGTTGTTCCCCAGTAGAAACATCGTAAGTCATGCCTAATAAACATGTCATCTGGATCCATGTAAAAGTAGAAAAAAGGTGTGTACATGTGTGCCAGTCCATTCGTGTGGGAGAGAGGAAGAGAGAAGGTGAGAAAGTGAGATGGAAGGAGAAGAGGAAAGAGAGGGGAGGTAAGGGGGGAAAGGAGGTAGACAGAGAGGAGAGAAGAAAGAAAAAAAACGGGAGAGCGTACATCTTCAAATTATGTGATAGCATAGAAGTTTTAACTTACTTTAATTAAACTATGGAAATCTGTTTTCACTTTTATTAGATAACAATTCCTTTTTCACAACTTACCTAAAGTGTTCTATTCTGCGCATGTAACTGGGTTGATTGTATAGACGCAACTTTCTTGTTTGTTCTATCCCAACGACTCCCACTTTTTTGCCTACTAATCTTCGTGACATCCTTCTCTATCTCAAACTTTTGTTCTACTTTAGTCAGTTTTATTATATACCCACGTTTTATATGCCTTAAAGCCGGACAAATATAAATTTGAATATCACGTCATATAGCACTGTTGCAGTAGGTCGTTGTTGGCATTCATGAAAGCCATACGCTCTTAGGAAACAGTCATAGCCCTACAATAGACGAGCTGTTGCGAACAAGTGCGGAGTACAATCGAAACGCCGCGATTAAAGTCTGCATGCCAGGCGTTCGGCTACTGAAATAATTCGGTTCTTCTGGTACCCAAAGTGTACAACAATGTTTGCAAAATATAACGCTTCTGGAAAGTTTGAGAAAGGTTCTACTAACTCGTCGCGAAAGAGTCATTCGACAGAACCCATTCCGGCACTCATAGAAAGGTCTTAGATGTTGATTTCGGTGAAAATTGCAACGAAAGAGTAAAACCGTGGATGGAAACTGTAGCCTCGAGGAGGCAAGATGGTGCAACGGCACGTACAAACCATTTAGTCCAAAACTGGTTGTCGGGTATCGTGTATATGTTCTGGTCTAAAGAATTCTGGTTCTCCAAAGAACATATTCGAAAGAGTTACTAACAGGTCCAGATATCCTAATGTGACATCTTTACGCACCGTCATCGAAATAACATTTACCAATATGGAGCTTGTGAGTACTTCAGGCCAAGTATCGATGTTTTTTTTAAATAAATTTTACGTTTTTTAAGTTTCCCAAATAAAGTTTATTATTTATTTGATTGTTTTTATTAGTCTTAGCTTATTATTACTTTTGAAAAAGTACTGTAGTCATCTTTTTGTATAATTTTCCAAATTATTGTCCACCACACTCTCTGTACTTCTGCATCATTCAACACCAGTCGTCAAACCTACCCTTCCACGTCATTAGAAAGTCATCTTCGTTAGAAAACTGTTTTCCTTTTTGATTAGAATAGAGTATGACTCTGCTGACATAAAGAGACGTTGCATTTGCAAAGGGTACCTCATCTCACTTACAGCTAGCCGTGCTGCATGATTTGTATCAGTTTGGTAGTCACCATGAAAGTACTAAAAAGGTATAAAAAATTCTTATTATCGACAGCTTCTGCTTTGATTTAGCCTATCTTTGTTTATTCAAAAGTCCTGGTTCTTGAAGAATATTACGAATAATACAATTAAAGCAAGAGCAACAGAGCCCTGAAGGTGGGTCTTTAAATGATCTCATGAAAGATATTTAATTTTCCTCTAACGTATACAAAAGGGATAAAGTCAGAATGGATAAATTAGGATACGGAGAAGTGAATGATACGTGTGAGATGTTTGTAATGTTAGTTATGAACATGTACTTAAAAAAAAACTGAACAAAAATGGAGTTGAATTAGTCCTAATAGAAGGACTAAGAATAAGACTAATAGCAGCTAGAAGAACAATTGTACAAGACTTATTGGCCATACACAGGTTTATAAGAAGAAGCTACATATTAGTTGAAATCAAGGCCCAATAAATTATAAACTGAAAAGATTGAAACTTACAAAGCCAATAAGCCGCGAGTGGACAGTAAAAAACAAAAATAAAATAAAAATACACCAATAAGAAGTATAGACAAGTGTGGTAGAGTAAAATAGAGAATAAAGACTCAATGAAAAGCATATGTAAAAATATTCTAAATTCCGTGTAAAACGCAGATTCAACAATTACTAAAAAATAATAAGGAAAAATAATAGAAAGAGTAAATAAACTAAAGATCCTATCGAAACAAGGATAGAAATGGTTAAAAATAGAACCGCAAAGAGTTTATAAAAATTAATAAAATCAAAGAAAAAGATAAAAGAAGAAGGTAAAGCATTACAATAATGAATTAAAATTATGAAGCTGACAATGTTGTTACTCTCAATAGTGTACGTTGTCGAGAGCTGTCAAACAACTCTTTTTTCAATAAAACCAATTATTTGAACTTGAACGACATGTAGTTTCAACAAGATGGATTCAAATGTCATATAGGACTTCGCAGGGAAGTGGCAATGATTAGGCTTTTTCTTCTGGGACTGTTTGAAGGAATTATTCCAACAAACCTGCTACGATTCCAGGTCTAAGAGAACATCACATGTGTAATTGCTAAAACAAAACTGTATTTATGGAAAACTTCATTAAAAGATTGATTGCAAGTCGAGGAGGCATATAGGGCATTTGATGGACATGCTAGGTTTATACTTTCCTTGATAGTAATAAAATTTGGAATGTTTCAATATTTTGTATCTTAAGTTGTCTTGGTACATTCTTCTCTTCTCTCTTAAGTTTTTTGTTAGTTGTATATTCCATATCTTATTTCGCCTCCCTCTCGATCTTCTCTGTTGCAACCTCGCCTGCCATATCCTCTTTGTTGATCTTTTCCCTCCATTCTTACCATGTAGCCAAACCACTTTAATTGATGATACTTAATGCTTTATACTAACGGCTTCACCCCTAGCTATTCTCTTATTATATTATTTCTTATTTGGTATTTTCTCGTTATCCCCATTATGCCTCTCAATGCTTGCATGCTTCTTTACATTTGTTTAATTAATACCCAGCTTTAGATTCTATGGTTTTGTATACTATGATCTTTGTTTGCTTGATTATTTCTTTCTTTTTACAAGAAGTTCCATTATAACTTTTTCTTAACTTTCTTGGTTATGTCATCCATTACTAAGTTGAATGGGGCTGGGTTCAGTATACTTCCTTGTCTTAAACCATCCATAGTTGTAAACTCCTCCGATTGAGCATTACCCGTTATCATAGTACTTTGTTGTTTCGTAAAAACTTCTTATATAGTTCTGTAAATTATTGTTCGCGCCTGTTCTTTGCTTCTTTTCAGCACTTTCACAGCCTCACTTCAACTCTATTTATGTCTTGTCCTCCGCTCTTGTTTACTCATTCCTCTGGTGCTTCACTTGTTTGGTCTACATTTAGCATTACTTTAAAGTACTCCTTCCATCTCTTAACACTATCTTCTACTATTCTACCCTCTTTACCTTTTATATTGTAACGTTTTTATGTCCTGCACTGCAGATGTCAATCAGTCAATCAATTCGATACAATATGTTTATATGCTTTCCCTTTATTTAAAAACTTTATAGAAGAGTTTTTGATTCCCTGCACTGCCCCTCTCCATCTTGTTTTCCCATTGTTTACAAGAATTCCACATTGATTGTTGCACTATCCGGTTAACTTTGTTTCTCTTTTCTTTATAGTTGTCATATATTTTATTTGTTTTACTTAACAAGTATTCTTTTCAAAAATGTTTTTAGCTTTTATTTCCTTGTTTATTGCTTTACGCCACCATCTTGTTTGTTTGTTATAGTTATTGATTTTTGCGTGCGTCTGGTGCTACCTTAGTTAGTGTTTCTTTGATACGTTTCTACAGTTGTTCAGTGTTTATCTGAATTTTTATTAATTCTATCTATTTCGTCCTCTATGCTTACATTCTACTGTCTTGGTGTCTCTTAATTAGTATGTTCTGATTTTTTCCATGACTTTGTCTCTTGTTGTTTCTTTGGGTGTATTTTTCTTCATTTTCTGTTTATATCTTTATCTTTGTCTTTACTAAGTAGTGATACGAATATATTTCTGAGTCGCTTTTCACTCTTGTGTCCTTTATTTATCTTCTATAGTTTCTATTTATTATAAAATAATCTATTATAGATCTGTCGTCCCTATTTCTTACTTTTCTGATGTGATTAAGGATATATTTGTGCGCTTAAAATGTATTAGTTATTACGAGGTTATTTAGTATACAAAATTCTTGTCCCATTGTTATTTCTGTTTGCTTCACTGTATATTCCTATTGTTTCTCCCTGATTTTTCGTTTTCTTGCCTAATCTCATATTTAAGTCTCCTCCTGTTATTACTTCTCACTAACCCTGAACCTAAATAGTAAACTATTAAATAATCTGTATTATATAGATGATATACTAATTATGTCTAAAAATGATGAAAGAAACAAAAGTGAAAAATGTGTTTAGAATGTAGAAAACAATGGACAACAACTGTAGTTAACTGGAGACCATGGCATGGTAAGTTGTATGTTAAAAAATCGATGACGTGCTAGCAAAAATTGAATTAAGATACACGAGAGGTCATAATGGAAGGAACTTGGGGAGAGCTACGTCCAAATATGCTATAAAACGCTAGTATCTTTTTAAGATAATCACACATAATTTGGAAATACATCTACAAGCATTTTGGCAACTATCTTCATGAAGGGATACTTGAGAATAGCAATATTGAAATATCTTCTTCTACAAGACATGATCTAAAACACAAACCAGGATCTGTATGTAAAGTATAAAGAAGAGAAAGCAATTAAAAATAAAAAAAGTTTATCTTAGGCCAGCCATTGGGTCATTTCAATAAAAAGCTTCTTTATCGTTTGGAAGCTAAACAGCAAATTATTGCTTCATTTTTTAAATTGGTAGTCTGGAAGAGGAGGGGTGATTACATTTTTCTAAATTGCACCGGTTTTTAATGTTAAACAAATTTCGATATTAAAAAAATATATTAGAAGCTATGAAACCCGAAAATAAATCGCATTGCAGTTCACAGTTAACAGAAGCGACTATAACAAGAACAATTTTATTTGGTCGTTGCGTTAGCTGCATGCCGTAAATTTCCTTTGATCAGGTAATCTACAATTTCTTTTGAAACTGTCTACAGGGTCTAGCAGAATGATTTCCACTATTTTAATTAATTTCCGCGCGCAAAGTATTGGTAAACGAGGCTCGCAAGTCGTACATCCTTGGGCAGTGTAAGGCATGTCACTTTACTACCCATTAGGGCATGGAGTGGTAAATACTGTGCGTTTGTGTTAGAAATTTGTATTAAAAATAGTGGTTCTGTGATTGTGACGCAGCAGCTATTTCGTGGACATTTCCGAGTAGGTCTTTACAGAAAAGTCTGACCAAAAATCATAATTTCCGACAGATTGGTTCAGCATTAAAATCACCCGGTAGACCTCGTAGCGTTCGGACACCCGAGAATATCGGAGCAGTGAGGCAAGCTGTTATCACATTGCCACGTTCCGCACACAAAGCATGCTCTCGTCTTGGGAATATCTGATCGGAGAGTCCGAAGAATTCTACACAAGGATCTTATGTTCCATCCATACAAATTGGCGGTGATCCGGGAACTTAAAGAATGTAACTGGCTTTCAGGCTACTTGTGAAGATATGTTGTCTGATGTGCCAATAAGCAGAATTCTCGGTATTTGGCGCTACGAAATTCTCGACAACTGCATGAGCGACCTCTTTAAAGTTTGGAGTAACTGTTCAATGCCCTGTTATGGAATTTAGCAACATAAGATCGTATTTTTTGAGAAAACAGGATGCGCTCTGTTGTAAAGTTACGCAATTTTGAAGCCCAAATTCAACCAACATGGAACTGCACCACCATGGTTCCAACAAAATGGTGCTACCGCACACACGGCAAAAATTTTTCGGAAAGTTCTGGGACAAATGTTTTCAGGTTGTCCCATTTCAATACATGGTGACATTCCATAGCCGGCTACGTCACCAGACCTGTCTCGTTACTATTTATTTTTGTGGGGATACCTAAAGGCTCAAATTTTTCATCGCAGCCCATGGGATATTGAGAAATTAAAGGATGTTATTCGTAGTATTGTCGCACCAGTACCAGTAGAAATGACTTGGAAAGCAATGCGGATTATTAATGTGAGATTTCCGAAGTGCAGGGATGCTCATATGGGCAAACATTTAAACAATATCATCTTCAAAACTGGTTGGTGACTAAATGGTAAGCATTTCTGTGTGATGATACAACAAAACATTGAAGAGAATATATGCTCTTTTTATTGCTGTTTCGAAAAGGGAGGATCATTCTGCCGGACCCTGTATATTTTCTATATTAATTATTTAATAGTAAACAATGACTCTTAATGATAAAGAAATAGAATAAAAAATATGTGATTTGTTATCTGAAATATCGATTACAATTTTTATGGTTTTCCATGTAAATGATAAAAAGTATTGATTTTTCGTGTAACGACAAAATTACCTCCTTCCCTAATGTAGATCAATATTTAACAATTACTCATGGAAAAACCACTGGAGGGTGAATCATCTAAAATTATTCAGCTTGCTATTAGATTGATTTAAGCAAGCATTGCTGTATATACTCGTTTTCTCTTTGAGAAATAACAATAAACGTACATGACAATGTCGCTTTCATTAATACACACCAAATAAAATCGTGACCACCAAGATTTTTTTAATCAATGCACATTTAATATATAAATTGCAAAAAAAATATTTTGATAAAGGTAAAGTTTACATGTTCTAAGTCTCAGAAAATCTGTAAGTGCTATAAAGTAACTCGGTTTTCGGAAAAAGTTTTTCTAATTTAAATCTATACAAACAAATTCATCATCAGAAACTACTCCAGAGTGGTCCAAGCGGTTGAGACGCGGGCTGCGATTCGGGGGACCGGGTGTTCCATTCCCCGAGCTCGCTGATGCTTGGCGGGTGGCCTACTCGGTCTAAGGCGCGGTGCTTGCCATATTGCCCCGCCTCTGATGGTGCGGGCAGAGAAAGCAAACGTATGAAAGCATTAACCTCTCAGTTTGCAGGTCATGCTCCGACGTAGAGCCTAAATGCAAACAAAAAAGTCAACCAAACTAATGAAAAATTACCCTAATATAAACATGGTGGTCAGGAGCAACGTTTGAAAATGTTTCTAGTTAGAAAAACACTGATATTGTTGCTCATTTTCAGCTTTATTAACCGTCTTCCGCCAATTTTGTATTACAAAGGTGAATATAAGCCGGAATTTCTTTTTTACGTGCCATAAAGTTAAAAGGAGAGAGGCACGGTTTCTGAGTGTTGTATCTGGCGATGTTTGAATGGGATTCCTCCCCTACAGTATCTCGCACTACTACTTCTTTAGTTAATATTACGATGTTATTAAAATATCTGAAATTTTGAGGAGACTTAAGAGGACACCTCGAAAAAAACAGAATTAAGAATACGTGTAGTATAAGAAATTTTTGAGGGGACGAGAAGAAATTCAAAATGAAAATTGCCGATGTTGCTAGAGAACCTGCGTGGCTGAGAAGAATAGTTCCATTGTTTGCCGCTTTCGCAAGAATGGCCATCAATTTGGTTTTAAAGTTGACATACAAAGTACCTCCGGATTTCAAAAAATTTGTTAATTGAAGATATGGCTATATACGAGATGCGTTCAAGTTTTTAGATCCAAATATTTTCTCGTCAGTGAGAGTAAGTACAAGACGCGAAAAATATTTCTAATTTTGTAATATAGATAACAGCAATATACAAGGTCAAATTATTGCCATTGCAGTGAGTGTTATTTTGTATATTTTAAATGACGTGATAAAATTTCCATCGAAATTCATCGTCAATTGAGTGAGACATGCGGGGAAGGCGTGGATGTTAAAAATGTGCGTTTGTAAGTGCGATAATTTAAAGAAGGTCGATAACTGTGTGACAATAAACCGAAGCCGCCTCAGCCACGAACCAGCCAGACCAAAACCATGATTGCGCGAGTGGAGCAAGTTGTTATGAAAACCGATTAGGTGTACGTGATATCGCCTTTAACCTTGCCATTTCTATGGAATCTGTAGAGTCCAGTTTGCATGATGACCTGAAAATGCGGAAAGTTTCTTCAAGGCTAACCGACCTAAGGCTGCGCGAATGGAAATGTCTCAGGACATGTTGACACGTGATGCCACCATGAATTTCCGACCTTAAAGGGCACTCTCAGCATTTATGGAACCCACCTAGAAGAAACTTTCGCATTTTCAGGTTATCATGCAAAATAGACTCTACAGATCCGGAATTGCCAAGTTTAGAGGCGATATTACGCACACCTAATCGATGGTATTCTATTACAACTTGCTCCACTCACGCAATCATGGTTTCGATACGAATAGTTCGTGGCCGAGGCAGTTTCGGTTCATTGCCACACAATTCTTGACCTTCAAACTTTCGCACCCACAAACGCACATTTTCAACATCTATAACACCTTCACTGCATGTCTCACTCAATTGACGATGAAGTTTGATGGGCGTTTCATCTCGCGAGAGGAGAAAACGTCGCCATTTTAAGCATACAAAATAACACTCACTGCATTGGCGGTAATTCGACCTGTGTACATTGTATGATTCTGCCAGCTATATTATAAATGCGAAAATATTTCGCGCTTTTTTTAAAATTTACTCACTGTTGAGAAAAGGATTTGAAGGCCTTAGAACTTAAATGCACCTCGTAATAATTTTTTTTCGTTGTTGCGGAAAAACCAGATCGTCATCCAATTTCTATAAAGAGCTGTACTTAGGATCTCCATGCTAGTTTTATCACTTTCGCAATTTCTTCATATTATGCTAATTCTAAAGTCCAAGAATATGGAATAGAGTTTAGCTTGATCAATGATACAGAGATCACTATTTTTTTAAAGGTAAACAAACTTTCGCTCCGTAGAGAGATTGTTCTTTCAAGACATTGCAATGGTTCGATAAAGTTATTGTTTTTGATTAGCAATTTTTTGTATTTCTGTTAATTTCTAGAATTTAAAGATAGACATTTGGGTTTATTTCTTTTAGTGTCGTCTAGCATAGATAAATGTCTTTGAAAAATAACTTACTATCCCTTACAATCGCTGACAATTTTGCATAATAAATTATGGTCGGAGACTGTTAAGCTGTGATACGGCGTAAAAGCGTTTGAGGGACAATTTGTCATTGATTTTATGACCGGCTAATTACCTAGTTGCCGTCCTTCGTAATCGACGACCATCGTTGGGAACCTTACATAACCAGCGACTCGCCAGCAACTCAATTGTCGGCGATTAAGTTGTTGGAAAATTGTCAGTGACTGCCAAACTGTAGTATAGTGTAGAAGCGCCCAAGTGGCTAATTTGTCATCAATTTTATGCAACCAGCAATTCACCAGTAATTCGATCAGCGGCGATCGACTAAAATAGGCCTTTGTCTGCTCTATAGAGGGCAGATAAAAAATTCCGATCCGGCTTGCCGGTGCGTAGGAGGAAAATAATATATCTGCCGCGAACCAACAGCTATTCGTCAACTTATCTGGTTAATGTAGTCAGTTAGAATCAAACTCTCTCCACATGAATCGACTAGGATGGCAACAGCTCCGGTGAATTGGAAGCCGTCTTCTAAAGTAGCAGTGCGGGAGGCGCAAAGTCAAAGAGCGCTCAGAATACCCGGCTAAGACAAGGCTCCAAAAAAAGTAACCATAGCCAAGACCTTAGAATTGATGAAATATTAACTGAATTCGAAGATGTGAAAGATAAAGTTTGGAATGTAATACGTCTAAGTAAAATAAGATGTTCTATCACTATCCCAAAATAACAGAAAACACAGTAAACATAAATGGAACAGAAAATTTAATAAACAAGAGACTAAAAGAACATAATCAAAATGAATATTATATCACCAAGAGTCGCTAGTCAAATATCAAAAAACACCAGCTTAAAATAATACTTCCTACTAATAAAGTGATAAAAGAAGTGATAAAAAAGTTGAAGATTTTTATGAACATATCCAAAAGCCATAATAAATAAAACATATTGTTACTTTATGGTTGATGATTATAACGCTAAGGTTAGTATACGTAAAGAAAATAAAATATCAATCAGAAATTGTAGACTAAATAAAAAGGACAGAGCACAAGTCTTGGTAAACTATGTAGCAAGTCGTAAATTATTTATTATAAATACGTACTTAAAAAAAAGACTAACAGAAAGTAAACATGGATTACTCTCAATAAACAAAAAAGGAACGAGATTGATTTTGTTGTAAGACTATGCCGCCACATAATAACAGACGTAACTGTAATCAATAAATTCCCCACCGACAGTGACCACAGATTAGTGACAGCAAAGCTAACAAAAAATACAAGACAAGAACGAACAAAGTTATTGAACAGAAAATAACATAAATAGATGAATGCTAGACAAACACAAAGAGAAATATTAACAACAGCTTAGTCGAAAACAAAATTCGATAGGTGCGTTCAAGTTCTAAGGTCTCCAACTTTTTTTCTCGGCAGTGAAAGTGAGTAGAAAAACTCGAATAATATTTCTAAATTTGTAATATAGATGGTAGCACCATACAATGTACGCAAGTCGAACTACCGCCATTACAGTGAGTATTGTTTTGTTTATTTCAAATGGCGACGTTTAGTGTTCAAGAACAATGCATAATCATCCGTTCTCTCTTCTTGCGTAGAAAACGCCCATCGAAATTTATCGCCAATTGAATGAGACATGGGGTGAAGGCGTTATGGGTATTAAAAATATGCGCTAGTGCGTGCGAAAGTTTAAAAAAGATTGAAAGTTGCAACAACAAACCAGTCACAAACCAGCCGGACCAAAACCTTGATTGCGCGAGTGGAGCAAGTTGTTATGGAAGACCGTCGATTCAGTGTGTGTTATATCGCCTCTATACTTAACATTTCCGGATTTATAGAGTCTATTTTGCACGATAACTTAAAAATACGGAAAGTAGATGTGCGTGATATCGCCTTTAAACTTGGCATTTTCGTAAGATCTGTGGAGTCCATTTTGCGGAAAGTTCCTTCAAGGTGGGTCCCACGAATGCTGGCCGACGAACACAAAGCAGCACGGGTGGCAATGTCTTAGGACATGTTGACACGTAATGCTGCCTTGAATTTCCGACCAGGAAGGACACTCTTCGTGGTCGCTCATTTTCCAATCGAGCTGCCGTTGCAGTGGCGATTTTCCAGTGGGAAAAACAAAAAGTGTTCTCAGCAACAATAAAATCGTGGCAACGACGTCATGAAAAATATATACGCTAGAGGGAGATTAAGTAATTTGAACTTCCTTAGGTAAGTACTTTTCCAGAAAAAAATTAGACCATAAAACTCGAACACACACAGTAGCGGAACCTAATCCTAAAAAATGCAAATAAAATAGACGAATGGAAAAGAAAAATGTTAGGAAGGATTTTTAAAGAAATAAAAGAGAGAGATATGTGGCGGAGGCGGACAAACACAGAAATTGTGTCACTGTAAAACCGGATAGCAAAATATCATACATTAAATCATAAAGATGGTTTTGGCATTTTGAGAGACTCTAAAAACAAGGGTGCACTAAAGGTAAGTAAAACTAAAGTGGGAGACATTCCGAAAAAAGTGGCTAGAAGCAGTAAAAGAAGATTTGCAGAAGCTGCACGTGAGAGCTGGGAGATCAAAACTAAACAAAGAAACCAGCAAAGAAGAATTATAAACGAAGCAATAAATTCACAAATATATGTTGTGATTAAAGCTTCAGATTTTGCCGCTGTTCCATTTCGTGACATTTCTTCCACCCATAATTGGTTGTTTCATTATGACGCATGAGTTGTTCTTTGATTCCATTTTTAATTCATAGCTGTAAACGTTCGAATGTAGCTTACAATAACTTAACTATTTAAAAAAATAATCCAAATTAAATGAATACTTCCAAACGTCTGGCTTATTTTACCTTATTCTTTTATACTACAAGCTATTGATACGAATTCTATAATCTTTGTTATTTTGTTTGTTCGTGAATTATTTACAGAAATTGACGTCATGTTTGATAATTCAGGTGTTGTAAATTACCTCAGACAATGCTTTGTAATATATATTAAGCACTGATTAAAACAATTATTTAACTTCGGCGGTTTCTTTATGAATCACTAAAACAGGTATTATACAGATAACATTTCTTTATCAGCTTAAAATTGTTTATTTTTTATCAACTGCTATGTGATGATATACTTATCAAATTTAATTTTATCCATGACTTTTCTAGCCTTTAACTGTGGAAACGTAAGCTTAGCAACCAAATTTAATCCCCTCAGAGAAATTTTTTTCGTTTAAAAAATTCCAAAATACGTGGTAGAAACGCGGTATGGCTGACGAAAGAATATAAAAAAAACCTTTTATTAGAACGTTCAAAAATGATTGGCATTCTTCCTTTGAACACCGGTTGAGTCATAAATTGAAATATGCGCCCAGTACACTTGTGAAGATCAATTATAGTGCTACATGATGCCACTAGATGACGTTATTGGAGCGTATAGAAGAAAAGGTAGTGAACTATTTGTGCAGAACTGTAGACAAAACAGAAAATCATAGAAACGGTCCGGTTTTCTTGGGAAAAGTGATTAGTTAGGACACCCATACAGGGTTATTAATCTTGTGTAGGAACGCAGCACCGAGTTGTAAAACTGTATTTTGGTGAATATCGAAGTTCAAAGGCAGCAAGGACTGTGGTAAGAAATGTAAAAGCAGAGGGCAAGTCACACATTATCCAGCATGCATCCGACTTGATAATAGCAACAGGTCTGTATTGTAAAACTTTACATAATATCATTGAAGATTACAAAGGTTTGTGCAAAATGGGTTTCCCATACTCTCACTTCTAAGCAGAGGTAGGAGCGTGTGGATATACAATCTGAAGTTTAGTTTAACAAGTTTTCAAAATATAAACTTTGACTAGTAACAAGATGGTGCAGCCTACTTTTAAAAGAATCGTTTACTGTTTGAAGGTGTTTCTTCCAATAGCTGAAAGTTCATTTTTTATGGCTATTTTGAGATCTTCGAGTGCTCTTAGAAATGCTTTGTAGACCCAATTCTCCAGGTATCTCCATAGCCACAAATTTACATGAATTTATGTCAGGCAAGCATGGTGGCCAATTAATTCCATCGCCAGCAAAATTATCGAAGTCTAGGCTTATTGTACGTGTTCCAAAATCATCCAGAAGGGTAAAAAATGTTCTAGAGTGCGATGAGGCCTTGCACCTTTCTGCATAATCCAGTAACTGTTGAGCATTTTGGCTCTCTTTGCTCCCAGTAGAAACTCTTCTTCGAGCATCCGTCGGTATTTTCAAGAGTTCACATTGCCGTCAAAAAATATAGCCCGAGAATCTTTTTTCCTGAAATTGCACACCAGGCGGCCATTTTTGCTGAATGGAGAAACTTTACAATTGCAAAGTGATGATTTTTGGTACTCCAGTGGCGCATGTTTTGTTAGTTAACAAAACCTTGCAAATAAAAATGGGCCTCATCACTAAACCAAATTTTCGAACCGTCTTCCACTTTTCTAATAATCGATTGGTCAACTTGGAAATTTTTCTCGATATCGTGCGGTTTCAGCGCCTGATGGACTTGAATCGTTATGGAAACATTTTCAAATTTGTCAGGATAGTTTGGACGCTTCCATAACCGATCTCCGCTTGTTCAGCTGCTCATCGAATCGACAAACCTGACTTGGAGATCTTTTCGATATTTTGTGACGTTACAGCGGTAGATGGCCCGCCAAAGTTTGTGGGTCGGACGTCCCAGACACTACTAGTTGTCTTAAATCTCTGAATCAGGCTAAAATTTTCAGACTGTTGTACGTTTTTCCTCCGAAGTTTCGTTTACTCTTTCTCACCTGCTTATCGACCTTTCAAAATATTTGAGTAGGGAAGACTCCTTAAAGACCCGTTAGACCATGACGCAACTTCTACCAAATTCGTAAAATTTATGTACAATAAACAGCATGATTTAGACTTCCTGCTACAGACGAAAGCAAGGATATATAAATTCACGGTGAGACCGATTATGACCTACATGGCGGAAACGCAACCCACCACAGTTAATACATGCCGTTTACTGGAAACAGCAGAAATAAAAAAATAGAAAAAAGTGAAAATATAAGAAGAGCCTTGAACATAAAGAATATTAACAAACGGATCCATGGAAGAAAGAAAGAATGGGTGGAATGACTACATTAACCGAATGACCACAACAGAATCGTTAAGATTGCCAGAGATAAGTTGCCGATAGTAAGACGAACTGTGGAAAGACCTAGGATGAGATGGTGCGACAACCTCAACGTAGAATAACAGAAAGACGCAACCTAAGAAAGAACAAGCATTAACCTAGAACAAGAAGAAAAAGGTAGCGCCGATCCGCCTTCTCTTATTATTTTTTATTAAGCAAATACTTTTCGAAACCTATTGTTGATCATTGTATATGTGAATAGTTGCTAGAGCGTTGTTACGGCCGAAAGTAGACTGTATCGTAATTTTAAATTTAAAACAGAACTTCAAAAAGCCAAAGCTGAAATCGGTTCCTGTGCTGTAATCACGGGGAACCCAGGAAGAGGAAATAAGGATGTGGGTGAAAAGATAGGACAAGTTAGCCCAATTTTCACAGCGGAGCCGATCGGAAGCGTCTTTCCTGGTGCAAAGATTCATTCTTGATTCCTTGCCGGGTCAGATACCAAGGAAATCGGACCGAGTTTTCTCACCGGAAAAATTTCAACTCCAGAAATGCAATCAGGAAACAAAACGACCTACGGGAAGAGGTTAATCTAGCCAGCAAAATATCGAATTCTGCAATAAAACTGTGAGTTTCTTTTGATATAACCAGTATTCTTCCATGAGGTCCCTTCTTCTCAAATCTTCTTGCACCTATTTGACCTTGGTTCTTCCGGTCTACCTCTTCTCCTTCTTTCTTCCGCTTCCAATTTTAATAGTCCCAAAGATAATCGTTGATTGTTCATCCTGCGAACGTGTCCATACCAAATTAATCTCCTAGTTTGTATCTTCCCCGATGCTTTGATAAGTGTATCCATTCTTCTACAGATTTCGGTGTTGCATACATACTCTGATTTTGAAATAAAAAATATTTTCACTACCTCCAGTTTTTGTATAACTCGTTTTGTGATAGACCACGTTTCCACTCCATATAAGAGTATGTTCTGTACGAACGTACCCAGTATCCGAGTTTTGTTTTTATTTCTTATTTCCTTTGACCACAACTTTTATGTATGAATAATTCTATTATAAATTTCTTTTTTTACGTTTGCCTCTTGAGATATTATGGTTCGCAAATAACTATATTTTTATCATTTCTCCATTAACATTTAGGTCATTTCCTTGTCCTCCTGTCACTAGATATTTTATTTTTCCATAATTTATCTTTAAGCCATTTTGTTTATATACTTCTGCTAGTTTTCTCCTCATGTAATCGATATCATATTCATCTTCAGCTATTAGGACCTGCTCATCTACAAATGATAGAGTGTGGATGCATTCTTGGTTTATTTTTATTTTGTTTTCATGTTCTTTTCTATCCATTTAGAATATATTTTAAGAATATTTTAAACAGAGTTGGAAATAAGCTGCATCCCTGTCGCAATCCTTTATTAGTTTTAAAAAGCCGTGATATGTTTTTTTTCAAGTTTCATTGTATACATAGGGTGCACAAGATCTTCCATGATGCCCAGGTACATCTTGGCGTCAATGGTTCCTTCAATGAGATGAAAGGGACCCATTCCTTTGCCACAGAAAGATCCATACACAACAGAACCACCGCCGTGCTAGACCGTCGGAAGTTGATACTTCAGATCATATCGGTGGCCCATAGGACGTGGAACGTAGGTCGCACCATCCGTATCGAACAGCATAAATTTCAATTCACCGCTCCAGACGATCTTCTTCCACTGCTGGATGGTCCAGTCTTTATGGGCCTTGACCCATTCCAGCCGTGGCTTGCGATTCTTCAACAAGATCAACGGCTTTGTTGATGGCCGACGCCAAACAGTGCGAACTGAAAGATTCGGGCCTTCTGAAGTCGAGATTTCACAAAGAACATCGCCTGCGTTAAGACAAGGGTTACTTCTCGCGATTCGAAGTATGTTCCAATCGACAACGTGCGACGTGATGCAAGATGGTCCGGGATCGAGTTTGGCTTTAACCGATCCATGGACCTTGTACTTCTTCCAAACCTTGTGAATAACCTGTTCGGACACGTTGTACATGGCCACAAGCTGCTTCGTAGTCACGCCGTTCAAACGGTCGCGAACTATCGCGGATAGTTAGCACGTGATTGCACCGGCTGAAGATAATCAAATACATACCAAACTACAAAAACAAAATGATAAACCGGATAAAAAGAGCAAAAAATGATAATATTGAAAAAAGAAACATGGCAAACAGTTCGCCTTCACTGATATTGCGCTACCAGCTGCAACTTTCGTGATGAGAGCATTCAACGGCGCATCATGACAATGCGAGACGAGTAAGTCCTTTGGCCATCTCGTGTAAAAAATTTACAGTCAAAAGCTTAATTTTAAAGAAATTTATAGACAAAAAAATCAAAACCAAACATACCCAGGGCCGCTACTTCATTTGTTCCACATTTTTCCAATTGTTGGTATATTTACTTTCCACGTTTCTTTGTAATGTACTCTATCCTCTTACAGCATGTCTAAGTGATATTGTTGCCATTCCGCTATTGGTATCACACTGAGATTCTTAAATTTATCTTCTTTCCTTAAGCTTTTTGTCATCTCCCATGCTTCTTTTGTTTTTGCCCCCCCCCCCATGTATTTCACTCTAGACCATCTTTTATTCCAAGCATCTTTCTTTGCCTTTATAACTCTTCTCTTCACTTCTCTGTTTATTTCTCTATATCTTGCTCTCACTTCTGGATCTCGTTTTGTCGGCCAGAAATTATACACTTTTTTCTTTTCTTCTATTATCTCTTCTACTCCTTCGCTCCATCAGTTTTTTTTTGGTCTTTAGAATTTTATAAACATAATTATGAAGGAAAAAGTGGACGATAAAGTCGCGTGTAAAGATATAAATACAACATTAATAAAAATAATGATTAAATTTGGTCTCTATCTCTTTTATTTCAAGTTTTTTTTTAATGCAAACTCTTGTTTGTTCTTTACTTCTCAGACGCAAACTCACAAAAATTCTAATAGATTTTATCTACTGTCAAAGTTTTAAAATAAGATCGATTCCACTCCCCGGATTATAAATAATCCTTATCATATTGTTTTAACTCGCTCAAAATGGACCTTAAAACTCTGCCAAATAGAGAGCAATTTTGGACCGTAATTTTTTTCTCAAGTTGTCCTTTGCAAAATAAATGGCCATTTTTTGTCAATCGTTGAACATAAGTTCCCCTAAAATTTTCCATGTTGTTCTATTTTGTGCCTTATTCTTCCAGTCTTTTGCCAATGTTTGTCCAGTACGTAGGGGGTATTCTTAGACTTCGTTTTTTAGCTCTTGGTTTCTATTCCAATATCATCCGTGTCCATCTTACATTTTTCATCCTGGCTATATATTTCTCACAATTCGATTTTCTGTTATTTATTCTTTCAAAAAAAAACCTGTAATTTATGTCCTTCAAATTCTTCATTTTTCATTCTATCACTGAGTGTTACTCCAATCATTGATCTTTTCCTTTTTCTTTGAGTTGTTTAAAGTTTTTCTGCTGTTTTTGAGTAGATGTTAAGTTTTCCGCCCTATATATCATCACTGGGAGGACACATTAATCAAATGCCTTTCTTTTGAGTTGGATAGGGATGTTACTTTAAATATATCTCTTTAGGATGCATACGTTACTCAGCCTATATTTATTCAGCAGTTCATGACCTAAATATACATATTTTTGGTTATTTCTATGTCTATATACTTCAATTTTGGTTTTTCACTAGGTACTAAATTCGCCATAAGCTTTGTTTTATCAATTCTCCTACAGGGATTGTCAAGCTCAGTTGCCATTCTCGTGACTTTTCCTGGGTCGTCGGATATTGAGATTGTGTTGTCTGCGAAACGGAGATGATTTAGCGACTCTTCGTCTATTAATATATTTTTTGTATGCCGGTTAAGCGTTTTGAAAGGACGCTCTAAGACAAGTGTAAATGGTTTTAGTGATAGTATAGATTAATTGTCATAGTTGCATTTGTGTTATGTTATCTATAAGTTTAGTGTATCTGTAATCGATACGATTTTCTCTCATGCCAGCTATAATGGTATTGAAAGCTTTGCGAAAATTAATAAATATTAAGGTAGGCGGTTTATTGTATCCAATACTATTTTCTATATGAGTTTTGATACATTGGAGGCAATCGTTTGTGCAAAAGCCTTGTCTACCTCCGACCTGTTCTTTTAGTTGATACAAAACTTCTTTCCTTCAAGTCTAATTGTTATTCTAGCGAATAGCTTATGGATATAGTTTAAGAGGCTCATCGGTTGATAGTTGTCTTTACTCTTTTTCATCTTAGTTACTTCGTATTCTATCTCTGTTATCAAAATGTCTGGTAGCTCTTCAGATTCTTAGTTGATTATATCCTTTCTTAGTAGTTCTCTATGACTTTCTCTTTGTTCTTTTATTCGCCTGCTTCTGTATAGTTCAACATAAAACTCTTTTACTATATTTAAAATATCTTGTTTGTTTGATGTTTTGCTTTTTTGCTTTTTAGTTTCATTATTTATTATTTTCCATTGCTGAGCTTTAAGGCTTTTCTTTTCGTCAATAGTTCATCGTATTTCTTTATCTCTGTATTTTCAAATATCTTTTCTGATGGCTTTAGATATCTTTTTGCTCATTTCTTGTACTTGATTTTCATCTACGATTATGCCACTTCTTCTCTTTCTTTTTTCTTCAATTATGGTTTTTTCGTATTTTTGGTTTTGGGTAGTAGATTTTTGATCCTCTTCTTACATTCACTATTTAATCATTTAAGGCTGCAGATATATAGATTGATATTATTTTAGTTTTTAATGTCTCTAACAAATTTATTATTGAAGGTCGGTCTAGTATGATCTAGTTTTTGGCTTGATTAGCCTATATTTTTCTTTACCAAGGTGCATCTGTAGCTGTCACTATTCTGTGATTGCTAACAGTCATAAATTTATGCAGCACTATAATATTTTTAAAAATTGGTTTCTTATCGATATCGATGTAATTTATTTTGAATTTTTCCATGTCCATCTTCGATATGTTTTTTGTAGAAGCTGTTCATTTGGAATGTAATTTTTAATCAGAAATATAGTGGAGAGCCAGCGTGGTCGCGTGGTTGAGGGGCGGGCTACGATGCTGACAGACCCGGGTTCAATTCCCGGTGCTCTCTGACGTCTGGCGGGTGGTCTACTCAGTCACTAAAAATAATTGAGTATCTGCGTTCACTCGAACAAGGGATAATAATGGCGGTCGTCTAAGGGGCGGTACTTGCCACATCGCTCCGCATCAGAGATGGTGTTCAATGACCGGGCAAAGAGAGCGAACGTATGAGAGAGATGCGGGGCGTAGAGCCTTACCATTATAATATAGTAGAGTTGCTCCTTTGTCATTTTTCCCTTCAGAACCAAACTATCCCATTGCGGTTTCTACATCTTCTTCTTTCACGCCCATTGTGGCATTAAAATCGCTAGATATGATGGTCAAATGAGCGGATGATTGATTCATCGTTTAGGTAATATCGTCATAGAAGGTATCCACTTCTTCGAACTAGGGCATGCTACTCTCATCGATATATTTTTGATCAAGGTGATGCTTTTTGTGTATGAATGAAGCCAACACTTCTATAAGTTTTTGTTTCACTACCTTTATCTTTAAGTTTTCCCCACGTCATTTTACTTCGCTGATGCTTTTGACATCCCATTTGATCGTAACCAATTCATGGTCTATTCAATTAGTTTGTCTTCTGATAGTAAAGTTGTGTTATATGTTGCTATATTTAGCATGAGTGGTTTTTTAAATTTCTTCTTTAATGCTCTTTTACTTGTTAACCCCCCCCCCCACAAAAATCCATCATACTGACTGAAATGGTGCGAGATTCTAAATATAATGTCCTATACACCTGGAGTACTAGATTTTGATATTATGACGTGATTTTTAGAGAGGTTTGGCAGTATTTTTAACCCAACTCGCTGTCATGCGTGTTAGTGAGTTATGGATAGGATGAGAGAAATATGAATGTTAGAATTTGACAGGATGGACATTATTGGTAGTCGTGGAATCGTCGGAACTGCCAAGCGGTGATATAACATAGAACCACTCAAATGGACAAATTTACTTTAGATAGCATTAAACTTTCCAGAGTTTTGTTCCTTACAATTGTCGACGATTGTCTGCAACTTGACACAACCAGAAACTTATCAAGAACTCAATCTGGGACTGCCAAAATGTGGTTCCCTAGTAGTTTCCCCTTATAATCATCGACAACCTTAAACAATCGACGTGTCACTAACAACTAAAATTACTGCCAATTGAGTTGCTGACAAATATTTAGTGACTGTCAAATTGGGGATAGCGTAGAAGCCCTCAGGTGAACAAATTACCATTGATTTTAGAGAGCAACTACCCCGTGAGTGGTTGTCCCTTGCAATCGTCGATGATCTCGGGCAACATTACACAACCGATGACTCATTACCAATTCAATTGTTCACGATGCTAGCAAATTGTTAGCGACTGCCAAACTGTGGTACATCGCAGAAGCGCTCAAGTGGGCAATTTGCCATTGATTTTACAGCGCGATTAGCTCCAGATTTGTTATTTCTTGCAATCGTCAACGACCTTAAACAACCAGCAAGTCGCTAGCAATTTAGGTCGCCGGCAATCGAGTTGTTAACAAATTTTTGGTGACTGCTAAACTGCGATATAGCGTATAATCGCGCATATGGGCAAATTATCATCGACTTTAAAGCGCAACTATCTCACGAATAGTGAGAAAGTGCAATCGTAAACAATCTTAAACTATCTAGCGGTCGACCAAATCTTGGTGGCTGCCCAACTGTTTTTTAACAAAGATGCGTTCAGCATGGCAAATTATCATCGATTTTAGAGTGCAAAAACTTCATAAATCGCCGACAACCATATACTACTAACAAGTCACTAGTAAGTCAAACTGCCGATGGTTGAGTTGCTCACAAATTGTTGGTGGCTGCCAAATTGTCATATAGCGTGGAAGCCCTTAGATAGGCAAATGATGTCAATTTTAAAGCGAAATACAATACTGAGTTCCTGATCCTTGCAATCGTGAGCGATCGATGAGAACTAGTGACTAGATCGGCAACGGTAGGACTGGTGGCGAGTCGTCGCTGACTGCCAAACAGTGGTATGGCATAGAAATACTCAGGTGGGCAACTTACATTAGATTTTAGAGTATAACCATTTTCTGACTTTCTGTTTCTGTTAGTAGATAATCCTTACACAACAAAAATCGTTGATGGCTTCTTCAGCGATCTAAAACTGTAGTAAAACATAGAAGCGCTCAATTGAAAAATTTGAAATAGAGTTTATAAACAAATCAGCTTCTAAATTATTCGACTTTAAAGCACAGCTATCTCACGGGTAGTTATCCCCTGCAATCATCGACAATCTTATACAACCAGGGACTCACAACAAGTCAATCTTCGGCAAATTATCAGCGACCATCAAACTGTGGTACAGCGCAAAGACACACAAGTGGGTTATTTGCCATAAAGTTAGTGTATGACTAGCTCCATATTTGGGGTCCCTTACAAATGCTGACAACCTTACCGACCGTCGAATCACTATCAATTCAAATAAGCTAACAGTCGAGTTGCTAATAAATCGTTCCAAAACGGATACATTATTGTTGATTTAAAGGCGTAACGCACTTCCGAGTTGTTGTCTTTTGCGATTGTCGAAAATCTACGGACACCTTATACAGCTAACGACTAAATCACCAGCAGTAACACTGCTGATGAGTCGTCGATGACTACCAAACAATTGTATGGTGAATGAACAGTTTATCTTAGATTCTCAAGCACAAACCCTTCTAGAGTTGATATTCATTATAATTGTCGACAAACACCGACACCCTTACACAACATAAAATTATCGGGGAATGTTAAATTGCAGTCTAGCATAAAATTACTCAAGTGGGCAATATGTTATCGATTTTAGAGCGCGAATAAGTCCTCATTCGTTGTCCACTGCATTTACCAATAACCGAAAAGACACTAGCAATTGAAAGCGCCAGCGATCGAATTGCTGACAAATCTATGGTGGCTGGCAAAGAACTGTGCACAGATAACCAAATTATCATCTGTTTAGAGTGCCACTATCTCACGAATAGTTTTCTTGCAATCTCTGACAACCTTACCTTGCCTGCGATCGAGTTAAAGACAAATCCTTGGTAGCTACCAAACTGTCGTATAGCGTAGAAGCGTTGGGAAAATCATTGTCAACTTCAAAGTGCAACACACTACCAAGTTGGTGTCCCTTGCAATCGTCGAAAATCGAAAATACAACTAATGACTCGGTCGGTAACTGTTATGTATGGAGTAAAAATATTCTGTGACAATTTACCTTGGATTCTAAGGCATAACCCTTTCTAGAGTTGATAGTATAGCGTGAAAGTACTCAAGTAAGCAATTTACCATAGACTTTAAAGCGTGACTAGTTCTAGAGTTGTTGCTCCTTGTCCCAATAACCTTAAACAACCGGCAAATCACTAACAACTTAAGTCGCTGACAATCGAGTTACTGACAAATCTTTGATGCTTACCAACTACGGTATAGTGTAGATGCGTTTAGATTAGCAAATTACTGCCGATTTTAAAATGAAATTCACTGACGACTTGCTGTCTTTTGCAATACTGGCGATCGACGGAAACCTTATACAACTAATGACTTGCATCGGTAGAGCTGCTGATGACTCGTCGGTGACTACCACATAGTGGTATACCATAGAAACATTCAGATAGAAAATTTACCTTGGTGTTTGAAACATACATTTTTCCAAGATCTTCGGAGACTACTAAACCGTGGTATAGCGTAGAAACACTCAAGTGGCCAATTTTCCATAAATTTCAAAGTGCGACTAACTCCTGAGTTGGCATAACTTAAAATCGCCAATGATTTTGGACAACCTTACACAACCGTTTGCTCATTAGTTACTCAGCAACCGAACGTAATGTAGCGTAAAAGCGACCAAATGAGCAAATTACCTTTGAGCTTAGAGCGTAATTACTTCACAAGTAATTGTCCCTTACAATCGTTGACGATCGCTAGCAATCTTACACAACCAGCAACTCACCAACAATTTAATGCTCGGCAATCGAGTAGGTACAGCCCAGAAGTGCCCCAATGAGCAATTTACCATCAACAACCGGTGAGTCACTAAAAATTCAAATTTCCGGAGATCCAACTGTTACTAGCTGCGTAGCGTAGAAGCGCTCTGATGGATATTAGAGCAGAACTACCTCAGGAGTAGTTCGTTGCAATCACTGACAACCTTGCACGATCAGAGACTTGCCAACTCAATCTTCGGCGATCTAGCCGGTGATAAATTGTCAGGAAGTCAAACTGTTATATAGCACAGAAGCGCTCGATCGAACACTTCTAGTGATTTTAGAGCGCAAATCACTCCCGAGTTGTTGTCTCTTACTGACAGCATTAAGCAACCGGCGAGTCACTAGCAATTCAAATTGCCGGCGATCGAGTTGTTGACGAATCGTTAGTATTTTCCAAAGTGAAGTCGACAATTTGCTATAGATTTTAGAGTGTGACTGGCTCTTGAGCTATTCCTTGCAATCACCAATGATTTCTGCCAACTTTACATAACTTATGACTCGCCAACAACTCAGTCTCCCATAATCGAATTGCTGGCAAATTTTTAGCGATTGATAAACTGTAGTAGTGCGTAAAAATGCTTAAATGAACAAACTGCCATTGATTTCAAAGCGCAACTACCTTACGAGTAGTGTTCCCAATGATCGCTAGCAATTTTATACAACCAGCAACTCGCCAGTGACTCGATTAAAGATATCCCAAAAGTAGTTTATGATCGCTTTTAAAACTGTTTGGGGATTCCAAAACCGCCCATCATCTCCAGACAGTTCTAGTCGTATTTTTACCGAGGCTAATAAATTAAATTCAATCCTTAGTTATCTTTAAACATCAAAATGAACGATAAGTAATCCCTTACAACGTTTTCAGATGAACAACTCGGTCACTAGCATCGCGTTGTTGGCGAGTTGTCAATGACTATCAAGCAGTAGTACAGCATAAAAACGTTCAAATGCAAGGCTTGCCATTTTAGCGTGCAACTCGCCGGTGAGCGAGTTGCACATTTTAAATGGCCCTTAAGGTACTTTTAAAATACGGAAATTATCATATTTTTGCGTTTTTTCTTTTGTCGTTTTATATAAATATACAAGGTAATTTAAATTGGACGTCTAGATCTTTTTCTTGAATAAAATTTGCAAGTCAGTAGCATAAATTTCACATATGAGAAAATACTCGAAATATTCTACTTCACTGTTTTTACCGTTTGTTATGGACAAAAGTGGACTGTATCGCAATTTTAAATTTGAACCAAGGAATTTCAGTCAGAAGCAAAGCTGGAAAACTCACCTTTGGAAACGGCGCTCTGCTGCAGAAATCGGTTCCCCATGCTGTTCTCCTGGGGGATCAAGGAAGAGGAAAAGGGCGTGGGTGGAAAGAAAGAACAAGTTACCCCAATCTTCACAGCGCGGCCGAACGGCAGCGTCTTTCCTGGTGTGGATCCTCCAGCTGGTGTGCGATTAGGTTTTTCTTGTTTCCTCGCCGGGTAAGATACAAGGAAATCGAACCCAGTCTTCCCGCCGGCAAAATTTCAACTCCCGAAATGCAATCGGCCAACAAAACAACCTCCGGGAAGAGGAAAGTCTGGTTCTGCAAAATATCGAATCCTGCAATAAAATAGCCTTCAACAAAACGGCCACCGGGATATGAAAACTCTTGCCGTCAATCAAACACACGCAAGTGAACTCAAATTCAAAACGAAGCGAGCGAAAAAGCGAAGAGCCAGCCGCCGCGGCCGAAGACCGTTCTCTTTATATCAACGCACCGCGCATGTGGGCAGATTGGCCGCCGCTATCTCGAATCAAAATACAGGGGGAGCTATGAGACGCCCGGCCTTAATTTAGAATCCAAATAAAAGTAATTGGCGCGAACATCGTTGACCCCAAAGGATTCCAAAGAGGTTATAGATGTTTAACCATTATTTCGTGTCATAACTCGTACAACACATATATTCTATCCTCATGGCTAATTTTTCCTCTATATGTTCGTACTTTATAAATATTTTATGCTTTTGATAATATATTTAAGTCAAACAGTCTTCTTAGGAATTCGTCATCTTCATTTTCTGTAACAAATATTTGAAGACAAAAATATTGAACCATGTTGAGAACGTTTAGAAACAAGTGTCACACACAAGAATCATCGGTATTAACAAAAATACAGGGGAGCAAAAAACTTAAGTAATTACAAAGAACGTTGTGATTCCAAAAAAAGAAAACAAAAAAATCATACTTTATTTTTCTATTGTAACCAATTTCCATACGTGTAGGAGCAGCGTCGCGTAACATACGAGGTGTGGCAGAAAATTAATGAGACTGGCAACACTGCAAGCGATCTGGCAACGCTACGTTGTTGTCGTTGATAGAACACGTGTATAAATACCCTCCCATAGCTCCATGCGAGTTTCAACTCGTTCCGTTAACTACGTGATTTTTGTAACTGCTATTAGTGAAGTTGTATTTTGGTTGTGCATCACGCAAAATGGAACAGCGGAAACTGTTTTTTTATAAAGACGTCCTTGAAAGGCTCAGAAAAAGGGTCATTCGCGTGAGACCAGACATTGCAAACAAATGGATGCTCCATCATGACAACGCCCCATGTCACACTGCCCTCTCCATAACAGAATTTTTGACCTCAAAAGGCATTCCTGTGGTTGCCCAGCCCCCCTATTCACCTGACCTCAGTTCCTGTGACTTTTTCCTTTTCCTAAACTGAAAAATGTCCTCAAAGAACGTCATTTTTGGACTTTAGAAAACATCCAAAAGAGTGTAACAGACATGCTGAAGACCATACCGGTTGAAGACTTCCAGCGCTGCTACCAATAGTAGGAACAACGTCTCGATTGGTGTGTAGCTGCCCAAGGGAACTACTTTGAAGGAGATAACATCGATGTTTGTAAAAATAAAAACTTTGGTAAATAAAAAATCAGTCTCATTACTTTTCTACCACACCTCGTATGCGGCCAGTTTTTTGTTGCGCTCCGCGTTTACGCTTTAGCGGCTGCCATAATACTATTTGGGACTGCAGCTGTACACGTGCAAAGATTTGAACAAGGCAAACATTTCAGGTTTTTCCAGATGTTTTCCAATCCCTTCTGGTAGATTCCAAATAGGCATAAATAACGCGCAGCAGGGAGGTCGTGGGGAATTCAAACACCGAAAGCTATGCGAGTGCAATATATAAATACAGTGCAATTTTACGTTCTTAATTGTATGTATTATGTACATAAATAGTGTTCAATAATTTTCATCGCCTCTAAGTAAGATAAATAAGCCCGTGTTATTCACCACTGTAGATAGCGAAAACGTTACACTATTTGCACCGTGTAGAATTATAAACACATATTTCTTAATCAACAAGTATTTCAAACAATATTTTATTCATAAATCTCTCCTAAACTGAATTAATAATCCAATTAGAGTTTGCTAAATTGCTATTGCAGGTGTTATAATAGATAGTAAAAAAGTTTCCCAAATTACAGTAGTGTTTCCCCTATACATGACGCAAAAAAACATTAGTGTTTATTTCAGTGACTCTCTTCCCACCAAAAATTGGGTTTAATTCTTTTTGTATTTATAACCGTTACAGTTTCATTCTAGAATTTATTAGGCTTAAATTATTAATAACCAAATCACAAAAATTGCATTCAGCAACGCAGAAGAACATTGCAGAATCAAATAAAATAAAAATACAAGAAATACTATAATTCGATTACCAACAATGTGAAGCCAATACAGACAACACAACTCCCTAGATTGAGCTATTGTGTTCACTATTTCGTTAACTGTTCTCGAGAGTCACTCAATGATTAATTAGATGGGTATGTAATTTACGCCGCGAAGTGCTCTCCCGTGGGGTTTTGTACCCTATGCGTCGCTGAATAATGATGAAGTCAACCCAGCAGACCATAATCCAGTCTTTATTCAGCTGAATGGCAGCCAAGTGAGCTGGGCCTTGCTATCTACCAGCTCCAGTGAATCAATAGCCGCGTTCCGCAATGCGAAGGTCATTGCGAGAGGAAAGCCCAAGACTTCCCCACATCCAACCTCTCGTCGCAGTCATCGACGGCTAGCGGAAAGCCGATGAGTAGTACACTAATGCGCCGTCGGTTGTCAATATACCGTAGTGCAAAGGCGAAAAAGAAGTTGCTGCTGCTTAACCAGTGAATAACCAGCCGCCAAGGCCCCTACCACAAACCTCAAAGACCCTGGCTGAAGCATATCTCTTCAGGCATGTACCCCGGAGGACGGACCACATATAAATGACTAAGCTAATGGAAATCAGCAATATCTCCTTCCATACTTACCAAAGTCTCTCCGGGTGATGCTACGTGAGGTACCAGAAACTTTCTGGCGACAAGCTGAAGGAGAATCTCTCACAGCAGTAAATCCTAGTGCGGTCAGTGTGCTGCGTGCGACAGACGAGGGATAAGAAACCGATGCTCATCTTCGTCAAAATTGAGAGGAGATTTTCAACTTCCAGTACATTATGCAGGTGGTTGCTCAGACGGAACAACCCTAAAAAAGAGGATCGTTGGGTAGCGTCAACGTTGCCAAAAGTTCGGGCACGCCCCGCGCTGCATAAATTGTCACACCACTTGAGCCAGAACAATAAAAGCCGCGATAATGCGTCCACGCATATCCAATCAGCTACAGGAATGAGCCGCGGTCTGCACCATTTTCGGCTCTAGCGCGTATAATACCTACCCTCTATCGTTTTCCGGCTTTCGGACACTTCTACAAGAGAGCCTTCACCGTCAACGCTTAATCAATCTCTAATTACTTTAGCCCTAGCCTTAGCCGCACCAGCAGCAACAACCCCCAGTTTAAAAACTTCTCCCAAGGTAGAGGCTTTATGTTTAGTCTTGTTGGAGCCAATTTCACACCTGCTCCAGTCTTTGAGTGAGACCACCAACGAGTAGAAAATCTTTTAAAAACTCTTGGCTCACGCCACGTTCGGAGCCTGCTGCTGCCCAATAATGGATAGACAGTTCATTAAATTCTTCTGGAATCCGGGCAATCTGAAGGATAAAAGAAACCAGCTGTTGAAATTCGCGCTCGGTTATAATTTGAATGCCATCCTGATTAACCAGATCAAATTCAAGGACGGCGATGCAGTCACGCTTCAAAATTATACGAGCTAACTCCTAGCAGAAAAAGGGAGAACTGCCTTGTTGATCAAATCTTATCTAGAGCACTATGTTACCCTACCCTCGGTAACCGATTAACTGGAAGCCACTGCCATTTGCCTCCAGACTAAAGATAATTCGGGTTGTCTCTAGTTATACCTCCCCGCTGCACCATTGAGCTCTCTACCTCAAAAATTTGGACGCTATCTTCGAGCAAGGCATGGCTACGATCTTGGCAAGAGACTTCAACGTTCGGTAACAAATAACAATAGTAGAATGCTGCATATCATCCCAGCTCCAGGATTTAGTGATGGTACGCCTTCCTAATTTATGGTCATCTTCAAGGACTCCCCCATGTAGCATATCACGGAAAAAGTTAGCCAATTTGACAACACCGTAACCCAATACTTATCACCTTGTGGATACCTGAGGAGGTGAATAACGTCTCTTTCCGTTCCTGAGCTTCATAGCCGGCCTGAATAAATTCATGTATGTTATCTCATTGTCTCACCAACCTCGGAGACGGGTGGCTCCGAAGTTAAACAACCGGGCACGACAACGCGTACCACAGTCTCACCATTCTGATAGATCGAGACTGCGGGGTACCGCAATGCCGCATGGGAAAGCAAGTTGGAAACCCTTGATGTGGTCAACAACTTCTAGCAATGGTCAAAATATATTGTAATAAATCCTCTTCGATACCGCCCATCAATAGGGAGAATGCCATCACCCACACCGTCATCGTCAAAATTGAGGCATTTGATGATAATCTGGAGAGCATCGGTGCTCTTTATAATAAAGTTCTCCAACTTGTCCAAAGCTTCCGGACCTGGCGCCAGCACAAACCATGCGTTAAAGGCTCATCAAAGAAGACAGTCATCTGCGGCAGCATCATTGACAATGCTACCTCCGCCGCTTTCCGAAGGCCCTGGAAAGTGACGGGCGTCATGAAGCTTTTCCCACGCATGGAAAATCCAGCAAGTTTGTCCGAGACTATTGACTCCTCAACCCCTGCCAATCTAACAACTGTTGGACGACAGTTCTCGAAGACCTTCAGATGATTCTGCCTCGGCCACTCCACTGCCCTCCAAATCCTCTGGTTGGTGGAAAAAATCACGGAAGGATTAAAACAAATTACTGCTGCACTTTTCCTTCGACAATGTTTGGCACAACGCTCTTGTTTACAAAATGTCTTCAGCGTTCATCCCGCTTTCGATGATCCAGCTGATGATTCTTCTAATCTGACCGGAGGTTTCGAATCAAATTCAATGGCGTGAAATCATCAGAGGCGTCTCCAAAGGGTCCATTTTGTCTCCAGTATTGTTCTATCTGTATATCTCAATACGTAGATACCACAGCGGTGCCACTAAACTCGGTAAGGTCTTTTTTAGTGATCCAGTGTGTCCATAAAAAACTGGACAAGCTTGAAGAATGATGAAACACATGAAAAATGGAGTCGACGCCTAGAAGACTACTGCCGACCTATTCTCTGTGAGAAACCGAATTCGTTAGCAACGAGACCTGGCAAATTTCGAAATTCTTCGACCAGGAGATACCTCAAAGTGACTTTTGATAAGAAGTTGGTCTAGAAGCGTTACGTGGATTGGACAGCTGCAAGAACTTGGCTCCTGTATCTATCTTGGAAACCAGGTGTACCTTCACAAAAAGATGGCCTTATATACAAAGATTATCCGTTCAATAATGATGTACGTATGTCCATTGGGGCTATACCACTACAACCTACGTGAATAAGCTTCAAGTGGTTTCGATTCGGGTTTTCAGGGACATCCGTTTCACTCAAAGAAATGTTAACCTGCCAACCATCCAAAAGTTTATTTCCAAGAATACTACTTACAGCGTCGAAATCCACGGTAACCACACCATCCGTAGTCTCTATAACTGCGACGTAGACAGAGGCGCTCCCCATAACCGCACACCAGGTTACTAAAGAAGAAGGGGGATGGGGGTAAGACTCAGGAACTCTCAACATCTCCAACGAAATTATTGTCAATGTTTTGCTATCCGTTCATTTAAGGCAAATTCATTTAAATATAAACATTTTAAGAAAACGATCTGATATCAACCTCTAGTTGCAATCACTGTTGGAATGGGCAGAAAGCAATGCAGAATTTCCAAAAACCCAATTCAAAGAATCACGGATATGGGGTTATAGTAGAAGATTTTTGAGGTAAAGCGTATTGACCGCGATTAGTATGATAATAAATGGCCACTTCCATTGTCCAATATTTATGGTTCCCTAATACATATTGCTCTCCTAATATTGAGTCAATCTATTCCAAGGTTTAAGAAAAAAATCAGAAAACAAAATTCGATAAAAATTTATGATTTATAGGTATTCTGAATTCAAATTCTAAGTTTGTAGTGAATTGACAGTTCAGATTCAAGGATTTTCTAGATTTTACCCAAATACTCAGAAAAGTTTTTTGTTACTATCCTTGTTTTAGAATTCAAAATTATAATTAATTTCTTTACCTCGAGGATTTGAGACTTATCGATGCATAAATACTGAACACCCCGTCATTTTTTGTTGTGTCTCTAAATTTCTTTTTCCAAGTTTAGTCAACAGGACTTGTTTCTGTTCATCTGTTGTCATCTTTTTCTTGACATACCCACGTCTCCTTCTTCATCGGGGCGATATTTGTATACCATCTTAGATAAACCGTAATTTCCCATCCTTTCGATGTGTAATTTCCAGTTTCGTTTGTTATCTTCAATTGTTGCTAGGACAATCTGTACTCTTATATAGTCGTTTCTGACTCTGTTAGTTCGAGTATATCTTTCAACGACTTTTAATAATTCTATCTCCGATGTGCAAACGGCCTTTTGTTTTAAACTCCAAGTTTCGTTACCACGCAGCAAGATTTTATCTACTTATCTTTGATAACCTTGTTTTTGAAGTTTTTTAATAGTTCCGCGCATGCGCTGGAATCTATGCGTTTTGGTTTCTATGTCATGGTCTATATCGTATTTTACGTCACATTCCAAATAGTTGAAGTGATTAGCGTGTTCGACTGGTTGGCCCTTTAAGGAGTTGTTTTTTCCCATGGACCACCATAGTCTTTGATTTCTGATGCGAGATGATCAGATTATACTCTTTGCCTACCAAGTAAAGTAGGTAACGGGCCCTTTGAAGATCATTTTTGTTGCCTTGGTTTATAGCCAAGTCGTCAGCGAAAAGAGTTGATATATCATTCGTGCTCAGCTACGTTTTAATTTATTCTGTTATTCCACTTCCTCTCCTAAAACCTGCTTGGCATTCTCCTGGTTGCGGCTCAATGAGTTGTTCCAATCTTTTCTTAATAAACGTTGTTACTATTTTGTTTATCACATTCAGTACGGATATACCTCTATAGATGTGGTATTTTGCTTCATCTCCATTTTGAATAGCAGGATGATCGTGGCCCTTTCCCAATGTTTAGGCATTCGCTCTGCTTGTCATATTCTTTGTACCAGCTGATATATTTGTCACTCAATAGTTCTCCTTCATATTTCAGGTTTTCAACCGTTATTCCACTGCTTCCTGGGCTTTTGTTGTTTTAAATTTTTTTGTTATCTATGTAACTTCATCTTTGGTGGGTTCTTCTACCTGTATAATATCTTGTGTATTCACCGTTAATTCTTCTTCTTCTTCTGTTCATTCATTTAGCATCTCCTCGAAATACTTTTGCCATCTTACTATAATGTTTTCTTCCTCCTCTATTAGGTTTCCTTCTTTATGTTTGATGTACACTATTTGCTTGTAATTCTTTTTTTATTTCTTCACTTCTCTATAGAAGTTTCAAATTTCTTTCCTTTTATAATGGTCTTATATTTCTTCAACTTTTTGTTCTTGTTTTGTTCATTTTTATTTCATATTTTATCTGCTTATCTGTCTATTGTATTTATTTTTGTCTTCTTCTGTTAGGGATTGTAACGTTTTCATACGTAGTTTGTTTCTCAATTCAATTTTCTTCTTACAGTCTTCGTGAAACCACTTCTCTTTCTCCTGATTTACTTTCTTTGGTATCGCTTCCTTTGATGCCTCTTTTATGACCGCTTCTATTTCTTTCCACTCTCCTTCCATCTCCTAGAAAGCTTATTTTGGTTTTCTTTATACGTGTTTCTTGCACTGTAATTATTTCCATCTTATATTACTTTGCTTCCATTTCCAAATGTTTCACTGCTCCTGATTCGAATATTCCTTGAACGTCCCACGACCCTATTCTCATAACGTTGTACTTCTATTTCATATTTTTTAGCATTACTTTAGACTTGTTCCTTCCCCTTAGTGCACTCTATTTGTTGTTCTGTTTGTTCCTTAATATTTGTTCCCCTCTTCATTTTATCTTTACTCAATGACCTTGCCCTTATCCTTATCGTCATTTACTAGTTTTTTGCCTTCCTGTTTTAGTTATCGATCTTAGTTGCTTTTCGAAGCTGTCTTCTCCTGGTGATCTTTCATTCATTGTCCTCTTTTGACTAGAGCTTTCCTTACTTTCTTCATTATTTTCCTTTTGATCTTTTTGTACAATATCTACCTAATTCTCTAGCTTCTTTCAGTTTCGGTATTAGGACTTTCCTTCTTGTTGGATGTTCTTAGAGTAGTCCCCGTCTATTCATATCTATGAACATTTCAACTTTTTCGCACTTTTTAATATCATAAATTTCGTGCTTCCCTTAGTTAACTTGATCAGTATCGGTCTTTTCTTCTCTCTTGAGTATTTCTGAACCCTTCTTCATCAATTTCTGTCTCACTCTCACCTTGGGCATCGACTTCTTTCACTACTATGTTCTTCTTGCGTACTTCTATTTCAAGATTTTCTATTCTCTCTTCTTGGTCTACCACCTTTTCTTCCTGTATATTTTTCATTTCTGTTACTAAAAAGTTTAAACCTATTTTTTAAACATTATATGTGTTTTTCCATCTCCATCATTTCGAACTACTTCTACAAATCTACGATCGCGCAAAAAGCAAACCCCAGTCAACCCGTCAAAAGTATAGCTTTTATCGAATGTTAACCTGTTAGCCTTTGTACTTAATCTACCGCGCCCACGATCTTATTGCTACCGATTTAGATTTAGTGCAAAATTCGCCTCTTAATTGCAGTTGGTTGATTGCTTATTAACTGATCTTGCTTTTCTTTCTTTATTTATAATATTGATTTTGCCGTTGTTTACAGCCTAGATAATATTTTTTACCGGTTGTCCACCATTATTTATCCCATATATTGCTTTAACTTTGCATTAATCGCCTTTACTTCCTTTTAATTTAATAATTCTGCCTTGTTACTTTTATTTTCTTATGCTTAATTTTCTTGAGAATATGTTATTCTACTTCTTCGCCATATAATGTGTTGCCTATCTTAGAAAATATTTAGGCGTATCCCTTAACTAATTCTTAATTATTGTTAAATTTCCTCAATTCCCTGTTAATGATGGGTTTATTCTTTCAGTTTTCTACAGCACAATCCCTTATATTTCCTATCTGATTACTTTATTGCGTTTTAGTCAGCTCGATACGGCCTCAATTGGACTTTAATATCGGAGCACCAAAACATAATGTTGCACTCATGGCTAGTAATTTCATTCTCTTATGATAACGTTTACATTAACAGAACTTTAGCGCATCTTTTTAAAAATGGTTCCTGCTTCATTAATATGTGCATCTCTTATCGCCCTTTCTAATAATAAATTAAATAATACTGTAGATAGGAGGTCGCCTTGATTTAGACCACCGTTGACTTTAAAATAAACAGATAAAGTTTATTGTAGTTTTACTTGGTATTTCCTATACTTTAATGTCATTTTATTGAGTTCACTAGTTGCTGGTTTGTCAGTTTTAATATTGTTTTATACAGTTACTTACTTATTGTACGATTTTAAAATCTATAAACAACATAAATAGATCAGTGTTATATTCGTGAAATTCTCGTATTTATCTTAATGGGAAGGTATGTCCAGTTACTGATCCCTTTGAATCCAACATGGGGTTATTTTCTTTACCCGCTCTCTGTTGGTGCTGTTTGAAAGTACATACATTATCGGGTATGTCGCCATTTGCAAAGCCAGCGAGTGTTCCGCTCCACCTCGACTTGTTCACCCGCTCTGTACTGGATCTACCATCCCGTTGTAAAACCGCATTATTCTTTTAACCCGGCTCACGCTCTGGATGTGCCTTTGACAAAGCCGTCCTTCTGTCTGCTGTCTCTGAGCCTAAAATCAACACTGCAACCAAAAGGGAGAACGCTTTCCACGAGTCGCTCCCAGGACTTCCTATGAACCGGTAAAGAACGCCAGCAACAGGTGTGTCCTACCTTTTCTCTATTAGCGGTCCTGTTTGTGGGGAATGGAGGGGAGGGGGGGTACCACTAAGGAAAAGCTATGTCCGGAGGCGAGGAAGACCGAAGAAAGTGGTGAGTATAACTTCGTCTGCCTTTTCTCTGTTCTTTTCGCGTATTCAATAGTATTATTGTTTACATTTTTCTTTATTTTTACAGGTCTGTTGATTTAACATAATTAGTCTACATTTTTGGTTAAACCCCCCCAGTTCAATCTTCTTTTTTCTCCACACACTTTCTTCTGCTGTTCAACGAATAGCTTCCTTAAGTTTAAGCTATTGACGTTCTACATTTAAAACTTCATCTTCAGTAGTTCTCTACTTTAGTTTATAGATAAAGTTGCACCTCATTTTTTCCTGTTTTTCCTTCTTCACTTTAGGTTTTCTTATTCGAGCCTCACTCTTATCAGAGTGTAGCTTCTTATATCACCCTGCTATTTTAATGAGTTCTCCTAAATTTTCGTAAAACTAATCTGAGGGTGCACATGCACTGATTTCTTGAATTTACTGTATCTTCCCTTAAAATGTGTAATACACATTTTGTTGTTTCATGCAGCGCCACTAAATCTAACATATCTTTTTACCTCTTATTAATTCTTTTATAGCGCGCTCTGTAAAAGGTCCTCTTCACATTTCAACTACCTATTAAGTTTGCTTTATTATCTTGTGGTTTATAACAATTATTATTTATTGTACTTTTTCCTACATGCATTTGAACTCGTTCTCCGCGCATACTTTCATTTTTATTCAAGTCCAGTTTCAAACTTTGTTTCAATTGTTCCATTCTTTCTCTACTACAGCTTTTCTTATATTCCAGTCATATGTTTTCTGATGGCGGCTTTTTCTTTGTCTTTCTCAGCTACTGCTTTGAGCTTGCTTTGAATTTATCTTCATTTGTTCGTCAGATCAGCTTATTTGATTTTTCCTTCAATACCTACTTTTTTTTTAAAAACTGTTCTTCAAAGTGGATACCTTCTATCACTACATTTTTTCCTTCTTACTTTTTTTGGTCTACCTTGTTTCCCAAGTTCACTATTCCTTATTTTAACTCTTTGGTTTCTTCCCTTACTTTCCTTATTTCTTTTCTGTATTCATCGTGCCCTTGTCTTATCATTTTTATTTCATCTTCTTTATTTAACGAGGCTTTTCCATTTACAGGTAATCTGTATGCCTTTTTATATTTTACAAAGATAGGACAAGTTTCCTTTTACATTTTGTTTTTGGTCTCCACAATTAGAGAAGAATTGCAGTATTTGCAACGTCGCTTCTTATCTTCTTACAAGGTTATTTCTATCATCATCGACTTCTACGTTTCTTGTCGAAATACAAATCTTTTTTTCAATTTCCCAATATGTGTTTGCACTTTTATATTTAAATTTACGTAATTAAGCCTCTAATTCAAGGTTATTAAAATGGAGATAATTTAAGCTATCAACTCTATAATCTGCTATACTAAAAACCTAGTGAGGGCGCCACCCGCTTCAATACCAACCCTGTTAGAATTGAAAAAGGGAAAGATCTGTCTGTGGAGTAGAAAGAGAGAGTCTGAGTCCAGTGACAACACTCAATATTCTTACCACGTTTTCATTTTTGAAGATAGTGGGCTACTATTCTGCAGAGATGTAAATGCAAGTACTTTGTCAGCACATCACAGATATCCTTATACTCTTCTTTATATCTTCCATAATATCTAATTTTTCTTCCGTTATCCATTGTGTTTTTCTTACAATTTTTTGCTTGGGCAATTTTGATTCAGTTTTCCATACAATTTCAGTAATTTTCTATATTTATTTTGCTGTTGTTGTTATTACTGTGTTTAAAAGGGATAGTTTAACTTATTTATGCGTTGTTGATACTCTTTAATATTAGTTTCGCTGCTACTTCTCCAATGAGTTTTGGATGTTGTTTTATTTGCTTTTATCTTTTTCAGTTTCACTCTCATTGTAGCTACTATTAGATTGTGGTCCGATCCTGGATAGGTTTTTGCACTTTTGCGTTCAAATCTAAATATTCAAATCTCACGAGTTCGTCATTTTTTGTACAGTTTCCACTTGTTCGTAAAATTCCTCTAATATCTCTTCAGGTTTGTCATTAGAAGGGGCATATATTTAAATTAAATTTAATTTAAATGGCTTCAAAT